>VUYV01000138.1:213309-333894 GCA_008711295.1 Anarhynchus alexandrinus | reverse complement strand
CTTGAGAGCTCGTGGGGATCTCCGAGCTGTTCCCAAACTGCTGCTCCCACATCCAGGAGGCTCCAGATGCATCATTAGAAGACAGGCTGGGCAGTGCTGGCCCAAACAGTGCTTCAGTGCAGCCTTGTACCTTCTGGGCAAGTCATAGAATGGTTTGAGTTGGAAGGGACCTTGAAGACCATCAAATTCCAAACCCCTGCCCTGGGCAGGGACACCTCCCACCAGCCCAGGTTGCTCCAAGCCCCGTCCAACCTGGCCTTGAACACCTCCAGGGATGGGGCAGCCACAGCTTCTCTGGGCAACCTGCGCCAGGGGCTCACCACCCTCACAGGAAAGAATTTCTTCCTGATATCTAAATCTCCCCTCTTTCAGTTTAAAACCATTCCCCCTCGTCTTATCGCTCCACTCCCTGATCAAGGGTCCCTCCCCAGCTCTCCTGTAGCCCAGGAGGGGCTAAAGGGACTGGAAGGGGCTCTAAGGTGTCCCCGGAGCCTTCTCTTCTCCAGGCTGAACACCCCCAACTCTCTCAGCTTGTCCTCACAGCAGAGGGGCTCCAGCCCTCGGGACATCTCTCTGGCCTCCTCTGGCCCCACTCCAACAGGTCCATGTCTTTCCTATGTTGGGGACTCCAGAGCTGGACGCAGTACTCCAGGTGGGGTCTCCCCAGAATGGAGCAGAGGGGCAGAATCCCCTCCCTCGCCCTGCTGGCCACACTTCTGATGCAGCCCAGGGTGCCGTTGACTCTCTGGGCTGCAATCGCACATTGCCAAGGGGACAATTTCCATCCGTTGGTCTCCAGAGCTAACTCTCCAAAGGTGAAAGTGGATGGGATGGAAGGAGGGCCCCGAGCCGCTCTGTGGTGGCCAGAGGCATGTTTATGCCATCACTAATTTCTTTTTAATCATCGACTGTAGACACAGAGCAATGCTTTAGTATTTACATATGAATCCCACAGAGACAATATGCTGCTCTTTTTCAGTGCAACTCCTAGACTGGCCTTCGTACTTAATAAGGAGGCTATTATCTTACTATCAGTGCACGGGAGATTAACAGGAGCCATTTTCATTACCATTAATGGTAGCTACATACATCACCCCCTTGCATCAACGAGAAGATAATGGGCCCTTATATGTGCATGCGTACGAAGGACAGAGGGAGGGGGACGAAACATAAAGCAAACTCAGCTTAAATAATTTGCTCTTCCAGTTAAGGAGAAAGTGGTCTCTTCTGATAAGCACCATTATTTTCTGGTAAACATGAGCTAATGGGCAATGATGTTCCCATTATACAGATGCTGTATTATAGGATCTAATGAGAATATTAATCTTAGTTTTCCCGTATAATTGGTAGATAGTCCAGCGATGGTGTCGGTGGTAGTTGTGCAGCGGGTCTGGAAAGGCGCATGTCGGACATTCAATACTTGTGCTCACAGCCTCAGGGGAGCAGTGTTGGGCAACATTTTTCATCTGTTGCGGTGCAGGGCTGGGAGACGGATGCCTCCCGTGGTCTTAATTTACCAAACATGCATGTTCACACTCAGTCTGGGCAGCAAACGCTTGCAGTGGCATCTTTGTCTTTCTGGGATCAGAACAGCTATCACCAAAAAAAGCACAAAATAGTGCTTCTGTTTTCACTGTAGTAATAATACTGCAATTTGCTCTGAACCAGGAGTCATCTTCAACCCGTGAAGTACAACAAGCAGCAAAAACTTGCCGACATCAGCGAAGTCTGCAGGATGGGACTATCTGGTTTTCTGTAGGAATGAAGGGCAGCCACAAACATTTGCCTTTCTTAGCAAGCAAATAAATGCACGCCATTCCCTGGCAAGTCCAGTTTGCTCTGTTCCTGGAATTTGGGATGGGTGCATGGTTCTCTTCCCATCTCTGCAATGTGTGACAAATATCTATTCTAAGATAAATAGATAATGCCAAGGAGAAACATTTACAAAGGCATCCTGCATTGTATTCCCTACTGCTTCCCTTTCTCTAGCTATGAATTGATTCTAGCTTGAAACTAAATTACAAATATTTTTAGCACAATTGCCATCGTCATAATTGTTATGCCCACTGTCAAGCACACATGAAATGTGACGATAAGGAACAAATTACAGGATAAAATAATAAAATATAAGGCAGGCACAGTCTCTTTCAGCTGTTTTCCCTATTGAGATTTTTCAGATAGAAATAATTTTACTTGGCTACAAAAGGGTAATACTCAAACATGTAAAGGGTAGTCCGATTTGAGAGCACAGAAAGCAACGAGAGGTCAATTCTGCAAAGATTTCATAAACGTGTGCATCATAATTGCAGTGAGGAAGACTAATAACAAGTGAAAGCTTATTAAGATAACCTGCCTAGTGTGCGATTTTGCTTGTAGGTTAATGATTTTGAATGATGGCTTTGAAACTTCTTAGGCGATAAAAATAATCTCTGGAAGAGGATTTAAACCAAAGAGCATTCATTTTCACTTTTTCCTCTTTTACAGATTTCCTGAGCCCTTCCAAATCTATTAATAAGACCTGATTTTGGCTACTAAATATTGCAGTCCCTGACACAAATGAAGTGGCATTACCACTCCGTTTAAATTCCACAAAAATACCTGAATAATTCTTTTCTAGAATAGCTGACAGCATGAGCGTGAGGTTGAGAGGGATTCCTCACAACTCTTCAAATATTAAAGGAAAAAGAGAAGCAACAAAACCCTATTTTGACTTGTTTATTAACACCTATGTGAGCTGAATGCAATACTCGGTACTAGCAGCACTTCTCGTGGACTGAGAAGCCATGGATTTTTATTGCCTTTTTCTCTCCCAACACACCTGAGATTAGGCACTATATCAGAGTAATGTGCAGGGTGTCACAACGTTTAAATTGAGGGGGAACAAAAAGAAACGTAGATACCCTTGTTAGATAAATCTATTTAATAAATCTGAAGAGCGAGGAGCAAGAAGTAGACCTGTTTGCATGATAAATGTCACCATTCAGGTTCTGCGTTGTCGTTACTTATGACTTATGTCACAATAACTGTGTGAATAATAATAAAACCCCGAACTCAGCCCTTTTAGCTCCATGAGTAGTCTCGTTAATTGATGGGAATGTGATAACACCCTTTTCTTGGAGGTTTTTTTGGTACTTCTGTGTGTTGCATGCTCTGATAGCACCCTGTGAACAGTAAGCAGGTCATCACCCGAGCCACCAAAGATGCGATCACATTTTTAACTTAATGAGCTTGAGAACTAAGAGTGACTTTGGAGGCTGTCTTATTTTCGTAAGTCTTGCCAGAAGCTCATTCCTGCTAACATTATGTCACATAGCAAAAAAATATTAGAAAAGTACTATGTGAAATATTTTCTGCCATGGGATGAAACATCAGCCTGGTTGTTACTAAATGTTTAATTTTTATTATTATTTATTATGCTAAATAAGATTTATTCACTATTAATCATAGCATTCAGGGTTATTGATATTCATTGCATTTGGCAGGCACAGCAACCTTACCAAGCCACAATGAATATTGCCATTAGGTTATGGAAATGCCACATGCACTTAAAAAAATAATCACTTCCTTCTGATTTTGCAAGGGAACATTCCTTTGTCCTTCCTTTTCAGCTGAGAAACCTGTGTTTAAGGGCTTTTCTGGTACATTTTCTCAGTTAGCTTGACACTGGCAAAATCTGTAACTACCTCTAATTACCAGTACGGCCCTACTGGTGGTCAGGCAAGAGAAGCTGGAGTTTAGGCAGGAGTTTAGTCCTACAGCTAAAACAAGGAGTCCTGCCTACACTATGGATCACACACCGCAGCCTCCGGCGCTGGATTTCATGTCCAGCTCTTCAAAGCACAGAGAAGATGAGGAGAGTAATCAACCCCCATCGTTCCACTGCATATTTATAGGAAATTCACTTCTGATTTGAGCTCGCCGTGCCCACTCCTCCGTGCAGCTGGGAGTGCATTATAATGCGTGCATTTCTACTATCAATCAGGTTACTACGACATCCTTTCATTATGTTTCTCCACTTCATAGCTAGAGCTGAAGAAAAGCTTAAGCAGCTCCTTGTATTTAGAGACCCCCATCAGACCTTCTGCCTATGCACATTTTTTTCATTTCAGGAATGAGACAAAATTTGGAAAGTCTTCATATGAGACAGCAGGAAGCCTTACTTCTGCTATTAAAACAGCTATTACCGCACGCAGCTTTAATTTTGTGTTAATGTCACATATGTGTGTGTCACATCACAGTTTGTATCGTTGTCAATCAAAGCTACCAAAGTGGCCATCTAGCATGGCCTGGGCAGGGTGAAAAAGCCCGGCAGTGCTGCTCGCTGCCTGTATCTACTCTGTGGATATTCAGAATGAACTTTGGGAGGCTGGTTCAAGGGGCTTGTTTCCAAGGCAATTAATTCTTCCTAAAGTAAATGTGTGTAAAAAATGCTCCTTCAGCCTGGTGGCACCTGACACTGCTGACTTCCTAATACATATTAGCTCTCCCTGGCTGGGATTGGAAAGAATATCACTGAAAACATGGCAGAAAAGTAGCTCTGGTCTGTGTGTGCGTGTGTTTGAGTAACTTCTGACTGCACGTTTCATACCACCTACCTCGGGGCAGTGCTTATACACGCCGGCTCCTGACACCGTGCACTCTTGCACGCGCTGCTGTAGATATCCTTCAGAAGACACTTTAAAAGAAACTTGTTATTGATTTCTTCTCCACCGTATCACATGAGCCTTGTTAAATTGGCTTGGGGAAGTTCATAATCATTTGGGAGGAAAAAAATGATTCCTAAGCAAATGGGGAAGCAGCTTGTCTAAACAAGAGCGTCCTAAGCCACTGCCCAAAACTGGAGACTGCTCTCACCCTTTTGGCTCTTTTTTTTTTTTTGTCCTATCATTTGAGAAATGCAACTGTTGCATGGAAACCTTGAATAATCACTTGGTATCAATACCCAGGGACCCTGGCAGCTGCATTGAATTACTTCTTGGTTACACTGCCTGTGAAATTGCAGCTGGAAATGTGGCTGCAATCATGCCAGCTACTCGGATTGCATGGGCTGAGATGCTGGGATGTCAGCTGTGACAGCTTGCTTTTCCTGCCTGAATTAACCCTTCGGGCACTCCCTCCCCTTCACCCGAGGTTGTGCCATTGAAAGCACCTGCGCCGTTTACCCAGAAACGCTGCCATGGAATCCTCGGAGCTGCTATGACCCTCATCTGAGCAGCTCTTCCCAAAGTAGTTCAGTAGTTGTTTCATGTTCTTGGCCTCCAGATGGTACATAGGAGTGGGAATTTCAGGGAACAGGGAGGCTCTTTAGTGCTGCTGCTCCGGTGAGGTGATGGTCCATGGCACAAGGCACCCCCCTTAGACTAAGAAAAACACTGGCAGCTTCCACGGTGTTTCTGGCTACATGTCTTTCCTTTATAGTCACGGAAAAGTAGAAGAAGAGTTATTGGAAAGGCTGCCTGTGGGATGTCATGGCAGAACTGTCAAGGCATCTTATTTAAAGCTGTACAAGTGTGAATTTGAACCTTGACCCCACTGTGGTGGTAAATGGGTGCCTGTGTGTTGACCCAAGAGAGGAACGGTACCAGTCACGTTGTCTTCGTACAATCTGATCATACAAACACAGTAGCTGTATCCGCTAGATGTGGACAAATTGTTCGCCTTGCTGTTATTCCGACATACCGGAGAGCTTAGTGAATCTGCCTTCCACTGCTGCCATCCTCCACTTGCTCATCAAAGAGTGATGAGAATTTGTTGTGCAGCTCAGCAAGTTAATATTAGGGAATTACAAATGCAGAATGTAGATGATGGTGGTGTAGAAATGCCGAAACGCCTGATTAGGAGCCTCCTCCCCCCCAACATCCAAGACTTCACAGGGATCAGAGACAAAATGACAGATTTCACACACCAGTTGTGATAAATTTTACAGATTGCCCTGGGCTGCTGGGGAACCATTTCAAAGCATAAAAGTCATTGAGATTGTTTCCTTTCTTGTGTAGTGATGAGAACAATTTTTAAAACATTGTGCTTTGCTCTCACAGGGGCTGTTTTTCTCTGCGATGTATTCACCAGGCTGCAAAAGGAGGGGAAGAGTGTGGTTCCTTTGGGCATCCCTTGAACATCACCTGCTGAGGGTGTACCACTATGGTGCTGCTCAGTTTGTGCTTCTCTGCCTCTCTGGTCCCGCTGCAGAGGAGAAGGTCACGTCTGTGCTATTGCCACCTCTCTTAGGTCTTCTACTTTGATAGTCTTGGCTTCAGCTGGCTTCAGTCCCGGAGCAGCTGAGCTCTGTAACAACTCTCTGGTTACTACCTCAGGGTAATGGGAGGTTTAAAAAATTACAAGTTTAAAATTAGTAGGTCAAAAGTCCTTGCCCTTTTTTCGTGATCTCCGTCACTTTCTAGCTGGTTCACTAATCCTTTTCTACAGAAAAGGTCTTCAGTGAGACACGTGGGAGTATCACAAAGTCCAGTTCTTGTAGCCAGACGTGGCTCCCCAAGGTGAGTGGTGGCAACTTCTGCTCACCAGCAGTTAGGTCCTGTCACTTCATCCAATTACTCTTTTGAGGAGACAGAAGAGAGGCTAGCGCCCTTTCCTCCTCCCACCCAGGAAGGTGATTTATCCTAATCCATTTGTCCCCGTATACGTTTTAAGCATCCACAGTGCCCTGTGGCAGGGAGCTTCACAGCTCACCCACCTCTTACGTGAAGACTTTCCAATTGATCACTTTGAATGTGTCCCCTGCGAAATACTGCTGTGCACAGTGGAAAGCTGCCATCAGTCAGACGACTGGCAGCGGGTTTTACTTCTAATTTGTGATAGAGGAATATGATGTGACGTGCCACCTTGGGAAGGCTGCTGTCTGCCCTGAAGGAGGGGAGCGGGCTGGCTGATTAGCTCGTAAGGCCACAGAGCTCCGGGACAGGCACGTTTTGCCTTTCGGATGTGGCATTGATAAGGTTGGAGTACTCTGACACCACTGCGTTTGATCAGGCATCTGTAAAGGCGCTGTGACCCAGATGAGGTGATTAAAATGGAGAGGAGGTGAATGTAAATGAACTGAGCGGAATAATGCACCCCACGTGTGTCGTGGGATGTAAGACCATCTATAGCTTTCAGCAGCTGTGACAATTACAGGGTCTGGGCTCTGAAGAGACGTGTCCCCAGCTAATACTTTTAGCCTCTATTGCTCATCTTGATCTGTCAGAACGAGGAGGCTGTAGATATGAGGGGTAACGAGCGGTGGTGAGATGCCGCTGCTTTGTTTCAAGCATGCTAACTTTGTTTCTTGATTTCTTCTAAGTAAAGCTGTGAGTTCTTGAAATAATTTGGATATACCAGTCAGGAACAGGTAATAAGGTCCTGTTGTGGCACGTTAATCTCCCCTAGCAGTGCAGCTGGATCCATGCAACCCCCTCGGCGCATCAGAGTTGGATGAGAGGAGGTTCCTGATTAAAGCGCTGGCTGAGAACGGGGGCATTGAGTCTCTGGAGCATCATTTTGAACCCGAGTATGATTCCCAACTGGATTTCATCCCCCTCTATGAAGTTAGGCTTTGACCAGCACGTGCATCAGAATCTTGAAGTGAAGGGGCATCCTTGGGAATTAAAGGAGGAAAAAAGAAACCTCTGGGATGTCTTAAACATACCTGTGGCACAGCATTTGGAGAGGACTGCAAGAATGACCCCTTGACTGATTCCTTTGTCTTGGTCTTCTCCTGATGGCTGGGGATGGAGCTGCCTGCGATTGCCTTGCTCTGTGTACACACAGCAGGGATGAATATCCCTGCTGAGAATCCCTCAGACCCCAGCCAAAACCCCTTAATCAGCAGAAATCCTTCTTCACACCCAGTGTGGGCTCTCAAAGACACATTTTGCCCGTCAAAAGCTGAGGACGAGGTTATACTCCAGCGAAGTGAAAAAATCAGGATACCGAGCAATTATGAGTTAAAGTCTCCGGGTGGATGTGTGGCCCTGCAGCACTCATGCAGGAATTCAGATGGGTCAGGGCATCACACAGTTTTTAGGAGATGCTGGCAGCTGCTGTTGTCATGCCAAGCCAAGTGCCACTGTGTAGTGGCACATGGGGGATCACTGCTGATACACTGCACATCAGTGATGGCACTGTGTTTTGGCAGCCTCTGGGCTGCCTCGTCCAGTGGTACCTTGTTAACCCACCTGCTAATTAAATAAACCTAATTAGGATCTAAGTTCTATGCGTTTTATTGACTTAGGTCCAAATTCAGCTAAGTTAATATTTCATCTCATGGAAATAAAGGGTTTTCTGGAGGTCTGCAGGAGAATTTTTAATTGGACTGTAAAGAGTAACCAAAAAACCAAACCTGTTGTCGGGAGACTCAAACTCAGTGCACCTCCACCGGTGTCCACAGTCAGAAGAGGCTGGAGACCACAGTACTGGAGCAAGCATCCAACTTTCAACATGTGAGTAGCCCCACTAAAACCAGTGAGGCTACTTGGATGCTTAAAGGCAGATCCCCTCTGTGTCCGGGCCTCCCGCTATACCAGCGCAGATAAGAAATCATACCAACGAGGATTTTAAGATCAGGCTCTGACAGTTTTAAGTCTCTCTCTTTGAAACACAGCTTACGTTATCCCTGTGGTTTCACCCTTCCACATAAGCAAAGGAGAGCCCGTGTGTTTTCTCTCAGATGCGTGCGGAGCCCCAGCCAACACACGGCTGCCTTTTACTTGGCTTATCAAGATAAAAGTGCAGGCGGAAAAAATCCTGTTTATGTCAAACTTAGTATTTCAGCAGCACTACCTTTTGCTCTTGCACATGATGTCTCCTTTGTAGTACAACAGAGTTGGAAAATAGCTGTGCTTACGGGAGGTGTTCGGAAGCAGGAGGCGGTACAAGAGATGCAGGAAACCTTAAGCAATGGCACAAAGGCAGGTACTAACCTGCGCGGCTGCAGCCCAGCCTTCCCCACGCTCTTCCCGGCAGTTTCCAGAGCAGGTAACGCAAACCAGCCTGACCCCAGTCTGCTCTCAGTGGGCTTCAGCTCCTGCTTTAACTCTGGTGTAGGTTGCCTGACCCTACAGCGCGGAGTGAGATCTCCCTACACAGTTTGTAAGGAATGTTTCACCTGCGTTCATTAAAAAAGAAACTGGTCTTTGTTCCTATGGCCTCCACCATCCAAGAAACATATTCCTGGGAATACAAATACTACCAAAGCTTCTTCAGTCCACGGCTTTCTGGGTGAAGTAAATTGGTTTCTTCTCTGGGTGTATTCCTTTCACCTATAATAAAATGTGTTTTATTGTATCTGACTGCATTAATTGATGCCCTGGTTACATTCAGTGCACAGGTCAGATAATCAATATACTTTACCATTTAAAACCAGTAGGATTTGTGAGCAATTCAGAGTCTGTCTCCTAATCTTAGCTATTCAGAGTTTGCTTGTTTGTTTGCTCTGTTTCTCCCTGTGGCTGATTTGAATAACAATGTTGTTAATGTAAGGGTTTTAACATTCATAGCACTTTAGGACTAATCCTGTTTCCTTGGGGTATAGTCAGGCAATGCTTTCCTTGAGTAAAATGATAGAGCCTCTATCCTTTCAGCTACTGTCTCCTTCTCACACCACTGTAATAAGCAGTGTGGAACGCTTATTTAAAAGGAAAGTGGAACTGGTCACTCACGGTACAAAGTCGCACCCTGCTTTGGAGGCAGAAGGAACAGCCTGAGAGTAACAGAGCAAACTGTCGTGCAGCCACAGGAGTCACTGGAGATTGCAAAGAGACAACACCGTCATCAGATGAGTCTCTCCCAAAGCTTCTTATCCTGTTGTGTTGAGCTTAGCAACAAGTCCGTCCCAATCACAGCGCGTGGTGTGTGTGACCGGCTCCTCGGGCCGACCAGAAACGTGTACGGCAGGGAGGGAGGGCTGATGTGACCCCATGTCTTCTGGACCTCATTCCTCCTCCTGGAGAGGAGGCAACGTGAAGGACTCGGGTGTGTGAAGGAGGTGGTTGTGTGCTCGTGGATTTGCTCTGCTGCTCACAGTTGAAGTAGACTGACTTGCTTTTCTACAGGTGCAGGGTATGGTGGGTGATTCATAGATGGTGCTCAGGTAGAAGCTCTTCTTGGAAGGAGGGAGATGCTCCCCTAGATCCCTCTACTACTAGTCAGCCGTGATTCATTCACAAGCCTGGGTATGTAGTTTAAAATATTCACAAACATGTATTTTAAATAATTCCCTGTCTTATCCCCCTTTCTGAGTTTGTCTTCCACGTGCACTCACGCTGACAAATTTTATAAGAAGAACCGTTGTATTTTAGGTTAATTCTAGGCTTCATGATTTTTAGGGGGAGCACGCCAATACCTGCGCAGGGAGAAAGGAGATGGGTGAATGTGGATGGGGGAGAGCAGCTCCTGGTTCCCGTCGCTTAGGATGCCCTATAGGCTCCGTGTCCTATAGAACAGCTTGCCGGTCCAGCACAACCCCCGCCCCGGCACACACCGGACACCCCCGGCCAGCGGCAGAGCCTGCAAAAAAATAAATCAGGGTCTGCCCCACCATCCCAGCGAGGGGAAGAGGAGCTGCAGCCCCGCTGCGCTGCCTGGCTCAGCCTCCCGGGGGAGGGCTCTGCCCGGGGGCGGGGGGCCGGAGCATCCCACCGCGCCAGCCAGGGCTCCGGAGGTGGGGGCGGAGGGTGGCGAGTCCCGGAGGTGGCAACTAGCCCCCGCCCCGCCAGCCCTGCCCGCACTCGGGACGGCAGCCGCCGGCGGGGCATTGCCCTTTTAAGCTCTGGCCCCGCTGCCTCCTCCCCGGCTCCCGGAGGGGCTCCGGCAGCAGCCGCGACCTCCCTCCATCCCTCCCTCCCTCCCCTCCATCCCTCCCCGCTCCCGGCGGCGGCGGGCGGCAGCTGCGGGCCGGGGCGCGGAGAGCCCCAGGGCGGCGGCGGGGCCGCGGCGAGCCGGGCTGTCCCTCGCCCCCGCCGCTCGGGGACCATGGGATGCTGCACCGGGCGCTGCACCCTCATTTTCCTCTGCACTTTGCAGCTGGTAAGTGGAGGCGCTCCGGGAGCTACGAGGCGGGGAACGGCGGAGAACGGGGGGTTCGGCTGCCCGGGAAGGGGACGGGAACAAAACCCCCCCCCCCCCTCCCCGAGCCTCGGTGCCCGCTGCCCCGGGGCCGGTGAAGGCTCCGGTCCCTCCTCAACTTCGCCTGGGAGGAGGGAGGTGGAGGGATGAGGGATGTCAGGCTGTGCTCCGGGGGACGCTTTGCTGCGCGGGGGGATTTACTGGTGCTTAAAACTCGGAAAAAACGTGTTTGGGTTTTTTTTGTTAAAAAAAAAAAAAAAGTTCTCAATTCATAAGTTTGTGCTTATAAAATACAACTGAAAAAAAGCGCTCCCTCAAAGGAGTCCCGGCGGGCTTGGTGGCGGTGTTGCAAACCAACTCAACCCAACCCAACCCAAACCAACCCAAACTAAACCAAACTTCATCGGTACCGAAACCCACCGGTACCTTCTTGTGTGTCCCCTGCCAGAGGGGCTGCCCCGTGTCCCACCCCGCTCGCCGGCATGGGAGGCGTTTGGGCTGGTTTGGAAGGAATTCTTTCAAACCTCCTCAGGATGAAGTGCTTAGGTAGAATGTGCTTATAAATATACACATATTTATGTCGGAATAAACTTCCCGGCGTGCGGAAAGTGTCGTTCCTGGCGGGCATGGGTCCCTCATCCTCATGACATCTGCGGACATGATAATGTGATAAACAAAGGTCTGGTTGTTCCCCCAGTGTCTGTGCATCCAGCCGGGATCTGGAGGGTCCCCTTCTTGTCAAGAGCTAATGGGCTCCAGGGCTCCTCCAGCCTTAAAAAGGAAATGACAGCATCTATGGATTTAATTTCATTTACTTCTTCCAAATTTGCTTTATTTTGGAGCGGGAGCGGCGTGCAGGAAAGGGCAGGCTTCCTGCGAAGTTCTCTTGAATAGTAAAGGTGGTGCCAAGGGGTGAGTCTAGTGAAACTCTTTGTTTTGGAGTTGCTTTCTGTGACAGCAGAGTGTTTCCCGCAAAGGGACTGCGAGTGGGCACTTTGCTGCAGGTGGGAGAGAAAAAAAATGGGAACCTGCTAGTTCTTAAATGGAAACCATCAGCCCAAAAGTGCGGGGGAAGAGGGTGGGAATGCGCCGCTGTTAACTCTGCCTGGCACAATCGGAGGATGCGGATGGAAGATTTGACTCGTAGTTAAACAAGATGCAGAATAGAAGTGGTGGGGTTTTCTTGCACAAAGCGTCTCGCTAGGCATATTTATGAGCGCGCTGAATGGCTGGGGAGTGTATTTAGTCTCCTGGATTATTTCTTTTGATTTTTCACCCGTGATCACAGAAGAAAGACGCTGAACCCTGTATTACATTAGAAATTGGCACCTCAACACTCACTGTCTCTTAAACCCATCACTATGTCATCCTGCTTTAAAGCACACACTCACACACACTGGAGAAAAAAAAAAAAGAATAAGAAAGAGAAAAAGCCATGAGCTGCTGGTGCTGTTCTTATTTCTGACAAGCGTGGGAGTTTTCTCGTATCCAAGATACGGGGACAAAGAACCCCCAGCATTTTATTTTCCTTAAGACCCTCCTCCTGGAAGAAAAGAATCAGTTTGGCTCATTCTTAAGCAAGTTTGGATGCCTCAGCCGTAGCGATTTCCCATGGCACTCGCTGGGTGAATTGGTAGAGCTGGAAAAATGTGAACTATGGTGAGGGAATTCCTGGAGCCGCGCTCCGATGGGGGTGAGGTCAGGAGATCCTGGCCAGTTCCCAGCAAGTGCTTGGGTGAGGGTGAGACCCAGCCTGGTTGCTTCTTTATTTTATTTTTTTATATTTTTAAGTCAACTTGGTAAATCGTCGCATCACTTCTTCCCCATCAGTACGGCCCAAGTGACCCGCAGGACTCGCTGCAGCTCAGGGTGGGCTCTGTTAAGACAAAATACCGAAGCGATCAGGCCAAGATCATCAATAAATTATAATGATGTGAACTTCCTTTGTTCCTCTCCTGTCTCTGCTCTGCTTCGTTTGATACTTTGAACCTTTCGCAGTCTTCCCGGTATGTCACCGAGCTCTGTGTCTCCCAGTACCCAAGTCCCAGGGGGGAAATCCTGGCTCCTCTGTGGTCTGTAGAGGTTTTGCCTCTGACTTAAATGGGGAGAGGATTTCAGCGCTGGGATTTCCCACTTCGGTTTTACAGCCCATCCCTATGTTTCTTTACGTGTTCCCGTGTCTGTTCCTCAAGGCTTCACTGGGGCTTTTTATAACAATGAATAGAAACACGAAACACCACCACCCCCCCCAAAAAAAAATCAAATTAGGAATTTGAGTTGCAATGCCTCATAGAGGTTGCCTTATTATTAGGTGCAAGCAGTTGAGTGAGTGCGTGGGGAAATGTTTGCACACTGCAGCCTAAATGTTTCCCTGGGAAAAAAAAAAAAAGGCAGAAAACATACTCATCATTGCAGTGTATGCTCCTGAAGAAAAAGTTTGTGATCCAGTCGGAGGGCAGAACAACGTGTGAATTGAAGGAGCTGCTACACAATGCGAATACCAACGAGATCTTCAGCCCCCCCCCGGCTGCGTGCTCCTGGCGCAGCTGGAGAAGGAGCGCCGTATGCCTCTGTCTGACGAAAATCAGGGCTGAGTCCCCAGCGGTTTGCTAATCAAGGGAGGAGGGAAGGCTGTAGTTTGAATAAATAATTTGCCACGTTCCAATTTTAGGTTATTGTTTCCTTGAAACGTCCACGTTAGGCTCTTGCTTTGCGGACGGGCGCTGCAGGGAGGCTCTCCCTCCCCCTGATCCCGCTGTGTGTCGCTGTCCCTGATCCGTCCCTTCTTCCCCATCCACCCCTGTCTTCAGCAGAAGTTTGGGTGAACGTTGGCCCAGGTCAGGGCCGCTCTGCAGATGAGCTTATCCTCGGCCATGGCATAGAGGAGGACCGGCAGTGAGGTGATGGGGTGTTTGTAGCCCAGAGTTTGCGCGTTCCAGGGGTGTTGTCATCTCCTTGTTCTCGCTTTGCCCGAACACCTCTGCCGTTCAGGTGCTGATGTTACCTCCAGCAGCTTGCCAGCCCTTGCTCATCCTGCCCAGCCTTTGGGCAGTCGCTTGTTAAGAAACGTGAGCAAAACTTAAATGAGGCGTAGACCTCCCTAGGAAAAAAATCAGGACTCTCTAAGAAAGACTCTGCAGAGGGTTAAGAATTGTCCCTTGTAGAAATCAGGGTTGAAAAGGGCTCGGCAAGGGCAGGATTTCCGAACGCGAGCGGTATGACAGAGGCTGTCGCACCCAGCAGGACCGTGGACCGGGTGGGTCATGGTGAGAAACCACAAATGAGGGCTGGTCTCAGGCAGGGAAATATTCAAAAAATCATTGATTTGCTCCTGTCCTCTTTGCCAGCCTGAGATTGCACCCAAACAGTGTATTTTCTGGAGCAGTGATTGTGCGCTGAAGGCACTATGTGAATTTATTTCCACCCAGCATGGAAAAATTCCCTCCCTCCCCGTGCCCTGTCCCAATAAATCAAACAACTGTAGTTTCTTTACATTCTGTCCGTGGATTGAGAGCTCAGATGCCAAGCAAAGCCTGGAGACAATTTTACAGATACATTATAAATCCCCCTAGAATAAGAGCTTCTAATGGAAAAAGTGACTAATACTTCAAATGAGCACAGAACAAGGCGCCCTGGGACGGGACTGCGTATTGAGACTAACCAAAAGTAACTATATACCTTTATTTATTTATTTTTCTCGTGCTCTCTTTCTCCCTCGCTCCCTTCTCAGCAATGCCTTTTTAATCTCTTACAGAAGGGGGTGACCAGTTCTGGAAACTATTTGAAACCAGCACGGAGCCTTCTCGAACTGCTCTCTTGTAACTAAAGCGGTGGCGCGGGTTCGATGGAGGCCCAGAGCGATGAAGAGCCGGCGGGGGGGCGAGGGCAGGAGGGGAGGGTGGCGGCCAGGCGGGTGGGATTGCACGGCAAGCCGGGCAGGGCAGGATCTGGGCAAAAAAAAAATAAAGGCATGAGTTAAAATAGGTGGACTCGATCGGGTCGAGAAGGAGGTTGGTAGAGCATCTTCCTACCCAAGGCAAGGAGCAAGCAGGATCGCAGCATCTGTGTTTTGAGGGTTGCGGAGATGCCTTTCTTGGTGTTCTCCTCTCCATCCCAGGGATATTTTGAACTGGAGGCAGGGTGGGGAGAGCAGGACCCGTCTCTCCCCCTCCTCTGCAGCCACCTCCGGAGCTGGGGCGGTTTGCCGCGTGTCCTGGGGGAGCGCTGAGCTCCCACAGCTGTGGTACGGCTGAGCACAAAGCATTCCGGGCAGGAGCAGGTGCGAGGGGAAGCGCAGCGTCCCTTCGCTCATCACGCTGCTCAGGACCCCTCCAAAATTACCTCGTGCTCTCCCCAACTGTTTATCTCCTCCACGTTTTGTGCTCAAATTATAATCCCTCTAGGGAAGGGACTATCTTTCGTGTATAGGCACAGCACCTAGCACCGGGGTGGCTCGAACCTTTCTTGAAGTCCTTCAACAATACTCCAGGCTAAATAATAACGTAGGTCTGAAGACTACATTTGACAGATGCTGTCTTCTCCGTGTCTGTTCCAGACAAAGGAAAATTAAAGCTGTGCCAATAATAGAGCTCGTCAGCATTTTCCACTGAAGCTGACTTGCAGTAGAAACCTGGGGATTTGACTAAATGAATATTTTCATGAGAAGTATCTGCTTTCCATAGACAATTCTGAGTTTTTCTCCCAAGTTTTGGCCAGAATATTTTGGCAAAAAATCAAAAATGTGCTGGCAAATGTTTGCTGTGCTGGCAAACATTTTTAATTTTGGAGTTGTGGAGCTTTTCCTACAAAAAGTTGAATTTTTGCATAAGACTTTTCTTTTTTTTTTTTTTTGGTGTCTTTTTCCGGAGCAGCTGGAGGCAGTACCGCTGTAGCACAGTGGTCTAAGCCCAGAAGCTTCTGCGCAGCCCGAGGGAAGAGGAGTTTGGGGTATGTGTTTCAGCTGTGTCCCCTTGCAGACTGCGCCTCGCCCGCCAGCCCACATCCATGTTTCCCATCGCGGTGGCGGAGACTGCAAATGACTCACAGGAACCGCGTTTCTTTGTGTCCTCTACCCAACCCCGTCTAACGCTTTCAGACCGGGAATGAAATTTGGCAAAGGCCAAGCCAAAAAGCCGCTCGGGGCAGGGTGGTATTGAAGTCAACTCTTCCTCTTGGAGAACCAGGGCTTTATTTCGGCTGACGCAGTACGTTTGCCTGACCACTCTCTGATTTCTCCCGCCCGCTCTCTGCTCCTTTGCCTTCCCCTTTTTCCTCTCCCAGAGCACCAGGGCCATGCAAAAGAGAAGGAGCTGGTTTTCCCCCGATGGGGAACCTCTCCCCGTGGCCGGTGTGGGGTTAAGGGAGCGCTGCGCCCGCCAGCCCCGAGCTGACGTTGCTCCATTGTGTGCTAATAATATACGGAAACTCAGATCATTTTTGGCTGGGGTGCAAAATGGAGCTCTTCCAAGAATCTGCTCCGGCAGCCCTCAAGTACGAACTCTTGGAGAACAAACTGGATAACAAAGGCCAGATTGTGATCGCTTTTCCTCCAGGAAAACCCTGGAATAGCCCATTGCTTTTCGAGCACTTAAGAAAATGCATGTGATCTCGCGAGCAGTAAGTGCCCCAGCTGTAGCATTCCCTTTTCCCATTAACAAAACATTGGTTTTGAGGTCAGTGGAACTGAACCTTTCTTCTTAAAAAAAAATAACAAACACCGAGATAATTTGTGATTTAATGTCCTTAGGCTTGTGGGGTTCCCTTTGTCCCCACTCCTCCTGGGCTGCAGCAGATGAGAGGTTGTGTCTCTGTGTTTAAGTTTGGTAGAAAGAGCATTTTCAACAAAGTGGAAACTTTTTTCTCCAAAGTAGTGCATTCTTCTCCTATTCCCCATCTCCAGAACACGAGGAGGGAAGAAAGGACATTTCTGGGCAAAAAAAATGAAAATACTCTGGCATTTAGCAATGTTTGCTGAAAATGATGGGGGATTTATTGTGCCAAACCCCAAATATTTTGAACTTTTCGGAAGTGTTTTCAAGCTTCTGTAAAAAGTTGAAAAGACTCACTCTAAAGAAAGTCAGTTTGGTGTTGGGTTTTGTCCTGGTTTGAGGAGTTTGTTTCTTTGGAGTTGTGCGCTCTGGAAGTTCTCATCTTCCAAATATCTCTGATGGCATCATGTCTCCCCCAAACCCAGCTCGTGGTGGGGCTTAAGGGGAGAAGTCCTCAAAGAGAAAGCACAGGCTTGGGCGTTGCTGCAGGGTAGTGCCTTCCTGAGTTGACTCATCTGCTCCCAGGCCAGTGGTTTGGGGTATTTTTGTTGTAGAAGGAAACTCAATGAATAGACGCCCTGCAGAATGTAAGATGTTTTGTAATCGTTCCAGAGTCATACTGTTACCTTAAAGTTCATGAGATCTCAGAATAAGAATCAATGACTTCTACTTCACTTGTTTGTTGAGCTTTGATAAGGGTCAGAATCTTATTTCAACTTCTTCTTGCCAGGGGTAAGAGTAGGGATTACAAAAGTGAGGATTAATAGTAGTAAAAAGGAGGGAATCGGTAGTATTAGGTAGGAAAGTAGATAGTAATAGCAGGGATGAAAAAAACTGAAATGATTGACATATCTGGCAGAAATCTCCGAGAGGGGGTTTCCACAAAGGCGCTGCTTCTCACCAGCATGTCGGATTTGTGTTTCACGTGGAACACAGAACAGTCAATGGTGACGTTGCTCTGGCTTCTCCCTGGGTGAGCTGAGCCCTGGGCCCGCATCTGAAAGTCCTTGTGAGGTGAAGAACAGAAGTTTTATTTTGCTTTATGTTCTGAGGTTTCACAGACTAGAGAGGAGCGAGCAGCAGTTCTCTGCTGGGGCGAGATCAATAGCTCCTCCTTTGACATCGCTGTAGCTCATTAACATCAACTGTCTTTTCCAAGGGATGCTTTTTGGTCTCATTTCCACAAGGACTTAATTGCCATTTTTCTGGTGCCTGTGGCTTGTTCTCAGCGCAGCTGCTTCTGTGTCAGGACGTTAGACACAAATATGTTGTTTATCAGGGAAGCGCACGTCCCAGATTTTCTCTCGAAGGTGAGGATTCATGGAGATGAGGAGAACAGCTTTTGTGATCCCCCCTTCCCCCTCCATCCTGGATGGTGTTTGGGTGACTCTAGGTTTAGTAATTGAGGTGTCAGATTCCCTGACACCTTTCCGCTGAAAGGATGATGGTGTGGAAGCAGTGACCTCCGCTGCCATCTGCCACGGCTTAATGAAAATATACTGTGGGAATCAAGGCAACAGCTTGTCTTCATCACCTGCTTGGAGAAGACAGACGTCAGGAGTCGCTGTGCCAGCTTCCTTTGCCACCTTTCAGCGACTGGCCAGCCCTGCAGGCAGCTTCCCACCTGCTCTCCAGACTCTCTCAGGCCAGCAAAATATCCTTTCCTTTCCTTTCCTTTCCTTTCCTTTCCTTTCCTTTCCTTTCCTTTCCTTTCCTTTCCTTTCCTTTCCTTTCCTTTCCTTTCCTTTCNCCCTGCCCTCCCCTCCCCCTACCTCCCCTTCCCTTCCCTTCCCTTCCCTTCCCTCCCCTTCCCTTCCCTTCCCTTCCCTTCCCTTCCCTTCCCTTCCCTTCCCTTCCCTTCTGGAGCAAGCACACAGATGGCCGCCCAGCTCCTGCCTTTCAGAACCGTGGGAGCCCAAGTTGCCACCCCGCGATGGCAGCAGGCGGTCCCACCGCACAGCGATGGGGAGGAAGGGCTGATCTGGGGGGGTTCCAGCCTTCATGGCCGTTCTGCGCTCTGGGTCAGCCCCTCACCACGCAGACCTGCTCCCCATTGCACTGCCCTCAGAGGAGCTGAGGGTCCCACTGCTGAGACCCCTGGAGATGGGGTGCCTGGAGCAGGGTGAGCCAGGGCTCCTCATCCCAACTCGCTCCACCCCACACCCCGCAGAGCTGCCCGGGAGCTCGGTCGCCCAGGTCCAGGAGGGCATCGCTCTGCGACAGGATCTGTTTTCTCAGCACAGTTCTCCAAGTCTCTTTCCCTGTCATTGTGCCGTCCCCGAGTGACCCGGGACATCGCTGACCGAAGGAAGGTGGGTCTGAATGATACAGGACAGACTCTCCCCTTCATTACTGGACACTTGGGCAACCAGTCACCTGGTCCGAGACATTAAAGAACAAGAATTGAATATGACTGAGGATAGTTGGGTTACACTTCTCCTCAAGAGCCAAGTACACTTAAGAAAAAATGAATCCTGGTACTCAGATGAATTCACAGTTACAGCCAATATAGAAAGCCTGGGAAGATGCCTCCTGCGACCCCTCTCTGGGGAACAGGGACCTGTCCTGTGTCTGTGGTGACCCTGACAACAGCCTCGGACCCATTAAAGCGTCTGGTGCTGAATTATATTTTCCAAGTGCTGTTCTCTGGACATAGTTCATCTATAAGCACCGTTTCATGTGAGCAGGGAAGGTGAGCTAGAGGACACTAAAGAAGGGGATGGAGCATTTTATTACCCACACAGAACTTATAAAATATTGAGTGTAACCTTGCATGGAGTGCTCTGTATGGTGTGTTCATCCATCACAGATAAACAGCCTCACCACAATTAACAGTTTGTCACTGTCTGTCTTCAGCCCCACCTGAAAATTACCTCTGTGGTAACCAGAGCTCAATCTGAGTACCAGGACGGTTCACCTACGTGGAGATCAGGAGGAATGTAAATCCTAGCCTTCCTCAGGTTTCTTCGTATTTAGGAGGTTCGGACATTATTCCTACAGTATTACATTAAAAGCACTGCCCTGCACATTAGAAATGGCTTCTTCTTGTTGGGAGTATATTGGGTTGTACTGTAAGGTCTACAGGCAAACTTTTCACCTACGTGAAGCTCAGCAGATAGATGGTCTTTTTGTGGAGGGTATGTGGCATAACGTGGTATGTAGTATGATATTCCTTAATATTACTGTCCAGATACTCAGGAGTGCCTGTGGGGCTGTGGGGCTCGGGAGCATCCTTTTCTCCTCTCAGAGATGCTGGACCCGTGATACTCCACTAAGAGGGAAATCGTCCCACTTTGGTGGAAGCACCACATCCAAATGCTCTGAGGACCAGGATGTAGTCATGGGCACTTAAAAAAGCTTTTCTGCTCCTGAACCAAAGACCTGCCTCAGCAGGACGAGAAGGAGCTGGCCTGGCCCGACTGGCCTTGACCTTCATTTAGAGGCCTTGAAAGCAGCAGAGACCACAAGTATGTGTTTACCACCTAACGGGTTCACAGAGATAAGGTCTAGGTCGATAGGCTGATTAACCTTGGGAGGAATGACCACGACCCGAGTCCTCAGACTTGGGTGGACTATTGCACTTCTCCAGAACCCAAAACCCCTTTGAGGTTCTGGACCAAACACCTCCTGTTCAACTGCAGCGCAGAAGAGCTTCTCCTGGAGCTCTTCCCTGGAGGACAGCGAAGAGAACGTCCAGATCTCTGGCCAGGTTGGAAGACTGTGCATTTAGATAGCTTGCACGGATATCTGAACTACTGGCTGCTTAGCCAAATCAAACCCAGTTCCTAATTTCCCCTGGCTGCTGGTAATCCGTCAGCAGCAGATTTCCACGTGCGAGACGAGAACGGGCTCTGACAGGCGGCTGGCAACCCGCGCCCCGGCAGACAACGCGCTTCTGTGATAGCATTGTGGGAAAGGCAATACACCTGCTTATATTGTATATGTACAGAATTAAGGGAGAAATCTGATTATCCTAATTACTCAGAAATGCAAAATATGTGCAGAATACAGTTTGGCTAATTAGCCTGGGAGATTGCTGGCTGTTCGGCGGGGAGGAGAGCGGGTGTTGGGAGAAGTGTGATGGGAGTTCACAGTCTGTTACGTGCCCTTCGCTTTCCGAACATGTGGAGGGAAGTGAGCACGGGGGTTTGGAGATGTGCTTGCCAGCCTTAAAACAAATTACAAAGCTGGGAAAGGGCAATTCTTTTTCAAATGTCTGCCACTTTTTGGATTCTGGGTCTTCAAGTTTCCCATCTCATTATCCCGAGAGGAGACATTCAAGGGAAGGCTGATGGGTCTGCCTCGCTGCGCACACAGCTGGCGAGAGCCCTGCGCGGCACCTTCTCCGAGGTGGCTGTTCCGCGTGCTCTTTATCCTGCCTTTGTGCTGACACAGGCAGATTCTCAAATGCTCTCAGAAGGCTGAGGAGACCATAGAATCATAGAATTGCTGAGGTTGGAAGGGACCTCTAAGATCATCAAGTCCAACCATTAACCTACCCTGACAAAACCACTTCTAAACCATGTCCCCAAGTACCACTCCTACCCTTTTTTTAAACACCTCCAGGGATGGCGAATCCACCCCCTCCCTGGGCAGCCTCTTCCAATGTTTGATAACCCTTTCAGTGAAAAAAATTTTCCTAATATCCAATCTGAACCTCCCCTGGCATAACTCGAACCCATTTCCTCTCGTCCTATCACTTGTCACCAGGGAGAAGAGGTCAGCCCCCACCTCTCTACACCCTCCTTTCACGTAGAGACCATGATGGTAGTTGGTTCTGTGAATGGTGCTGCTTCGTTTGCATTTAATGGGCTCATTTGCACCACAGAGGTGCATGTTAGAAGAGGTCTTCTGGCCCAAAATCTCACCTGATTTTTCCCAGGGCTGCAGAACAAGGCAGGCAGCTGCTAGGCAGGGTGGAGGGTGGTTCATGCCAAGCATGTCTCAGGGTACTAATCCCTACGTGTCTAGACCCAGAGAATCAGGCTGGTTCCTCCAGCTCCATGCTGGACATACACCCACCAAACAAACCATGACAACGTATGGGAGGGCTGCAGGAGCCACACCAGTATGAGGTCAGGACAGGTGGCACGCACACCTCGGTGTGTTCTTAGGTTTATACAGAATCCCAGATGGGTCAGGGTTGGAAGGGCCCTCTGGAGCTCCCCCAGTGCCACCCCCTGCCAGAGCAGGGGCACCTCCAGCAGTGGCACAGGACGGCGTCCAGGCGGGTTTGGAATGGCTCCAGAGGGGGAGACTCCCCCACCTCTCTGGGCAGCCTGTGCCAGTGCTCTGCCACCTGCACAGGAGAGAAGGCCCTCCTCAGGTTCAGATGGAACTTCCTATGGTCAAGTTTGTGACTGTTCCCTCTTGTCTTGTCACTGGGCACCACTGAAAAAGACTGTTCCCATCCCCCTGGCACCCTCCCTTTAAGGATTTATCAGCATTGATAAGATCCCCCCTCAGTCTTCTCTTCTCCAGACTAAAAAGCCCCACGTCCCTCAGCCTTTCCTCATAAGAAAGATGCTCCAGTCCCCTCATCATCTTTGTAGCCCTTTGCTGGACCCTCTCCAGCAGTTCCCTGTCCTTCTTGACCCGGGGAGCCCAGAACTGGACACAGTGCTCCAGATGTGGCCTCACCAGTGCAGGGCAGAGGTGTCCTACAGTCTACACAATGCTCTACCATCAGACCGGAGCCCAAACCCAGATCTTCTGGGTATGATCAGTGCCCAAAATGCACACTCATCCATTGCTCCTTGTCTTTAAAAAACCCGGCATGGCTTTTATTCCTGACCTAGACAGAGACTAATGTCTACCTCAAGGTTTTCTGGAAAGGTTAACTTCCCTAAGTCACTGCCCATAGTCGGTGTGCTCAGGATCAGTCCCGCTGTGAGTTTAACACAACGTTAGCTGGGAAGTTAGCTACGAGGAGCTACAGAAGGGTTGGGGCTTCCAGGGCTGCCACTGAAACAGCTTAAAACTGCGTGGTGTGACAGCCTGAACGAATAGATAGGGTGATATAAAAACTCTGCCGTGGCTTCAGACAATAAAGACTGTGTCTCCCTTCTGATGAATAATGGCTCTTTGTTTTATTCCTTAGATGACAGGGCTGTTACAACTGCTGAGAACTATTCCAGTGCTAAATATATGGCTGTGTAATAAAGGCTCTGCAATCTATGAACTGGGACTGAATGGATACTTGAGTGAATCATTTAAAGTACGATGAATTTCTGAAGCAGCTCACAGTGACAGGAGGTGGAGGGGCAGTAAACTCCTTTGCAGATCTCTTAGCCAAAGGATGCTTTCCTCGCGTGAGACGTAACCCGGGTTTCGCGGCTGCCAAGTTTTTCCCTCGTGGTGGCTCCCATGGCCACGTGAAGTTCCCCACTCCCAGTTTTGAACATTAACCTGCACACAAAGGGCATTTCAGATGGAGCTCCACTGTTTGGTGGTGAGGCACCGTCCAGATTTTTTAGCAGAAATTCTGGAAACCCGACCCTGGCAGACTCCATGGGAATGCAGCAGTAAACCCCGTGGTCAATGCTGACCCAGGGCTGAGCGCTCAATGGGATTTTGCGGGACCCCCTCAGAAGCAGCGATAGTTTGGAGCCTGCTATGATAAGGAGCAAAATGCTGCTCCTTACCGCTGCAGTCTTGCCACACTGGTGGAAGAGGCGATGCACAGATATTGTTATCACTGTTCGGGAGTTCACCTCAGAGTCTTGCCAGATTAAACTTCCTTGAAATTACTTAATGTAGCAGCAAGGATTTGAATTTCCCTAATGTGGATTAGCACTTTTCTCTTTTAGCTAATCCTTGCAGACAGACCTGCAAGCAAAAAGATCAAAAGACTTGAAAAAGCTGGTCAGAAAGTTTGGAGTAGGGACAAACCAACGATGCCGTCGTTCCAGGGATGAGGAATCGTTTTGCACCTCCGAGGGGAGCGATAGCAGCAGGGAGACAGGGCCATGCGTGGATGAAGCTTTGGTGACACAGGCTAATAGAGAGCAAGTCTTTGTCCCCTTTCGTGGCCGGAGAAGACACGAGAGTTCATGAGTGCCCCACATCTGAGCTGCTGCCCTGCGGTTCGGGGCTCGGTCCCTGCAGGTCACCAAACTCTTGCACTGCGCAGACACGACCGCTAAAGATCTGCTGCAGATGAACTTTGTTCTCCAGAGCTGCCAAAGCGGCGTCTATTGACCAGCCTCTATTTCAAAAGGGGAGGAAGGGAAAAAGAGAAGGAGAAGAGAAATTCAGCTTTGCTGTTGAATAAACCATGAGGCATTGAGGAGCTGCGAGTCAGCAGGGGAGGGGCAGGGGCAGCGCAGAAATGAAGGGGACGCAAGCGTCATGCGAAAAATGAAGCCCAGGAGGGGCCTGGCCATTGTGCGACACTCTCGGAAACTTAATTGGAGAGTCGGTTGGTGGGAGGCCAGAAGACGTATACAATAAAAGAGAGACACTCGACTGGACTGAAAATGCAAACAAATTGGGTAGCACAACAGAAGAGATAAATGATGCTCATAAAATAAACAATGGCTGAGTGACACTGGATAAACAGTTACATATAATAACGCCACTGTTTGTCTCAGCCATCCTAATTGGGAGGCTGGGCAGCATCCGATGAAAACTCGGCGTTGCGCATTTTCCCTTTATAATGAGGAAGATTTCCTCCCCCCCTCCCCTTAAAACCTCCTCCCAGTCCCATTTAGCGGCAAACTGAAAGGCCTGGTTTCATTCCACTTTCCCACAGCAAACTCATCCTGGCAGGAACTGCATTAAGGAGGACAAGTAGAAAATGATAATAAATTGAGGACTTGCTCTTATTTCACCTTGTGACAAATCTATCCAGTGGGTGACTCGGGGAGGGTGATAAGAGCATGGACTGGGCTGCCGCTTTCCTTTTGACGCTTGGTCATGTGGAAAATAACCCCATTCTAGCCCTCACTCAAAAGGGCTTTCCTTTAAAAATAATGCTTTTTAAAAGGCACCGAATCCTTATTTACGCTGTTGGAAAGCCAGCAGCTCGCCTCCATCAAAGTGAACGTCATGGGTCTCATTTCATCCTCTACTTGGACTGAAGACCAAAAACAAAGGGGATGCTGCACAAAAAGTGTTACGGTCAATGCCTTTAATACGTGTGGGAGAACTTGTTAAACCTTAGCTTTTTTTTTTTTAGCGTGATACTGTATTGCTAATAAATCCCTAATGAGGATCTTTTGTTTCATGGAGCTCCTCTCAAGTAGAGCAGGAAAACACAGCGGTGCAGGGGATGTTGAGCATGAGAAAAACACGGGCTTAGTGACTTCCACCACGGCTCCCTCTCACGCTTTGAACCCGAGACTCTCCACCCCGAAGCAATTCCTTCCAGCACTCAGGCTCAGAGATGTGCTCTCAGCCTTCCACGACGACCCAAAGCAGATGATTGCGCTTCCCAAGCTGCTTCATCAACCCATGAATGAGAGAGGCTGGTCTTCAGCCTCAACTGCGCGTCTAAACCTTTCGCCGTCTCCATCCTTAGGAATTTACTCGATTCATCTCTTTGAGCACTTCGCGTGTCTCTGTTTTCTTGCTTTTATTGACTTAAGAAAAACAGAGCTGGACCTCTGTTTCCCAGCCTGTAATGCTCGTGGGGAGGTTACAGCCGAGGAAGAAAGCCAAGAGGTGGTCGGCCTTCCTCGCCTCCGAGAGCCGCGGGGACGGCGCTGCTGGGGCCGTGCCGAGGGCACCCACCACTACTGATGGGTGGCAGCTCAGAAGTCGTCCTGGGTGGCACAGAATTGGCTTTGCCTCCTGTAGTGGCTGGCAAACCGAAGTATCCCTACTTTACGTGCCTTGAGGGAGGCAAGGGAAGCTAGATTTGTTACCTGTAATTACTAAGGTGATTAATCAATTAATTAAGTACAGCTGATTTTCTTCCAGTGAAGCAATCAGAAGATGAAAGTCAATAGTGATTGATTCATTTTCTAGCCACTCGGTAGAAGGGAAGTTGTTTGTGGGGATTGTGGTTATTGGAGAATTCCTGCAATACCCCGAAAGCCTCTGACAGCCCCGATTTGTAACAAAATGGTTGTTTTCCTGTTTGTGCCAATGCAAAACCCTTCCTGTCAAAAGCATTTTACTGGAACCAGAAGCTGGACCGCTAAATGTTTTTCTTGTCCAAAATACTCTTTTCTTCCCACTTTTTCATTTCGAGCTCTGATGACAGGCCTGGAAGTTTCCTGGTACATCCATTAGGGGAGACTCGGTCAGTCTTTCTTCACTGATAGTTATTTTTCAGCCGAAATAATGGCTACATGCTTTTTTCAACTGTAGTTTTTCAAGGGAAATTTTTCTTTTGTCCTTTTCTAAAGTGAAATAAGGACATTTTTACGTTAGGTTGGGGTTGTTTTTTGGCAAAGCGTAAACAACAGAGTGTTAGTAGTGATGATTAAAACTCAGCTGTCGCAGTATGGGTCGTTTTATACTGACGGCAGCGTGTATGAGATGCAAGCAAATCACTTGGCCCATTTGCAGCCACGCTCCTAAAATGCCTCCAGCTTCTGATTTGCCTGAAAACTTTCTGCGTCTTGCCATGGCGTGCGGAGGGGAAAGTCTCCGGGGTCGGTTTTGATATATAAACCCAATCACTTCTGCAGCATTAGCTCATCTGCTCTGCCCTGACTTCCCAGCTGTTTATCAGACTAAAGTTACATCCTCTGGCCGCGGAGGGGAAGGTAAGATTAATAGCTGCGACGAGCAGCAGCGGGGGGGGCTGGCAGGTGGAGTGGCTGGGCATCCTTTGCTGGGAATTGCTGGGATTTGGTTGGAGCATCAGCAGGGCTGAGTTTGGGGGATGCAGGCAGGGGAGCAGGGTGAGTTACCTCTCGGTTTCGAGAACGGGACGGTGATGGGAAAGGCGCGGGGGCCGGTGCTGCCATCAGCGTCCGATAAAAACAGTATTGCAATGCCGATGCGGTTTCTGCTGATGCAGGGCGATTAGTATGAAATATTAAAGAAGCTTTTTACAAATACAACCCAAGTCTCCAGCTATGCTCTGTGTAAAATGAGGGTGTTATTTCTAATTCCGCTATATAGATGGGAAGACAGACAGTTAACAATTGTGCTGGAGGGCTTTGGTGGAAGGCGCAGGAGCAGAATCAAACCCGGCACACTGATCCGTATTTGGGGTTTGGGCTGGGTGTCGGTGCATTGGTGCCCAGATGCCTCCGTGTTGTTCCCATGGGATCTTCTCTCCTGCTCCATCAGGCCCAGATTTTACGGAGCCCCTCCGCACGTGACTGCAGCTGGACGTACGCTGTGCCTCGAGTCAGCAGATGCTCCAGTGCTTGACTGAATGAGATCTTCTGTCTCTCTCAAAGAGCTGCTGCTCGTGGCATTGCAGCGGGGCAAAAAGCATCATATGTAGCTGCTGGCAGGTGGAAAGGGAAAGCCGTAAAATCACGGGAAACGCGTCCCTTTGGCTTCACATGTGGTCCCTCCCTCACCCCCCCCAACTTCACAGCTAGGTATTAGGAAAGAGAAGTGCTAAGAGCACTTCTCTGCGTCCTGGTGGGGGAGATAAAGTCTTCATCACCACTTTGCTTTCCATGACAAACAGTTGCTCTATGAAAAAGGGTCGGTTTGTACAGTAATTACCAGTGGAAGTACCCGGGTGGCTGTGCTCTCCTCGCTCCCGCTGCAGGAGGATTGCGAACGGGCTTTCCTTCCAGGAGCAGAGTTGCAGCAAGACCATGGCAGATCCCAATTTCCTAGATTATTAATAATAACAATATCATTTTCTTTCTCCCCTATTTCGCACCCACCCTGCGCTTCCCTTTTAATGAATTCCCTTCTCTTGCTGGAGACTCCGCCGTGACACCAGCCTGATTTGTAATGTAAATAGGCAGCCCAGCGTAAAGGCGACCTGCAAGAGCACCGCGGGGCTCTAATTATAATTTTCATTAAACTCCTCCTGTTTACGAATATCCAAGCAATCTGGCATTGCAGCAGGAGCAAGAGGAAATTAAAGCAACACTACCACGAGCGCGGACTCAGCTGTTGAGCAGAAACCCAAACAGGGTTCCTACGGACAAAGTTTTGAAGAGTTATTTCAGCTTTGGCGTCCTTCCTCTCTCGAGCTTTTACCCAGGTTGCAGAGCTTTGCATGTTTTTCCTTCAGAGGATCTGGCTGGTGCAAGCGTTTTACGCGTGATCTATTCGTGACCTAATTAAGGGGATCAGCTGCTGGAGCTCTCAGTGCAATGTGCAGCAAGGAGCTGGGGGGAGAGCGGCCGGAGCAGGACGGGGCGGGTGCAGGGTGCGGAGCAGAGGGAGAGGGTCCGTCAAGCCAAGGGGACAGCAGGGAGCTTTATCTAGCACGGCCTGGGGGGGTTCCACAAAAGATCGGTGGTGACACAGAGACTGTTTGTCCACATGTGCTGGGGAGGAACCTGCTGAGTTCAGGAATGCTCTGACACGTGGAGCTATGCCAAAAGTGGGGTGATGCTGGCCATGGACACCAAGGAACTCTCGTCCTCTTATTCCTCTGGTCAAGAAAAACAGTTTCAGGTGGCTTTCTGCAGGTGCTTTGCCTTCAGAGAGGCATTTTTGTAACTCAGGCTACAGCTGACCCTTCCTGAGGTGAAAGTGCCGCAGGTGCCAGCCACGAATGAGACTTGCAGGGGCCTCTTTTGTTCATAAAGCTAAAGGCAGGGGATGTTCTCAGCGTTCCTCGGACACAGGGAGTCTTTCTTGGGCTGTGTGTGGACACAATGCAGGAAAAAACGAGCGTGGCTTTTGGAGCCCGAAGCAAGAGTTTCTTCCTCCTTTGGGAAACTGCCAGTGGTGTATTTAAGGTCATAATTCAACGTTGGGGTAACCGGAGGCAAAATGAAATTGCAGTTTGCAATAAGTGCCTATAAAATAGCAAAGATAGCCATAATTTTGTCTAGGCCAGATGAGTCCAGCTGGTATCTCATGGGCTTTATACACCCCGTGAGTTTTGGTCCAACCCCTGAATGATTTTAAGTCTTTCTTGTGCACTTGAGAGCTCGTGGGGATCTCCGAGCTGTTCCCAAACTGCTGCTCCCACATCCAGGAGGCTCCAGATGCATCATTAGAAGACAGGCTGGGCAGTGCTGGCCCAAACAGTGCTTCAGTGTGGCCTCGTACCTTCTGGGCAAGTCATAGAATGGTTTGAGTTGGAAGGGACCTTGAAGATCATATAGTCCAACCCCCCTGCCCTGGGCAGGGACACCTCCCACCAGCCCAGGTTGCTCCAAGCCCCGTCCAACCTGGCCTTGAACACCTCCAGGGATGGGGCAGCCACAGCTTCTCTGGGCAACCTGCGCCAGGGGCTCACCACCCTCACAGGGAAACATTTCTTCCTAATATCTCATCTAAATCTCCCCTCTTCCAGTTTGAAGCCATTCCCTCTCATCCTATCACTCCATGCCCTTGTAAAAAGTCCCTCCCCAGCTCTCCTGTAGCCCCTTTAGGGACTGGAAGGGGCTCTAAGGTCTCCCCAGAGCCTTCCCTTCTCCACCCCCAACTCTCTCAGCCTGTCCTCACAGCAGCGGTGCTGCAGCCCTCTGATCATCTTTGTGGCCCTCCTCTCTTGATGTCGATGGCTTTGTGCTCTCCCTCCAGCAGCAGAGCTGGCTCTTTTAGCTAAGCAGACAATGCTTAAGACAGCAGGTCCAGAGAATATAGGGTATAATCCCCATACTAAACAACCCCTTGGCTAATTTCTAAGTATTTTCACTTTTTTTCCTGCATCCCTGTCATGTGAATGAGCCCAAACTTTGGATAGCCTTCCCAGCTGAGCAGAGGCAGGGATCACAGAATATAATGCCCTGTTGGTTGGAAATAAATCTCTCTATTAGAAAATTAAATTCCTGCTGATCTCCAACACTGCTCTGCCTCACAGCCTTTATAGTGTTTAGATGGCTTCATAAATGGTAGCAGATCCCCCGAGGGAAATGGCTGGTGAGTTAATGGCACGTCTTTAGTGTACGTCACTCATCAGGGAAAGTCGTGCTACTGGTGGGAGAAGGTGTGTGTCCCCCCGCGGTAAAGCTGTCTGCCGCGCCAGGATGCTGTTTGTGGGCAGCAGCAGAGGTGTTCGCCCAGGTTCGTCAGTACGAGGTGGGCTACGGCAGGACGGCATGTCCTCCAACAGGCGAGGGAGGCCAGGACCACCGCAAGTGTGGAGCCTGAGCCTGGGATAAGGCTGTGTCTTACGGAGTACCTGGCTGAAAAAAATGTCAGGCACTTGTTGAAGAAACTCATTGGGTTTTATGTCTGTTGCAAATGCAGTCACGTCCCCTTCGTTCCAGTGCCCACTCTCTGNGTGTTGACGTAGGTTACAAAGAAAACAAGTTTGTCATTCTTGTCAGAGTGCTTTTTTGCCTGGATCACAAAGGCACCTGCTTATTAATTTAGCCTGATTGCTAATCTGGGCAATCAGCAATCACAGCAGCGCGCGGTACTCAGATGCTATCAGGAGACACCAGCAGGAGCACAGGGAACAGGGAACAGAGCCGCTCGGGTATCTGCTGCTGCTGCACAGACACCTCTCCGCACCCCTGAGCCCCTCCTGAGCCCCGCGGTGAGATGTGGTCCAGGAAAACCCAACGCCAGAGGCTGTGGGGGGTGTGCAGAGCACAAACCTCACCAGGCACATAACCGACCCCGATTTGGAAGAAGTTTTGGCAATACAGGGCAATAATTTTACTGAAACATTCCTCCTAGGAAGCAGTCTTTTTCCTGGGAGCTGTATTCGGAGCACCATTCAGAACATCACAACCTCTCCTCTCCTCTCCCACATTATGTGCAGGAGGCAGCTAATTAACAGTGCTGCTGATGGCCCCATTTAGAGGGCTATGGAGCAGCAGAGGGGCTGCCATGCTTGTGCTGCACCTGGGGATGTGCCGTTTGGTAGGGACCATGGACTACTGGGTCTTGCTGGAAGAAGTGGCTGGAAAGCTGCCTGGCAGAAGAGGACCTGGGGGTGTTGGTCAACAGCTAGCTGAACATGAGCCAGCAGTGTGCCCAGGTGGCCAAGAAGGCCAACGGCACCCTGGCCTGTGTCAGGAATAGTGTGGCCAGCAGGGCTAGGGCAGTGATTGTCCCTCTGTACTTGGCACTGGTGAAGCCCCACCTCGAGTGCTCTGTTCAGTTTTGGGCCCCTCACGACGAGACAGACATCGAGGTGCTGGAGCGTGTCCACAGAAGGGCAACAGAGCTGGTGAGGGGTCTGGAGAACGAGTCTGACAAGGAGCGGCTGAGGGACCTGGGGGTGTTCAGCCTGGAGAAAAGGAGGCTGAGGGGAGACCTTCTCGCTCTCTACAGCTCCCTGAAAGGAGGGGGTAGTGAGGGGGGGTCGGTCTCTGCTCCCAAGGAACAGGCGGTAGGACAACAGGAAATGGCCTCAAGTTGCACCAGGGGAGGTTTAGGATGGATATTAGGAAAACTTCCTTCACAAAAAGGGTTGTCGAGCACTGGAACAGGCTGCCCAGGGCAGTGGTGGAGTCACCATCCCTGGAGGGATTTAACAGACATGTAGATGTGGTGCTGAGGGACATGGCTTAGTGGTGGGTTTTGGCAGTGTTAGGTTAATGGTTGGACTTGATGATCTTAAAGGTCCCTTCCAACCTTAACGAGTCTATGATTCTCAGTACTGCCAGCTCCTGCCTGACGCCCCAGCGCCTTCTCTCTTCCTTCACAAATCCCGGCTGGTTTGTCCACTACATGGCCCAACTCAACATGTGGAGAAAAAAAAGGTTTGAGCTTTGCGTATATGAATGTATGTGCATAGCCCATGTCTTCAGCTGAGCAAGGCTGGTGGTGTACGTGGTGTACTGGGAAACCTCAGTCCTTCTGACGCCGGAGCCTCAACTCCAGACAGAAACAAACAGGCTTCTGCACCGCTCCAGTCTCATCCCTTCTGTTTAGCGAGGACTGCACCTTCCCTGGCATCCTAAACAGCATTCGGGCACGTGGGACTGAATAATGACATATCTTTGCAGCTAGGATGCTTCTGAAAGGTGTCAGCAGTGGAAAGCATCAGGATCAAGGTCAAAGCAGCAGTGCTGCTGAGAGCATCGTTGCCGACACACAAAATGACGCTGGAGGAGGGAGAATCCAGAGCAGAAAGGTGGCAGGCCAGGGGGAAGGAGGAGGTGGTGAGGACTCAGCGCCGAGGTGTTTAACAGCAGGATGCTCTGGGCTTCAGCAGGGCAGTTGTGCTGAACCCCACTGAGGGGTTAATTCTGCCCAGGCTGCGTGCAGGGTGGCACTGGGGTGGGAGAAGTGCCAATCCTGAGCTATGGCACGGGGCAGTCGGAACGCTGCGTCTGCTGGAGCGTAACGCCCCGGGAGCCACCAGCGCCCGCTGCAGGGCAGCGACCTGGTGTGGGGCTCACGCCAGCGATGGAGACTCCTCCAGCTGCCTTGTGGGGATCTTTGGCAGGCATTGGTCCTCCAGGCCATCGCGGTGACCAGAGTTTCCTTCCAAAACAGAAATGATTTCAAGATAGAAGGACTGCTAGAGGGCTCGCTAATGTCTGGGTGAATTTTCTCTCCAGCAGCTTCTGGGGAGAAAACAACAAACCGAGCGGAGAATGGGGCTTATTGTATCCAGTGGCCAGAGTGACCAAAGATGTCTGAGAGACAAAGTGACAAACAGAGACCTCCTGTGCAATTAGTCTCTTGACCTCTGTGGTTCGGCGAGGGATGCTGGGAACGGAGCTGTGGATCACAAGGCCCCAAGGAAGGTTTCCTTGACAACACTTACTGAAGAAAAATGAGATTTCATGAATGCAGCGGGTATTAGCACGTGAGAGGCTGACTTTAGAAGAGACAAGGACGCAGCACCTCGCAGAACGAGCCCCTCGATCCGGGGGATGTGAAGCAGTGGCTCAGTGAACTGCTTTTCAGATAAATTTAATTAAACAGCTATTACAACCATTAATATTTATTTAGAAATGCAGCCACTGTGGTGAAGGCAGACTTATTGTTTAATCATTTTTTTTTGCCCAGAAAATCTTCTCCACCTTGAATAAGCACTGGCACACAGAAGGGAATTTTCTGCTCACTGCTGATAGTTTCACCTCACTGCAGCTTGGGTTTAAGATTCTTTAGATCTAGCATTGTTTCACCATCTACAAACACAAACCAATGGTATAGAAAGACTATGTATAATGATATATCATGATAATAACAATAATACCAGTACAATAATAATAATAACAAAGCAGACAGGTGTTTAGTATTGCCAAACATAAAGTGTTTGAAAGAACCAAAAGTAAAGATACTTGAGTAATTATAATATATCTATATATATATTATATATATATATCTATAATTATATATATCTATAAATAAAGAGATATATTTTTAAATTATACTTTTGAGACTTTTTTAATTTCTCCCTGCTGTTTCAGCTAGCTGGACTTAAATTTTCATCCTTATATGATGTCTCAAAGGGATAGCAGTACTGTGACTTTGTCCTGAACTCAAGCCATCAACCACTGCGTGGCCAAAATACCTCAGGAAATCAATGCAAGTTTTTCCTCAAGAAAAGACCCGTGACCTTTTTTCAGTGAAAGTCTTGGCAGCCCCGATGGTGTTTGCACAGCAGACAAACAAAGAGCGTCTTCTTCAAAAGCAAAGCCAGTTGGCAGGAAATCAAACGCTGAATCAACGCGTCGGGAATCAGCCGGGCAGCCCTGAACATCCCGGGAGCGTGGTGGGGACCGAGGGCTGCAGCTGAGGCTCCTCCGCAGTTCAGGCTAGAGAGAAAGTAAATATAAGGGTTTAAGTTGCAAATTGTGTCTGTGCTGAAGCCGTAGAGAGGCGGGCAGGGGTCCAAGGCAGCTGTGTACACCGCTGAACAAGGGCAGGGCAGGAGCTGGAGCAGCCTGTGAGGCTGTGTGTCCTTACAGCAGTGAAAGACAAGGAAAAGCAGAAGAACTTTCAAGTTGGTTTTTTATAGGCCGAGTGGAAAATTGTCTAGGTTTTTGGGTAAAATAGTTTTTCTTCTTTTTTTTCACAGGAGTATTTCCCTCAGTTCCCGGCTGGCCCATAGCAGTAGGATCAGCCTTTCCCATTTGCTCCATTTGTTGCATGCTCATAAATTTATTTCTAACATTTAATTTTAAAAAGAAATCTTTTATTAAATGAACTTGGAAAGTGTAAAAACAGGTTTGCTTGCAGGAACAGATACATGCGGGGGGTGTGCGTGCAGGCAGGACATCCTCTTTGCGTATCTGTACCTGTCACTGGGCTGTCTGAGCACCTTCCCTGCCTCTGTACGAGTCCTGTCAACATCTTGAAAGTGATATTTGTTATTTTGTGTCCCCACTGATTTCAGAAATGCAGTGAAAGACACAGATCCAAACCAAATAAGATTAAAGGCTTTAAAAGCTTAACAAACTAAGAAGAGCAAATCTAGCTGATAACATGGCCTTGGTAGTAGGCTCTAAAGGACGGGGAGGTAAAGAATTGCAGGTAACTGGCTTGTTCATCGGCGTCCCTTCTTCTTTAGTCATATGGAGGCACAAGGGGAACAGGTGGAGGTCTCCAGCTAATCAGCATGACAGGAGCAACAGAAGACACAGATGAGGGGATAGGAAAGATTTGAGGGACCAGAATTTAAGCAAGCACCCCCAAGCCCATGTTGAATCAGCTCAGCGTGTCCCACTGGCATCGACATCTGCCAGTGACACTGTCCTGCCAGAGCCATTGGAAATGCAACTGGAATGGTTTGAACCCCTCCGACAAGAAACTGTTCCATATTTTGAGATGTTTTCTAAGACCATTTTCCTATTCTGCAGCGGGCTCCATCAGGCAACGTTCCCCTCGTGCTCAGGTACAGCTTCCCTCTCTGGTGAAGTTTTAATGGTGTAAAGACCTTGAGTGTGTCCCGTTGTGTTGGCTTACAAAGCCTTTCTCTGCTCAGTGGGTGTGAGCTGTGTGGTAGGACCCTCAGTAAACTGCAGAACATCTTCTCTGCCTTTTTTATCTTTCCCGGCCGTATAAATGAACGATGGCCCAACAGAGAGCTTTGGCTCATTTTGTTTGCCTGGCTAACAATTGCTTCACGTGGTTATTTGCTATTCCAGTTTCACTCAGATCAGCAGAAATGTGGTTTATTTCAGGAGAGAAAAGTCTGCCACAACTATTCTGATTTTAGTACTGCAACAAATCATTTAATTTAAAGAATGAGAGGTAAAAATGTGCTATGGTCTAGAGAAGCAAAAGGAGCAGAAGGAATCCTGGTTTTAATAAGAATAGTCATAAAGAAGAAAAATTTGTCCTCCCTGATGGAAAGGTTCTGTCAGCTTTGAATGGGTTGAAACCTGCGCCACAATCTGCAAAATTTCTCTTTACAACCAATATCTCTAGAATATAATAGGCTTTCTCAATAGAAAGCTGTGAATCATCATAAAGAACACTACAGCAAGGATATTACTCTGCAGAAACTTGGCAGCAGCAGAGAGAGATGGCATTTCCCCTGCTCAACACGAGGGATGCAGGAGAGGTTCAGTACAAGGGTGCAGATATATCAGTACCCGTAGGCAGGGGCAAACCCTGACCCTGCCATTCCTGAGCCAGACTGAAGGAACCGGGGCTGAAGGGTCCCACCATACTCTTCACATCCCAACCCCAAATCAGGGCCAGCTTAGCACTAACATCAGTGCTGTTTACCTGCAAATCTCAGCAGCATTTAAAGGGTAAGCTTTGCACACAGACCTGTAGTGCAGTGACTGAAATGCTTGTTTATCTATTTGTTTTTAGCAAATATTTCCTTAATTATGCCAAGTTCCTGGGGGAACAGGGACAAGCCCAAGGTAACTTCAGGCTGCCTTTCTGATGGCTGGATTGCAGCACAGTGCGTGTCGGTAATACGGTGTTAGACTCTTTGCACTTGTCATCAACACACATCTTACGGAAGATTGCTTTTATTTTTATAAATGAAGAAACAGCTTGCCTGAGCTGGCACATCACACAGCAGCATACTGACCCAGCTCATGATCCCCTGAGCTGAACCAGCAGACAGGCACAGCCGATCTCCGTACCGGCTGAGTTATGCCTGCAGCTCCCAGGGACACAAAACCATAAAAAAAATCGCAGAGAAAGTGGCAAAGGAATGTAAATCAGAAGAGAAACAACCCAAAGACAAGGGCAATTGCAGTAAGGAAGAGGGAAGCATGATGGTCCCTTCCAGCCCCTACCATTGTGGGATTCTGGGATCATGGGGAAAAACCCAGTGTGGCCAGGGACCAGAGACTCTCCAGGAGCTGTGCACCAATCTGAAGTCAGTGCAGATTAGCAGATCCGTCTCCAGGACGGTTAGGTACCTCTCACTTCACAGACCAATGTTTTCCCTGGTCCAAACAAGCCAGGAAACATCACGAAGCTGTGGAAGGACAAGTTTTCTTTCCCCTTTTATGCAGCCCTAATGGCAAATGTTCATTTGTGAGAAGAAAACACTTTTCCAGACATGGATTCCCTGATTCTGGAGTGGGAAAACTCATGGCAGAAGGCATGGGTGGGAAGGATCTGCCTTTATCCCCCTTTTCAGGGCCTGAAGGCAAGAGGCGAAGCTGAGCAGGGCGTTATCTCTGCGCAACACACCCCCATTGTGTCCCCTCGGCTAATTGATGCTCTGTGCCGCACAAACTCCCGCGTTAATGTAACGCACAAAGCTAATTAAATGCCTGATTGGATGAAGTGCTCACAGTCAAGTGACTCATTGCCAGCCAGTCAGGATTCAAAATTTCCAAATATCGTTAAGGTATGTGCGTTAATCCCCTCCTAAAAGATTAAGCATTTAACCTATTACTGCTGTTTCTGACGAGATACAGAAAATCTGCCATGCTCGGGGTGAGAGCGGGCTGAACGGTGAAATGAGCAGCACTTGCCCCGTTCCAGCCCTGCAGCCCCACGCGTGGCCGTGGGGCACATCCCTCAGCATCTCCCAGGAGGTTCACATTGATCGGAACGGGGCAGCGTGCTTTGCTTCAAAGGGAAGACTTAATTATTTTGTGGAAGAGACAGTTTTGGAGACTGCCTCTATTCCCTCCCGGCTCTCTCTGTGCCCCTTTGCCAGCGAGGAGAGATGTCAGTGAGGGAAAGCTGCTTACCACCACGCTGGTTGATCTCCCTTAGCCAGGGCTCCTATAGATTTCTTTGAAATACAGATTTTTGTTGAACTTCTAAGATAGTGTTGAGAATTACACCACCTTCCTAGGCCAAGGCAGGTGTGAGGCTGATTTCCCCACTGATGCAGGAAGAAGGAGGAAAAATGGTCATTTGATAGATGTGGCTTCCCTCAGCGAGCGGGTGACTGGGACCTGCAACCACTCACATCCTGAAATGCTTTAAGCCATTACAGATGCTCCAGTGCTTGGTCCCCAGCTGCCACCTAAAAGCCAAGCCAGGAGAAGATGTCGCACAGCTGATTACACACAGTAGACTAAGATCATCCATGCTTAATGTCTAATTAGTATTTAAATTAATATTAACTATCAATGGTAAATTGTAATTATTTAAGTGAAAATAAATACGAAACGCAGCAATGCAATCCCAGCATACTGCTACGATAATTAAACAGACTTGGAAATCTTCCCCTGAGAGGGAAATCTGCTGTGCTTTAGCACCAGCAAAGCCACTGGTCAATGGGGGGAGGTTGGTTGCACTGCGTTAGCGGAGACCAGCAAAGAGAAGATCTCTCAGCGTAAGGCCGGGCACTGGGGGAAAACCTGCAGCAAGCGTTTTGCCCCTTCCACTCACTGTTTCAATATTTAAGGGCTGTGGGGATGTCAAAGCCAGCATGCAACTGCATGTTCACTGTGCTCTTTCAGCCGCACGCGTAACTCAGCCCTTCAGATCCAGGTTACCAGTGGTTGCCTGCTACACAGATGATGGCTACAGATGAAAAGCTCATCTTTATGCAAATATGATTGGAAAAGCAGGACCAGCTCTTCAGCAGTAATGGAGTTTTATTTCGAGAACATAGTACTAGCCTTGAACCATGTTATTAGCACGGGAGAGGAACTCAGCCTGTCCGCCTGGAAAACCGATGTGTTTGCAGGATTTCTTTGCTGGGTGGCAGGATTTTCTGCGGGGTTAAGGTGGAGGAGAGAGTTTCCTCCTCTCTCTCACTTTGATGGATGTGCGCTGGAGAGCAGAAACATGAGAGGTGTCAGGAATGATGGAGTGATGCTGAAGGCTCTGACAAATGAGCTCTTGAAAGTCCTGCTGCAGCCATTTAAGATGTTACCGTCCCGCCGCTCACCTCTGCCACTGCAAAGTGCACAGAACAGAGGACGTGCCCCCCCCAGGCACTGGAGCTCACTGGTCTGTGTTGGCTTAGCCATTGGAGGAGATGGGATGAGCACAAAGCAGAAGCAGGGGGGTGTAAACACATGTTCTGTCCTACTGACCTGGTTCATAGGCAGTAAATTGCTTTGGGAATGGAGTAATATCTTCAGCTGCTGCAGTGATTTGCTCGGGGAGCTTCTCAAAACCTTGAGAATAAACATCATGAGCCCAGAAGCCGTAACTCTCCTTTCCCTTCTCCCTTCCAGCTTGCTGCGTTAGAGAGACAAGTGTTCGATTTCCTGGGATACCAGTGGGCCCCTATCCTCGCCAACTTCCTCCACATCATCATCGTTATCCTCGGCCTCTTTGGCACTATTCAGTATAGACCTCGCTACATAGTGGTGGTAAGTAACCTCCGTGTTGTTCAGAGCCATTCGAAGCCTTTTGCAGCCTTTGCTCTGGTGGGATGTGGCAAGTGATGAGGAACTGAGGAAAACCCCTGGGAAATCAGGCATGAGCGTTGTAAACAATTTTAGCAGGAGGTGCTGGGCTTAGGAACACGTTGTTCCGTGTTCTGCGCTTCTGCTGTGCTTACTTCAGACTTGGAAGATATCAGATAATTATTACTGGCACCAAAGTAACACCGAGATACTACGCAACAGAAAGGGAGAACTAAATGCTGGACAAAGGCATGGCAGAAGCTCTTCTGCTCCCTCCAAACTGCTGCCCCTGTGCCTCTGATCAGGCGAGGGACCATCTGCATGTGGGACAGAAACAGAGAAAGAGAAAACCATTGCAGTGCTGACTCAGGGCATTTAACTGCCCCCAGCTGCATCACATGTATACATAAACTAATTCCAGTGACTTTCTAATGTTTATTGCTCCTTTCTCTCCCCCCATTCCCTTCTAGTATGCCATCTGGACTGCAATTTGGGTCACCTGGAACATCTTCATCATCTGCTTTTACTTAGAAGTGGGAGGGCTCTCAAAGGTAAGTAGGAGCTTTCTGGGTGAGTGCCCAGGCTTTGCATCAAAGGGGATGGAGCTTTGCTGTGAGATGAGGGAGGGGGTGGTTGAGATGGGTGGCAGGGGTCTGCCTGGGAGCAGGTCTCGCCTTTTTGTATGGGGAGAGGGCTGCCTTACTAGGGGATGGAGGAGTACGGCTGGTTGGATGGTAGAAATGGGCGGCTAATCCTGATTTCTGGAGCCCTTTGCTGGTCAGTGCAGGTGGTGGCTGGAATAAGTTCTGCCCTCGGAGTTGGTTGAGTGTATTTGGTTTTTAAAGGGGAGAGCAAGCCTGGCAGCAGAGCCATCCTGAGGGGAGATGGGGTTTGAGAGGGCTAATTCTCAGCCATGATGCAGAGGTGGCTGAGGAAGGCTATGAGCTAACTAGATTACAGCTGATCCTCTTGTGATCTGATAACACGTTGGAAAGAAGGTGTGTAGGTACCCTGTTGTTGCTGCACTGGGCAAAATATTTCCCGGTTCAGTGTTCAGGAGAGGCTCCTCTCTCTGCCGAACAGAGAACAAACTGGAGGGATGATGCTGGGGAGGCTGGCGCATCTCCTCTGGATGCAGCCTCAGAGGTGATGTGGCTTCCCTGTCTTAATTCTTCCTTCTTAAATACAGCGGTAGTTATTCATGGCTCCCGGCCAGGCGTATTGTGGGTTAATACGCGAAGCTCTTTGAAGGCTAGATAAGCCAAGTATTGCTGTCTGCTTAATGAGGGGTGAGTCAGAAATAATAAAAATGGGAGGCAGGCCCTAAATTAAGCCTGAGCTGTAGCAATGAATTACTAAGTGTGGCTGTGGCTTAGCAGACTCTGAGCGATTATAGGATACAGGTTCATTTCGGAGCGCTCTACATCTGGCCTAAAGTCCCAGGTCATACATCTAAGTTGCAGTCATAATTAGAACTGCACTATGTTTTCGTTATCAGGCCTGCAGCAAGTCATGAGTGACAGCATAAATCCTTTGCAGATAAGAAAATGTAACTTCCTAATTCCTCAATTATTCCCCTCTCAATTATCCACAGAAACTGTGAGAGAGTTCTTGCCCAAAACAGTGATTGCTCATGGTCTGAGAGCTCAGCCTGAGATGATCTTGGTTTTGGCTGTGACCAACTGAAAAAGAATTTTATGTAACTATTTAAACGCTCCCATCTGCAGAGGAAATATTGGCTTGATGAACTGCTCTGGGAGCTTCTCTGACAGCCAGTGTTTGCTTCCAGCCAGCTGATTACTTGTGTTTACTAATCCCAACCTGCTCTGCAACCCATCGGGCTGCTGTTCTGCAATTCGAACAGCATGGCAAACCCCGCTTCCTCCGCTACAGAGGCGCTTCAGCTTCATCTCATAACCTTGCTCTGTGCTGTGGCTCGTTTTAGCAAAGCCAGCACGCGGAGAACCTTTATTTAACCCACAGGGTGACACTTGTGATTGGGGATTTTTTTATAGAATTGGGCTGCAGTATAAGTTGTTATTGGCTCTAGAGCTGCAATGAGCAAATCATGCCATTAGTTTGATGGCAATTGGCAAAAACAACAGAGTATTTGTGCTTGTTTGACAGTAAAATCCTTTACAGCTTTGCCTCTGGTCTTAATGAGTTAATTTCCTCTAAAAAGGTGGTCTTGTAAGAAAAACTTATGGTGCTGCTTTCTGTCTGCCTTGTCCCATTTAACTGAAGTTATCTGGGTTTTTGCAATAGCAAAACAAAACCTCCCTTCCATGAGAGAACAAAAGATGCACTTGAAAGAGGATTGCAGATTTCCATAGGACAGTGTGCTGCTCTGCAGGCTGGACTCGAGAGTAGTATCACTCTCCCGCTGCATCTCTAGGACCCTGATCCAAAGCCAGTTGACATCTGCTGAGTATTACTGATCTCAGTCTTGGGATCAGATCCCAGAAGGACACCTGGGCTCTGATGAGCAAGTGTTGGACAGGCTCTTGGATGGGGCAAGGGCAGGGCAGAACCAGCCAGGGGGAGTCTTCAGTGGCGTTGCAGAGGAGCGGATACCTCTGTGTGCCCTCAGGGGCCTCGGGAGGGTGGTGTCATTTAGTTCCTAATAAGAAGTCAAAGCTTGTAATTAGCCTGGCAGTAAGCAGGTAGACTGCAAAGATTAGAAGAAGAGCTTTGGTGGAGTGAGGCTGATGGAGCTGGTCAGGTAAACACTAACTCAGTAACTCCTAGACTGAGCATGAATGTGCTGGGGAACGTTTGAGACAGGGCTGTTCCTGTGCAAGTCCCTTAAGGGGCTGACAGCTCTGAGGAAGGTCTTCAGGTGCAGTTTCCTCTGTGATTCCCAGTGAGCCTGTGGGGGAGAGCTGGGGGAACGGGAAAGCAGCGCTCCTGCCAGCGCTGTGCTCACCCCTCTCCCTTCCTGACAAGGGCAGCCTGCCGGGAGATCTCCGTCAGCAGCGAGCTAATTTATAATGACAAAACGCAGAAAGGGCAGTGAGCTAGAAAGAATGGAGTTTGTGAACTTGGTTGCTGGTAATGACAGCCCGGTGCAGCTGAGACAGGTGATAACTCAGGTGGGGTGAAAAAGGGGGGAAAGGATCCAAGTGTTTCTGCTGTAACAAGTTTAGGAAATCCTGGGGGGGGGGGGGGGGGGGGGGGGGAAGGAAAAAAAAAAAAGGAGGAAATGGTTATGTGCACTTATTGCAAATGATTCTGTGTGCTCTGGTGCTTAGATCTGATTTCAGTGGTGAGGGAGGAGGGAAGTACTGTGCAGTACAGGGCTGTGGTGAGCATGGACACGTCTTCTTGTGCCTGGCTGATCTAAAGAACAGAAACCAGGGGCACCGCGGCCGTGGGGTGTGTGAGGTAAGGTCCCACGTCAGCCCATAAGCAATTTGGCGAAGGGGTTAAGACACTATCTGTTAGTTATAAACTCCTATGTCATCAGTAGAATATGGGCTGGTAGGTGCATGGCTGTTGAACTGCAATTTGGGGGCTGGCTATTCGCTTTCCTTCACCAAGCAATAGCTTCTCCATGGGTTCTTTCCTCCATTGGGTTATCTGCCCAGCACGTCTCACTCTTTTTCCTCCTGTCTTTCACATCACTTCCTAAAGTGCTCTTCCTCCAGCGGTGCTTGCTCTCTCCTGGCCACACAAACCCTGAGAATGGCTGTTCTGGCCAGCCCTGCTCAGGGTAGTTATAACTACTTACTAACCATCTACCTCCTAACCACTAGTTATAACTACCCTGAATTACTTTTTTTTTGCAAAAGGAAAATGCTCTTTCCTGCTCTGTGAATCCATTCTCCACTTCTTGGAAGAGCTAAACTGGCCTGGTTTCTACATTTCTATCCTGTAATTATTTTTTTTTAATCTTGCAGTCTTTTCTTAGTAGGAATAAGAGTGTGAAATATGGCACAGCAGACCTTCATTAGGTGGCCAGGCACAAATGGATCAGCATAAGTGTCTAAGAAAGCACTTCCCTTGTTGCCGCGAGGGCCTCCGTAAGCGTGTCGCCTATGCCAGCTTCCCCGGAAGCGCTTTGCCAATGAGCAGGCAAGAGATCCAGCAGTCTGGATTTGAAGGGTTGCCTCTCGGCACTGGCAGCGAGCTGGTGATGTGCCTCCGAGCGGCTTTTGGCAGCGTTGCCTTGCTGACTTGCTCTGCTCACAGTTCAGAGCGCACTTGCAGCATCTGGGGGGAAATGCAGCCTCTCCGAAGGTGCTGTACCGCTGCTCTGCGGTGGGGCTGACAGCTGAATCTCCAGATTGCTGTTCCTCCTCCTCTGGTCTGTTTCTGTTCCATCTCCCTCTTCTCTCTTCGTCCATCTGGCCATTTGGTTAGGTGGATTGTTGGGAGCAATCTCTGAAGTTTCGAGGCTGTGCTTGAAATAACATGTTAAGCTTCTCCCTGTCTACTTGAGTGTGAAACACAGTCCCTCCTGCAACCCCCCAGTCTGAGTTAATTATTAAAATCCTGCTGGTAAGACATACGAGCATCTGTCTGTCCAGCTGCCATGCTGAGTGACTCTTCATCATGGACTTGAGAAACATTCAGGGAGGTTTGAGGAATTGCTGTTGTGTATTTTAATGTATTCCTTTGTCTTTTCCCCCTGGAATTATTCAACTTGGAACTTTTCTTTTTTTACCCTTTCTTTATATTCTCTCTTGTCTACGCAGTACTTTGATCTGAATCCAGAGCTGTGGTGGTGGTCTAAATCTCCTCTTGAAACGGAAGCAGCCCCTTATTAGTCAGATGGGGCGTTATTTGTATTCCAGAGAATCTGCACAGCATCTTGGGATGACTTTGTACCTGGAAAAATACTGTGAGGAGGATGGATAAATGCACGTGTAATTACAACTGTCCCTCAACTCCATCTAAATTTAGAAACTGGAAGCCTGGGGTTTGGCCTTTAAACACCGTGCCATTGTGAACAAGCCTGCTGAGAGACAACGCATGTGCTTCTCTGTTGTCTCGGGGTGATACAGCTATTCAGCACACATGACTGAAAGATAAACACTTTATTTCCTATTTTGATAAGGAATGTTTCCAACTGAAAAGATTTGAAATTATTCTGCTGTCAAGCTCTGGGCGCTCCCATACAGGGCTCAATGTGTTTCCAGAGCCATCATAGTGCTGGCTTGCCTGATAATTAAGAAGATTTGGGGGGAGGCGGTTCAGAAGGCTGTTAACAACAAGAAATAAAACCATCTCTGATAGTGTCCCTTAAAAAATAGTTTCAGAACATCTTTCAGAAAACTATTTTAGAAAAGGAACACCACTGGCTCTGTGGGTGTCAGAGGGAGGTGTGAGTTTCCCTGTGGGACGCACTGGGGTGAGCCTGGGAAAGGAAAACAGCCTCTGTAAAGTGTAGGTACTACAGTTTTAGTACCATTACAGTCTTTCTTGCACTGATGGGAAATGGATGGCAACCAGGTGCTACAACAGTTCCGAGTGATATGTGATTTTTTTGGCTGGCCTTCAACATGCTCCCGAGAAGGAGCTCACATCGCTCTGCGCTCGTATTTCTCTGGAGGCTGAAGGTTAAAGAGGCAGCAATAGCCCTTCAAACAGCAGCCTGTCACGAAACCAGGGGGAGTGTGCTTACACGCAGATCGCTCTCTCACTACAGCAGGGCTTGCTCGCTTCTGGGGCTGATTAACATCTTCCAACCTGCATGCCACTTTTTGGAGTATTTCAGTGTGTTTAGACTTCAAATGCATTGCAGAAAGGTTTTGGGAAACAGCTGTTCCCTAAACTTGCTTGCAACTGGTTCTTTTCTCCTGAATTTAGCATGCTGTTCCTATTACATAGTTCCACTTCTCTTCAACCATCTCCTCGCACATGAAGCTGGCAAACCCCAGGAGACATCCTGGGATTGTTTTCCCAGTCTCCCAGCAAGTGCTGAGCAACTGGATGTCAATTAAGTGATTTTCTTCAATGCTCTTTTATTGTGCCCCATCAGCACAGGTATCCTCCAAGGACATCCAGCCAGGGATACAAGCAAAGGAACGGCTTTGCTTTGGGTGTTGAGACCCTTTCGTTCACGCTGTCCTCGTGCCCTGCAGAGTTCCAGACGGATGCTTGTTCAGAAAGGTGTCTCTGTGAATGTGAGGGCATCCACACTCCCAGCGTGCAATCAGTATTCATTTTACATCTGCGAGAGGGATGGCTCATGTGTGTGAGTCCTTGTGGTGCTTTTAGAATCCAAATGTGCTCAGTTTTTCCAATCTGTTCTTAACTGGAGTATGATTTTTTTTTTTTTTTTTGGCGGAGTTGGAGCATGATTGTGGGCAAAAAGCAGTGAGTTCTGTTTAGGACCTACTGTTCCTCCACCTGCCTACCTCCAGCCCAGCACCTGTTCTGCTTTTTCAGGCTTAATTCACAAGCAAGTTCAGCTTCTGCAGCAAAGTTAAGCCAGAGCCAATTCTATGAGGACTGACAAAAGGGAGACTCAAGAAGGAAAGCAGCCTGTTTCTTGCTTTGCCAAATACACATAGATGCCTCTGTGAGGAGCAGAGCAGGCACTGAAGGAGCTCTCTGCATCAGTGAGGCAGAAGGTTTGGGAAGGCACCATCTGTGAGCTGGGAGAGGGAAGCCCTGGGGACCGAGGTTAAGAGTAGATCCTGTGGTGCCCTGTGGAACAGCTTTGTTTCTGTGCTAATTGGGGGAAGCCCCAGGCAAAGAAACAAGAATTGAGTCTCTCTTTTGGAGAAACGTGATTCTTTCTTTCCCTAACCAACGTGGTGAGTGGCTTGTGAGGGGGAGAAGAGCCCAGGAGCTTGGAGGGCTGGCTGCCTCCAGGAGGAAAAGCTTTTGCTGGGGATGATGCATGTGTCTCAGAACATGCAAAGTTGGGAGAGAAAGAACAAGTTTTGCAGAAAAGATGCAATTTGTTGGATATGTGAGATGTCTGTGGGCCACTGAAGAGCAATGCCCAGCAGAGGGAGCAAGCCAAAGACTCGTGCCAAAACTGTGAGAAGCTGGAAGAGAAAAGTGTCTCTAGAAATGAAGATAGCACAGCACCTTGCACTGTGTGCATTATCCCGTAGCTGCCGATCTTATAATTATTCCCTATAGCCTTTAAAATGCAGACAGCTCCCTTCAAACTCCCAACTGTTAATAGAGTTTTCCCCATTGTCTTTGCTATTCAGGCTGCTTTTGCACTGGTGCCATGCTTCATCTCCCATGCCCTCCTCCATCTACTGTAAAACACATCCCATCTGTTGTGGTGATTATGTCAGGAGTTTGGCAGCTGTCTTCTCACTTAATTGTCCACATTTCTTAACATGTGCTTCCTGCAGCATATTTTAATAACAGCTCTGCAAACTGTTCTGGCGTAATTGTGGTAGAGCGGACGGTACCTACACAATGTGCATAGTGGGTAGTTGGTTTCTATTCACAGGTTTTCTGGCTGGCATTTAAACTTTCTGCCCTTGTAACTCACGTTTGTCCCTGGACACAAATACAGACACAGAGAAGTGTATCTGCAGGACTACCTGGCGAGCCTCCCTCTATTGGCAGCAGAGACAAGTCCTCTCTCCAGAGGGTAATTCAGAGCAGGAGCCTGGATTAGCTGCTCTGAATCTGGTTTTCTCTCTTGACTCTACAGGGAGCTGAGGCAAAGGAGCTGCCGCGTGAGGTTTCCCATGTTAGGAAGTGTAAATACCCCAAGCTCTGCTGCTGTTCTGCTGCTTCTTTCCTGCAGGGACTGTGTAGGACCCTGGCATGAGCAGTGTGAAGTAGGATGTGGATAGGAGCTAAAACTTCTAGTAATATTTAGGTGAGGGTGTGTGTGTATATCCAGTACCTATTTCTACCCTGTAGAGAAACATACATTCTCTGCCTGATCCATTTTATAATCTCTCCTTCAGAATAAAACTTCCAACCCCTTGTCCCGTTTTGTGGTCAAAAGGAGTTGATTCCACATCAAAGTGACCTGAGTGGGCTGCTGGGGCCCCCGGCACTTAGCACTTGTCTGTGAAGCAATGCAGCTGATCTCTTCAGCCAGTTCCGAGTTTGTCTTTTACTGTCTGCAGGGAGGGTTGTGCTCAAAATCCCAAAGCTCTCCTGGGTACTGCAGTGAGTACCACTCTTTTCTCAAATGTGAGGAAAGTGTTGTCATTTTTAAATGAGGTCCCAGCTGCATACCAAACTCCTGCATTACTTGTGTGGCGTTTCACTGCGTAACCCCACAATGGCATGGTTTACATTATTGAACTAGCAAAGAGGAGAAGAGCAAAACAAAAAGCCTCTCTTGGGGTAGAGATGATAAGGAATTGCTGGGGAAGTGTTTGCAAGAAGCTGCAATCATCACCCTGAGGTCAGCTCGGCTGGGTAGTCTGACCCGAGGCCGACAGTGTGTAAGGTCAACAGAAGACATAGATGTACCATATGTGAAGAGCATGGAGGGAAATCAGACAGAAATGGTAAGGGAACTCGTTAGATGTGTTAAAAGCTAGGAACAGAGGAAGGTCTGTTGGGTTTTGAAACTCACTTTGGGGTTATGAAGTTCCTATTTGTCAGTTCTCTGTGCTGGGAAGAGCATACCCATAACACGTGATTCTGTGACAGGATGCTTAGTGCTGCCTTGTTTCACTTTTTCTTCTAGATTTGCAAGGTTAATCTCTCGAGCCCAAAACTTGAGGGTTCTTTTCTGGGTGCAGGAACCACTAGCAAAGTGTTCTTGGGTCTGCAGCCTAGAACTGTCTTTCTGCTTTAGAAGCTGCTCAGACCTACTTCTGCAATGTGCTACTGGATGGTGAAATAGCTTTGCTGGAGTGCTGTGGGACTGCCTCAGAAATGGTTCCTACCACAGAAGCCTGCCTGTGAAATACTTTTTAATCAGGAATATAAAGCAAATGTATTTTGATCTGTGCTAGCATTTCTTGAGGGTGGGGATCTTAGAAACTTTAGGTTTTCCATTGATTTAATATGACCTCCATCTGACAGCACATCAGATGTTCTTACAGCAAATGGAGATCTCTCTGAAACTTTTCTTTTCAGGACAGTGAACTCTTGACGTTCAACATCTCCCGGCACCAATCATGGTGGAGTGAAAATGGTCCTGGCTGTGTAAGGAAGGAGGCTTCAATGTCTGGCATCAAAGGGCTGGATAGCCATTCCTACATCTCTGTGATCGGCTGTGCCCTGGAGTATCGGTACATCGAGGTCATGCACAGCTCCTTCCAGATCCTGATCGCGGTGAGTACGTCACCAAGACTGCCATGGGGTCGCAATTGTTGAGGAAATGCTGTTTGGGTTTTTTTTTCCAGGCACGGAGGCTGGCCCATATTTTCCACCCCATTTTGTATCATCTGATTGCAAAAGCCTCTGTAAACGTTTTGTTTGTTTGTTCTCCTGTTCTGTTTTATGAACAGTATTGCTAGAAAGAATTGGAAATGCATACCGGCAACCGAACACCTGAAGTAATCGTCGCATGCAAGCGTACAGTAACAAGTCATTCGGTATCCCTGTTGGGGTGTGGAAATTCATGTTTTGACAAGGACAGAGACCACTCTGAAGAAAGATTTCTCTTATTCCGCATGACTTAGTGATGGGTGGGGGAGCACATATGTGCACATTTGTTGTGAAGAAATAAAAGGGAGAAGATCCTTATCGCCAGAAAATGAAATAAAGATTAAGGAAGCAGAAAACAACATGTTTTCTTTCTGCTGACACCAAAGATATGCACTAAATTTTTCCATCAACTCTTTCCTCATCAGTCTTCCACAGGCTTTTTAAAATACTCTGCAGTAATACAATGTCTTTAGTGTTCACTGTTAATTAACTGTTTCTCACTTGTCTGTGAAATTAACTGAAACAAAATGTCCATTGTCCCCCTTACTTCGTTGGAACTCTTGCATTTTGCAGCTGCATTAGAGTTAGCAGCCTGCACCTTTCTAATCTGTTTTGGCTTGTTCCTTGGTGCTTAATGGCTTTGAGTACAAATGGATGTGGACTGGTGAAACATTTACTTTTCACCTTTCATTTTTGGCTTAAAAAAAAGTGGTAACTTGCCCTGATTAAATGTTAAAGGATAACAAATAGAGAAATTCCAGGCTTCTGCAGTGCCAGGTACTTCTCTGCACATTTTTGGTACAACTTTCCACTGTCTTGATCCTGCATTTCCTATTAGCTGGGATGATTGGTGTGACCCAGTGAACTGCTGGGAGGGGGGTGGGGGGTGACTCTGACTCCTTTCTTGCCATGTCACAAAAAAAGAGGCAGACAGAGAAGCTCCTGTTTCCTGAGTTGGATGGACTCCCTGGCGCGTGTGCTGGCTGTTAATATTTGGTTAGTTCTCCTTCAGGGAAAATGATCTGCGTTAAGCTGTCTGAGAGTTGCTTCGACACATGAGCAAGGCAAACCGATGCATCCAGAAGAATAGAGCCTGTTGTCTTTTTATAAAGGGCTGTTAGCTGGAACGGGATTGATGCTGCTGAGCTGGTGCTGTTCCTGACTTCGGTGACACAATTGACAGACTTTGAAGTCAGAACATCCCAGACTTTTAAAGTGCAGAAGTATGTCACTGTTAGCATCCTTCCTAAATGCCTGAGCTGGCAGGAGCCCCTGTGCCCCAGGCTAGAGATTCAGCCAACAAATGGTCCTGAGTTTGTTTCATGGAAGCTTACTAACTTAGGGACACAGCCCTGAGCTAAGAGGTCGCACTGATATGTACGAGTCTGTCTCTGGGAGTGTTTTCTCCTTTGCTTCTTCCCAAAGGCACGTGACAATATTCTTTGTGCATCTGCAAAACACCACAAGGGGTCAGATGGGGAGGCACAGGAGGGAACTATAGGATAAAATAGGATTTAGGTAAATATTTTCTCTCCCCTTCTCCCTGAGGTTTAAGTTGCAGTGGATTTATGAATCCTAAACCCTGGAAATGAGGCTAAAATACTTGTATGCAAGAAAACCACATGGGCTGAGCTATGCAGAGTGAACTAAATTTCTACTTGTCCTGTAATAAAGGTAGATTATTGAAGCCCCAGGCCTGTAACTCCTGCCAGCTCAAAATTCTCATATCATTTTGTCGTGTAGTGGGAGAAATAGAGCTTTTCCTCTGTGCTTTGCTGAAGTAAGGCAGAAAGCAAGCCTTCTCACTTTCTCACTCAGACCTTGCCTGAAAACAGTCAGCCAGTTCTCTCCCTTTTTAGTCTCTGAGGGTCAAACTCTTTGATCCCTGCCAGTATCTTTTTCTGTTCTCTTTATCTCATTTTAAGGCAGATTTTATTACAGGCTGCTGTCCTTCCCAGAGCACCCGGCAGGTACTGTGCTGCAGACAGCCGGGGAGACCAGATCGATAGTATAAAAAACACGACAAGGAACTTGAAGGCTCAGGGGATGCAGCAAGGGACATGACCTAGTTCCCTCCTTGTCTGCCACGCATTTGAGACCAGAATAGTCAGTTCCCTGTTAAGAAGGTCGAGGCAGGCAAAATTATGCTTTCTGTAGTTCTTTGCTTTGCTCAATGTTTTTTTTTGAAGTTGTGGGGTGGCAGGGTTGTGTTTTGTTTTGTTTTTTTATTCCAGATACAGTGGTATGAAATCCGTGTTCTTTAACTATGCAGTACCTAGCTGTGGACATTTTGGTTGTTTTCTGGAAATACCAGCTCCTTGAGACTATTGAGGAACTGTAGTGCACTGTATTGTGTACTTGGGGTAAGGCGCACTGGATTTGATCTTGCATGCCAAAGGAGAGGGAAAGCAAACCTGAACCCATATGGCGAGCACAGTGTTGGCTGTCGTCTTGACTCCTGCTGACTATATTATCCTGCTCCTGGGCATACATTTGAAGAGATACATAAGGTCTCAGTCTGTTTTAGCTCAGAGCTTGTCTGTACTCCTTGAAGGCAGAAGCAACTCCTTTAATCTGGAATGCGATCAGATTCAGGCATATCAGTCACCATGCGTGATACAAGTAGCTGTAGGGCCCAGTATGAAAATCTTTCTCAATGCTTTAGCACAGATCATGTTGGAGGAGAAAGCTTATTGTAACAACATCTTAAAATCTATACGGGTATAGAAATGTCACTGTAAAACTAATCCTACCAACCCAATTAGGGAATGCAACAGCAACTAGTTTGTCAAGAAAATAAATCTGCTTTGTTTCTGTCTTAGCAAGGATTCATCTTACATCTCCCCAACTTGCCAGCCAGCAGAGAGAGGAGTGATTTCTAGTCCTGAAATACCTGGCATAGCTCTGGGCTGTCCATATGGTAGTTCTGGGAGTGGGGAGGGTTAGGCTTTTCCTGAGGCTCCATTGAATGGGATGGAAATTGGAAATGTCTTCCCAACCGAGAGAACTCATTGCCTGCCTGTCTGCTGTTTTCACTCAGACTGACAGGTTGGAAGGTTCCCAGGAAGCCAGCAAAGCAAGCCTTGACAGCAGATGTTATATGAGAAGCAACGCGCAAGAGATGCTTTGCTGTTGGCAGAAGCTAGATTTTCAGTGGTCGTAATTGCATCCAAAGAGTAAAGAAGGTCAAGGAATCAAAGGACTTTGCCTCTTTTTGCTGATCTGGTCACAATAGCTCTTTCACAAGCTGGCTTTTTGCTTTCTTGTAGCAGAGATCTCTCCATTTTCCCCCTCTCACACTGATGAGAGCATACACACTTCATTAGCTCTGATTAGAAGTGAAACCTAGAGTACATCTGCCCTGAAGGAGGAGACTGCGCATATTCTCTGTGGTGGAAAAACCAATGGCAAGTTTTGCTATTGAGAGAAGAGTTGAGGAGCCCAGAATCTTCACTAGGACAGATGTAGACTAAAGCTAAGATTTTACACAAGCAACAGTAACATCTCCTAAAATTTGACTTCCCATCCTTCGTGTATTTTGCATGCTCGCAGCCAGCTGATCCCTTTCTGTAGATCTTGCTGTAATTCAGTCTTTCTGGCTCCAGCACTTTTGTTCAATACCGCTGTTTTATAAACGCTTTTCAACTCACTATTAAAAAGTTAACTTCAGATGACTGAGAGGCAGAGGGGTGTACAGACTTACGTTTTCCTCATTCCCTTTGGGCACACTTGTCTCTCCCTGTCTTTCCTGCTCTGCTGATTTACCTGCAGAATGCTTGGGACATCCCAGCTCTATCCTCTTTTGTTCGGCAGCATGTGCGTTCCCAGGCTGTCTGACAGGCTGACTGAACACACCTGCCTACAACATGTGTTGCTAATAAAAAGCTTAATCGGATACTTCTGCAGCCTGGAAGAAGCTGGTACTGAACATGAAGAACAAGTGGAGAAACAGCAGCAGAGGCTAAAGCCCAAGAACATTCTTTGGGGAATTAGAGCAATACCTTAGTGTCATTTTACATCACTGACGTTTTCCCTCCTCTTCCACTTCTCCTACATAATTTGCAAAGATCTAAGAATTATTGCTATTTCCCTGGGATAGTAGAGCTTAAAACGCTTCTTTCGTATTGAAATCACCAACCAAGATGGCACTTGGAGCAAGAGTGAAATTACTTCCAAATTCTTGGCCTCTGTGAAGCTGTCTTTTCTATGTTAATTGCTGCTAAACTTGGTAACGTCTGGGGGCTTGATACATCTTCATCAAAGACACAGTCAGAAGAGAATTGCTGGTGTCTCTTGGAGTCTGCTAATCCCACATTCCAGCAGACTCTTGCAGAGAAAAGGACTGGACAATAGGCGTGGCATTTCTCCTCTGTAACTATATTTCATTCGTAATTCATGCAGAAGACACGGGGCATCCCAGGAGTTCATTTCATCCCTGAGGTGATATATTTAATTATATTTAGCCCATATAAAAATGCAATTCATATTTATGTTGTATGTGTCTTCCTTCCTTGCCACTGAAACTGTCCTGTTCTGGCCAGGTCACGAGACTAGCAAAACTTATTTGAATAAAATGTCCCATAAAATAAACACATTTTTATTGATGAAACTCATGTAAAGAAGGAATGGATTATAAAGTCAATGAAAAGTAAACTTTGAACACAGCAGGTAATTTTTAAAACAAAGCCAGGAGATAGAAGAAATAAAAAAGAAAACCCTCCACTCCAGTGGAGCTGGAATTAGAGATTTAGGGAAGATCCCTTAATTCACTAGCTTTTGTTTAGTTGGTTTGTTTTTCTGAATGCAAAAGGTCACCTTAATCATAAAAGGAAAAATGTACAGGGTGAGAAGAATGATGGTTGAGGGTTATGAGGCATTAATTTCTGTGCAAAACAAACTTCCCAAGTCAATCTTACTGCTTGCTTGGTGCTTCTGAACCGTGAACAATTTTCAGAGGTTTAACAGGTTCCCCGTGACAGTATAGCTGATAATCTTTCACGCACTCTGCCCATGAACTGGACAGATAAGTCATTTTCATTATTAATACTATCAGGAATTCCCTGACACAGATATCAGATAAGGTTTGTATGTACATGTTATAGAGTATAATAATAGTGAATGGATTCAGGGCTGCCACTTTGCATGGCTGTTAACCTAAAGTTCACACTCTGAAGCGTGATGGAAAGCCTGGGGAAAAAGAAAACCTTCCTAGAGTTCCTTTGGAATCAGGGCACACATTCAAGATGTACCTTTCCTGCTTGGATGTTTGTGAGTACGTAAATTGCATTATTTGACCTTACAGCCTGCAAAATGTAAAAGGCTGGATATTCAAACTATAAAAATGCTAAAGGAAGGACAAAGAATGCGTGTAACCACACTCCTAACTTAATCCTAGGGTGAGAGCAAACGCACTTAGATTGGAGACCAGAGCATGCAGGCGGGCGTTAGACATCACATTGAATGCTGGGACGGCTTTAAGCTCAAGCACTCTGTTTTTCCAAGAGCATCTATAAGGGCTGAAGTCGTTAGCTACCACAGCCCGGCTGATGAGGGCTAATTGCTGATTTCGCAGCCGAGCCTACACGTGCCGCAAGGCAGCGCGGAGCGGCCCCGGGGGCTGCGTCAGCACCACGGCCAGTTCCTGGGCCGGGGCCACTGCCTCCCGCCCGGCCACCCAACCTGCCCGAAACTGCCCCAAAAAACTGCCCCGAACTTCAGAGAGAAAAAAAAATATCACAGAATCACAGAATGGTCAGGGTTGGAAAGGACCTCTGGAGATCATCTAGTCCGACACCCCTGCCAGAGCAGGTTCACCTACAGCAGGTTGCACAGAACGGCATCCAGGTGGGTTTGGAATGGCTCCAGACTCCCCAGGTTTTATAAATCCATAAATCCCCAAGTTTTATATTAGTACAGTACAAGCAATAGAACAGAAGAAAAATCTCTGCTTATTCTGATTCGGGGGGGGGGGGGGGGGAGGTTTTTATTTTTTTTTCTGCATGAAGTCCTCTGTAGCTCATAGAAATTCAGTATGAAGTAGCCCCGCTTTCAAAAATGCACAGCAGGGGAATGAGTGAGTCCATAGAGCTACCTCTCCTCCACTGGGACATGCTTCCATAAGGCTCACCCAAGAGGAAAGGCGAGAGATGGCTTGTCTTTCAGACAATTGTAGAAAATTGTAAAGGGAATACAAGGTTTAGTGATGCTAAAAAAAACATTCTGTTTCCTTCCAACAAGGTGTGTTTTATTGGGGAGGGCTGGAGAAATCATGAATGCCTTATAACTCCCCAGTAGAAATCTCATTATCTTGCCTTTTGTTTTCTGGTGTGATATATTTTTCTGTCATATTAAAAATGAATGGACTCTACTTTACAAGCCCTACCATGCATCATTCTGTCTTCCCATAGAGTGAGTCACTGTATGTTACATTCTAACTCTTGTTCAAAAGAATTGAGTTCACAGTGGAAAACAATTATGTCTCACAATAACTTTACTAATGCAGTTACTGTCAACCAAGATCTTGCTAAGTGGGGTGTTACGTAAAGATGTAAAATGAAGGATGGAGAGGATATTTGATTAACAGGAAGAAGGCAAAGCAAAATAAAACCCTGCTGGATCTAGAATGCTTAACTCCCGTAGTACCAGAAGTTTGTTACTCTCTTCAGGCTGAGTAACAACTTGCTACTGAAACTGAATGAGGCAGTTCTGATGCTTTAGAGCTTCTACAAACCACCAACTAAGGACAGACCCATCAGGCTACTTTAAATTGCTTTTTTAATGTTCACTCTAGTTTTCTGTTCTAAAGACTGCTCTGAGCAATGGGTTGACATAAGGGCCACACCGTGCCAGGATGGCTGTTATTTGAGAGGCACCCTATTGTTTTACTGCTCCTTCCCTGCTTCTATCTGGTTCCCAGGAGGTGGCAATTTACTGCTAACCTATGCAACTTGTGAACTAAGACCACTGCTATCATCTTGTCTGTTTCTCACTGTGCTCTGGGCCATTTACTTTGCAGGCCCAATGCCTGAAGTGTCCATGCAGGAGCGTTTACTCTCCAAAGACAGAAAAAACTTTAGAAATTGTAGAGCTAGAATAAGACTGAGATTTCTTGCCAATGAATTTTTGATCTCCAAGCCTAAGTTACTAAAGATTTCAGTGTCTCTGAACATTGCTGCCAGTTTTATGTTTAACTAAGGTTGTATCTCAGCTGCATTAAAAACTACTCACATCTTGTTGGTAGCTCCTGCACCAAAGTAATTTCTCTTCCCTTGCATACCCCTTATGACAGGAATACAGAGCTGATGAGTTCTTGTCCCTGGACCTGTGTTAATAAAACCTACCCCTTTATGTCTGTGTGTCTGGCCTGTACATAGTTTTCTGTCCAAAATGTTAGAGAAGGCACTCTTCTGCATCCTCATCCCTTCTTACGGAGAGTAAACTTAGCACGGTAGTTTCAATGCCAGAAAAGCGAGCCCATGTTCTTGCCAATTGTTCTAGCAACAGCAGGCTGCCCCCTCTGAAGGTAAGGATGGGCCTTGCAAGTTTTTAGTTTGGACCTTTGAGTACGGTCCCAGCAGCATCTTCCCATAAGCCTACACCTGCACCCCCTACCTTACAGCAAATATGACTTGGCTCCACCATTACAGTAATGCTGCCAAGTTGACGGTAAATGTTGGCTGTTGAAGTCACGCCAAGTGGGTTTTGATCAGTCTCACAAGATTGATGCTAAAATGATTTATTCTCTCTATTTTCCAGCTGGTGGGCTTTGTCTACGCCTGTTACGTTGTTAGTGTTTTTACAGAAGAAGAAGACAGCTGTAAGTATTTGTCAACAGATCCCTTGGCAAAGGTTTTATTAAATTTTATTTCTCTCTCAGATGTTTGTCTATCAGGACTGAGTTGCCATCAGAGTTCTTTCCTTCTCTCCATCTATGTGATATGGCACTACCTACCTTTCAAGGATCAGCTGTTTTTACTGTGAGGTTTCTTTTCCCATGTCCCCATGTGTTAGATGCTGTAATTCTGCTACTCTTTCAGCCCAAAAAAAAGCTTGGTGTTGGCTACCCACTCAGGCTAGGCTTTAGAGAAACTGGGCAACTTCTTCTGTTCTCAAGCTTATATAGCTTAATGCCACTGAAATAATACCATTGTAATTAGGAGTACCTACAACAAAGAACACAGCCTGGTACTCAAGTAGGCCACCTGCTGAGTATCATATGCCACAAGCTGAGGATGAAGCAGAGCATGAGATTTCTTGCCAAGAACCAACCTGACCACTTAATTTAACAGCAGAGGAAGCACTGTATCTGAATTACAAGAAGGAGGAAGGCGCTGACTCTCTCATGTTTGGTATGCAAATATCCTAAGTGTCATGACGTGTCAGAGAAGAGCAAAGACTCAGAGGAGTCGCATGGGTGGCTGGGGCTGTGGGACCTATCCAGATATCTATAACCTCATCTTGGATTACTTTGCCCTTCTAAAACTCCCTTTGAGAGCAATAATTTTGCAAACAAAAGAACAGATGCACAGGGTTCAAATAAACGTGAAGTCTGATTTCTTTGGCAATGTGTTGCCTTTCTGTGTTTGACTTCTCAGCATGTTTGAATCAGTAAAGTCTAACTGAAATCAGTGGGCCTAGGCCAGTTTACTCCAGGTAAGGATCTGATCCAAAGGCTTTATATCCAAGTATCACTTCTTTAAGACATTCATTAGGTTTGTGTGAGTAGCTTTGTTGTTTTAAAGAGCAGCTGGCATGGATTTTAGCTGAAAAACAACAGCTTTGAACTGAATATTTGAACGTATGCGAAGAATGTTGATTTCATAGGAGTGAGATGAGATGCATTTGCTTATCTGACTTGTCCTCATGTTTTTCTGTTGCTTCCTGTGTGGCTGAACTCATTCCACTGACTTTATTGATCATTTGTTTAGAGCTTGGCAGTGCACTTAGCGGAAGTGCTACATTATAAGTAGTATTTTAAAAATTACCCTATAGCTCTTCTATTAGCTGAATAGCTTGAGTCCTGAGCCCCTTTCGAATATTGCAAAGTAATAACTTGACAGAACTCATTTTTATAGCAGGGATCTGTTAGGAGAGGCAACCACGTGGAAGGAAACATTACCTAGAAACACAGAGCTGTTAATTTCAGGATACATTTGGGTTTTTTCCCACTAACAAATTCCTTTTCCCTCCCAGTTTCCCAGCTTGGAGTTAAAATGCCAGCTTGAATAATTAACAATGACAAACCATCAATATTTCACACTCACAGTGGTAGATCCTTCCAGTGACCTGAACAAATTTGAGCTGCGTTTTAATTTTCTCTTCCATTTGTGGTTTCCTTTAAATGTTGCTTTGATATGCAGCATGAAGTAATTATAAGTGCTGAGGCACATTAATCAGGAAGCTCATGCTAACGTGATTTTCATGAGAAAACACAGCAGTAGGGATCTACTAACGCTGAATTGTGGGCAAGAATATTTTAGATGTGCTAATGCCCTGTAATATATTGCAACAATGAACCACAGTTAGGATTTTTTTAAGTGACGTGGATTTTGAGTGCTTCCATGGTTGGGTGCTCAGGTGATAGGATTTCTGTTTGTTCAAGGTATTAAAAAGTTACTGAAAATTGCAATTCTTTAAGGTTTCCTAATTTAAACATTCCACAACTGAGGTAGTGTAGTTAGCGTCTGTTTTTTAAAACTGCAGACTGTCTTGATTTTCAAATACTCAAACATTTTCAAAAGTGGTTGAGAAAAGGTCAAGTCTCTCTGAAACTACTGGGAATTATCCCCCCAGTTAACCTAGAACCTCTACAGATTTTGCCCATTGACTGACAGTTGTTCCAAAATCACCGTAGCAGCATGAAGCTATCCATCAAGATGGAATTTGTGAGAATACGTTGTCCTTAGGTCTCCAAATATATTTTGAGAGGGATTTTTTTCCCACTTCCAATATATTTAATAAATACTTTTTCTATTGTTCACTAAAAAATACCCAAACTCTTTAGCTAAAATTTAAAATAATAGTGCCACCTTCAGGAAAGAAAAACAAACAGGCATTTATAGAGTTACTAAGACTCTCCAGTTATTTTTAAATGGCATTTGGACCAAATAGCTTTCACACTTCCAAACAAAACGCACTAACTTGGCACCAAAAAGTGGTCTAAGCTGGATCTATTTTAAAGGTTTTTGCAAGGCCTGCTAGGTCAGTCACAAATCACACCACATCATACCCCCACTGACCTGGCTACGTTGGCCAACTCAGTAATATAGACTTGGCCTAATTTCAGGGGAACTAAGAGAGACTTGGAAAATTCTTCTCTGGTTACTAAGGGAATTGTCACTTAAAACTTTCCTTGTTTAGTTACATCGCCCTTATGTGAATACTGGAGAAGGGAAGCATTGTTCCTATTTGTATACAATTGAAAGAAACTGAATTGGCAGAGGGGACGTGAAAAATATCAGAGCTGAAGATAATGAGGTATTTGCAGTTTTCCAAAGCTGCTGTTGTCTGTCTTGCAGGAAAGACAAGTGGGGCAAGAAAATTCCCACTTCACTATATAGCCTTCATGGGGATTGCTGTGCTGCCAACTTCTCCGCTGGCATTCACTCCTGAGCCGTTCCCCAGCTTCCTTCTTTCAGCACATCGCTGAATGGCCGAGGCTTTGTCCGCTCAGTTCTCATGTGAAGTCACAGCATGGTGGCAATACCCAAGGAGGCAGAGGGAGGCCCTCTTGTTTTTCTGGAGTCTTTTGTTAGCTCTCTGCTTTAAGTCTTGTGCTAGCTGCATCTCCTCCTTGGCACACTTGCCCATCCCAGAAGATCCTGGAAAAGAGGCCTGGACAGGCAGAGATTTCCACTAGGCAATCCATACCTGAAAAATCACTCCTCTGTTCTCTCACTGATTTTTGTGTTATGCCATGATGTGCACCAATTTTTTCTTTCATTTCCTTTCAACTTTCTGGCCATGTTTGTTTATTTATTTGAGTTTTGATTTTTTTTCAGTTGATTTCATTGGTGGATTTGATCCATTTCCTCTCTACCATGTCAATGAAAAACCCACCAACCTTTTGTTCAAGCAGACATACCTGTAAGTATCATCTCCTGTGCTAAGAGGCAATGCACGCCTCTTAGTTTGATGGCTCAAGAGTGCCACAGGTTTGGGTTTTTACCTCCTCGCAGGTTGATTTCTCCAGCAGGCTTTTCAGGCATGGAAGGAATGAACAAGTGGACACCAGGAGGGGTGAAACTGCCTGTGCTCAGCCCCAGGTTGCCAGGGTGTTACTGTATGTGGCTTATGGCAGTGCTGTTTGATAGGAAGCAGTGGGGGCAGCTATAGGATGTTACTGTAAAACAAAGTACTGGATGCCTTTTCCTTGAAGAAAGCAAAGAGAGGCTTTTCAGCAGTGAATAGTGCCCAAGCAGGTGAAGGTAGGAGTTGTGAGGAATGAAGAGTCAGCCTCAGTAGATGCTGAGAGTGATCCTCAGTCTCAAGGTTATGTTGTAGCCTGTAAGGCAGAGCCTCAATGAAAGATCTTTACTGGGGTAAAATCTATGCAACATCTAGTTATTTAAGCCATATTTTAGCTCAGCGGACAAACAGTCATAACTGAACTCTGCAATTTTCCATCCATGCAATTTTCATCACTGGCCATGTCTTGGTCATCCTCCAATAATCTTCTTTTGGTGGCACCACAAAATTTGATTCTGTCAAGGAGTCAGATACAGGATCTCCCTGTATCTGCTTGTACTTCTAGGGAACCTGTAGCGTACAAAGCTAACACAGCAGTGAATAAAATTAAACAGCATTAGATGGTTTGTATGCAGGGTGGCACAGGTTTGCTCTCAAGGTTTCCTTTATTATTTTCTTTTTTTTAATTCTGTTGCTTACAAGAACAGAGGCTTCTATGTGTGGAGCATCCCAAGAGTTCAGCTGGGTGCAGAAAGGGGTCCTGTCCACAGCAGCTCCTCTCGTACCACTAATAGAGATCCACTGTTGAATTCCAGCTTCTGCCCTCTGATAATCCTTTCCCGCTGCTGAAGGCACAAGATCGCATTTTCACACAGTCCACTTAAAAGCTGGTTCTCTGATGAGATTCTCTAACATTAAGGCCATTTTACCTGTTTAAAGCAGCGATAAGATCTGAGTTTTTGATACTCTCTAAATCAAGCTGCAAGACGGCAGTTCAATGTGCAGAAATGTTTTACAGAAGCTGCTAAGGGAGGTTGTTTTTGGGGAATAATGTTACCAGAGAGTCCTGCTAAAAAGAAGGATGTGAGGATGGGGGAGAAAAGTGGGGCTGAGGGAAGAAAAACTACCCCCACATAGATTTGTAGACGTGCCTCTCTAATGTAGTATGGACTTACTACCCACTTTGTCACTGCAGCACAAGACCAGAAGAAAAAGTAGTTTTTGCAAAGCAGTTAAATTCCCTGTAAGTTTGGGGGCTCTATAGCATTAATAGAAGGGATGCTACAGGAGATGATTAAATATTGATTTCCCTCTCATTTTGTCACAGTGAGATGGAATTTTCCACAGTCTGCAGAAGCTGTGGAGCTTTAAGCAGCTCCCTGATTTATTAGCCTGATACAGCAGCGTGCCGAAGAAACATCACACTTTTACAGCATGGGGTGGGGGCTGCTTTTTTCTTAAAATGACAAATTCTGTTTGTGAAAGAAGTGAGAACTTATAAATGAAGTTTATTATATGGGGAGATTGCAATATGAACAGAAGCTCACAATGTAAAACTTCCTTACAAGGAAGGGTCTTGGTAAGATGGTAAGCTACTAATGAAGTACAGAGATAATTGTGTTGTTCTTCAGTCCCATTCTTCAGAGCATCACTTATCTAGTGATAGCTTCTGCCAGCCCAATATAATATTTCTTTCTGGCTAATGGGAAGTGAAAACAGCTGCTGAGCAGTAAGTAGATAGTGATCCTCTATAAATTTCACAACAGCCACCAAATAGCAATTTTTGTTTATTTATTTCAGCCTAGCTATTGCCTTTCACCCACATGTATGAATGGGAGTGAGAGGAAGAACGGATACTTGATTTTCAAGTAATGATGCCATGGAGTCTATTCTATCTATTCTACGACTACTGACTCGGAGCTAACTGCAGCCACGAACTTTCATTTTAGGATGGCATCACCCCGTTGTCAGTAGCCAGCTGCTCTCCTGACAATGCACTTGCCCTGTTGCCACAACTCTCTAACAGGATCACTTTCCTTCATACCCTAATGGAATTATCCTATTCATTCCAGTTTTATCTATCCTTCTGATGAGATCACACTCTTTCCTCTCCTTCCACTGTGCCCTTTCCCTTGTCCTGCCTTGCATTTTTATCTAGTCTCTCTTCTTCATCTCTCCAAATTTATGAATTCTGAAAGATCTGAAGGCCCCATAGAACAATGGCATTGACCCAGACCGATGAGCACAGCTTAAGTCCAAGACCAATCCCCATAACCTCTGTTCAAGCACGCAGCCTGTGCATTAGATAGCTATTAAATACACTGTCACATTTCAAAGATACTAAAGGGAGACTGCTGTGTACCTTGGCAGCCTACTTCAGTGGTTATCATCTGCTAAATTCAATATTCAAAATGTACACCCCATTTCTCACCTTCAGCTTGCACCCACTGCACTGAAAAGAGTTCTTAAATACCTTTGCCTTTTACCAGGAGGAAAAAACATCTCCCCAAGCTATTACTGATAATAGGTACTTCCATACCACAATCCAGTTATCTCTCAGCTTTATCCTGGTAATCTGCTGACCTCCTCAACATCAGTTGCAAGTCTCCAATTACTGGGAAACCTCACAAATTATCAAGTCAGGTGTTGTTTCTCTTTTTTTAAAAAGCCAACAACAACAACAAAAATCAACCAATGGTTTTGTAATGTTGCTTACAAAGGCATGATTTAAGCATGCTTTATCTTAATTAGCACCTCCAACACTCACATAGCAACAATGATGTTCTATAAATACAGTTATTTCTATTTCAGGTTCCACGACTGCTTCTGTTCTACATTTCATTGACTCTAGGGGGTTTGGGGTGTGATAGTTCCTATTTCAAGTCACAAGCTTAAGTAAAGAGACTCCAATTTTAATGAAAAAAATTGTTCTGGAAGTTTTACCGTGTAACAGAATTACCCTTAATCTCACTGCTGCTTACCAACCAAGGCACTGCTCTAATTATTTAACAATAATATATTAGGAATCTTGATAGAAGATATGTTAAAGTCTTCAGTGCATGAGTTTCTGGGTCACAGTACTTAGCCAAAGGATAATAAGTCACTTACTGAAAACCAAAGTTATTCTCCTGAGGCCAAAAGAGAATGTTTCCAATGAGTTTTCAGGAAGGAAAGGCTGAGCTCTTACTCCCCCATAGCTAAAGCTCAAATTCAGGCTGTGCTTGCTTGCACTATTGTCTCCTCTTAGGCTGCACAGGACAGGACATCAGCTCAGGGCTGCTTTATTTTTTTTATCGTTCACCTGCAGTAACAGAACTCTCATCATGAGGCAAGGAAGCGTTCTCGCACTGATAACTGTGGAAGGGTTAACCCAGACAGCTTTGAAGTTTCTGACAAAAGCTGTTATGGCCAAGTACACTGCAATACCTGCCAAGACAGGAGAAGCCCCAGATCATCAGCATCATTTGTCAGCGCTTCCTGCCTGCTGCAGCCATTCAGTCTTTTGACATCATTCTCTGAATTTGTTTCAGAAAGCAGCACTGTGCAATCTCAATTATAAAGCAGAATGGTCTCAAAGCATGATTTTGTACATGATTTAGTGCTAAATCAAGAACCTGACGGATGACAGGAGGTAGCCTCTATTTATTTAAAAGGTAGAGGGATGGGCAATAGATGTCCTTTCCTTTTAAGACTGTGTTTATAAGGCCAAGCAGTGAATTGCACAGTTGTGAGGCTTCTGTTCACATCACTCACTGTGATCTGCCACCCCCAAGTACTACATTGCATTTATGGCTTAAGAGCTTTAGTTTCGAGTTGCATAGCCAGATTTCACTGACTGCTTGCCTCAGATCTACCAGTGGAAAGGACCACAGGGTAACACAAGGTGTGACTTTTATCAGCTGTAGACTTCAGTATTGACAGGATAGCAACAGGAGGTATTGGTTAATTGAGTGATCTAAGGCTCTGGTTAGTGATTGCTCACATTAATACTCCCTAATCAACTCCTTTGTGGTGCAGTCTGTCTGCCAGCCACAGGCACAAAGCAGCTGTGAACATGCAGCATTAAAGGACTAGACCCCGTACAACAGTCATCCACTTCCAGGGAGACTACTTTAGGTTGAAAGTAGGTTCTTCAATAGATCAACTGACAGGTACAAGTACACAAATAACATTCCTCATTTAAAAAAAAAAAAAAAAAGAATCAAAAACTGGAGGAGGGAAGGGGAGCTCCTTTAGGATTGTTTTCCCCCCACCTCCTCCAAACTTTGATGACCAGAATACTTTAAAGGAAACTTTTACTTAAATGGGAAAAAAAAAAATCCCACTTCGTTTTGAGGAGAGAAAAAAAGCACAAAACAAAATGCTTCTGCTTTTCTTTCTAGGTAGACTTTTTCCTAAACAAACAATTTGCTGAATATCAACATGAATTTGCAAACTGTTTTGATCAACCTGAAGCTGCATGTTTAAGAGGTGATGTTTCAGCTGAAAACATTCACTCATCTTTACCACTAGCTACAAAAATAGAGCTGCTTCTACTGCTGCATCTACACAAAAAGCACATCACCGCAATGTCAAGAAGCTACTTGATTCTAGAGATGACCCCTAGCTTTTAAAATTTCTAACCAAATTTTATGCAGCTCCAAATGCTGAGGATACATAGATCTAACACTTTGGCTTAGCCTAACTGCAGTACGTTCAGATCTGGTATATACATAGCAATCTTCCCAGACTTGAGTACTGTTTAACCACATTACTTCTGAGCTCTCAATCTTATTCCTCATCTATAGTCAATCATATTTAAAAACCCAGAACAGGGAAAAAATTATAAAATTGTCCTTATTATTTCCACACTATTTCTGTTCTCTTAAGTAAGCAACTTAGTACTTGCTGCACACTGATGCCCTGCCTTCCCTTTTTCCCCCACTACAGGCCTGCGTAAGTAAAGAGGAGCCAGAGGATGGATAGACCTCGCACTCCACCACCACAGGTGCTGCAGGAAACAATCCCCTGTGGCCTGGATCTTTGGCAAAGGAAATGCAGGATGGTGAACTCCATTCCATTTTTTGTTCCTTGTCTTCTTTTCAAACACAATGAATGTACATTGAAGAACGGCCATGCAGTTGGTTTTTAATTCTCCAAGTGCCCTAACAAACCATTCCTACCATAGTCTGGTGGTAGTAGCCACTAAATGGCACAGGCCTGAAGACCTCAGGCAGAACAAGGTCACCGAGAGCTGCTCTCAAGAGACACAGTTGAAGTCGGAGCTGCTTCCTTGTGCCATGGATCCATAAAGAAGGAAGCACTGCATCACACCCTGGGACATTTTGTATGTTCTGTAGTTAGTTTCTTCCCCTTCTCCTTTCCCTTGTTCTGAAAAGAGCCTGAATCCCCTAACACAACTTCATCTTAACCCTACCTATATAGATCTGGGTGGGGGCTATTTACATTTGAGTTATTTAGGCTTTTTTTTTTTTTTTAAGTTATAGATGAGAGCTCTTCCCTTCTTCCCCCCCCTCCACCCATCCAGGACTCCCTTCCTCACTCTCTATTCTATAGACATGGTCAGCACCTTAGCAGTAGGCATTCGTCCTGGATTTCTGTGCCCTAACTCCTATAATGCTGAACAGCTAAACACTAGTACAAGCACCAAATCTGTACTCAGCATGGAGCTTAGCCCCATTTCAATACACCAAGCCATTCTCAGAGCAGCTATAGCTTAATCTGGGTTTGCCCATCTATATTAAATTAACACTGGTGTAGCCATATACACAGTTGAAGCCTGCTGCAGGACGCTGGAAAACGCCAAGTTCTTCATAGATCAGAGATGGTTTCGTACCTGCCGCCTTCACCAAGCAGCTGCACTTATTCCAGGCACGAGCCTGCCAACATCCTGATGGAAGGGTTATTTTGTGACAGGATAATTTTGAGGGGAGGGAGTGGGTTGAAGGAAAGGGGGAATATAAGTGTAATTAAGTTGCATTAATGAGCTGCAGCAATTAATTAAAAAAACAAACAAAAACCAATGTCAGTTTTGTCAGCTATGTCTCCCAGCATGTTATGAATCAAGCAGAAAAATAGCACTTGTTAGCTATCCGTGGCGTTCTTTGGCTGGTACATACCAAGTGCCGTTGTAATTCTTTATTGTCTTGCCAAATCTGTTTGAGATTACTTGGCATTTTTGAGTAATGCTTTTTGGAAGAGTCAAGTTTAAGCCACACTCGGGAGAGAAAGTATGAGGGAAGAATTAAAAGAAATAAAAACATTAAGTGCTAGGGCAGAGATGGAATGATGCACCTTTCTTTGTCCCATTCCAAGGGGCCCAGGAAGCAAAATCCTCTTCTATAAACCCAGAAGTATGAGCACTAAGGGAACATTTTTTTTTGTTTCTGTGCCACTTTCATTCCAGACACCCACTGCAACCTAACATCCAAGTTCTGATCAGGTGCAGCTGCGAGTAAAAATATTGTCTTCTGTAAGTATTTTTCCTTCTTTTAGCCAGTAGAAGCCACAGCTTCTGACTGAGCAGAACAGACAAGTGACAGTTGCTGGTTTGATAGTAGTTTCACCATTTGAAGAAGAAAAAGCTCAATCCTCTTCAAAACAGCTCTGCCTGACAAAATGTAACTACCTCCCATATTAGTCAATACTGTGCCACTACCAAGTTAAAAGTTATAGCAGAACACAAGCTACTACACCACTTAGTGTATGCACACGGCTAGGCATGCTTTCTATCTCTCAGCACTTTCTCCACCTCTTCTTTGATTCAGTTCATTTCTGTATTACACTCATTCCTACTCGCTCACATGACATTCCCTAGAGGGGCAGAAAAAGGAATGGGAGAATACATATCCTCTAGTCAATGAGATAGTTTCATGACAGATCTCTTATTTGAGGCTTTTGAAATTAATCTTCCCTTTCCTCATCAGAAAACACCAACTTTACACTTTTTGGTTTAATACGATTTCTTTTCCTCAGAGAGAAATGTTGTCCATCAGATACCAGTATTCTTTATTGGCCTTGTTTCAGGGAAACCAAAATTCAGCATAGATGGTGGAGAAAGCACAGTTTCAGCTTTGAACAGCTGAAACATTTCACTAGTAGTTTTAGGAAGGAATTCTTCTAGATGGTAGTATGAAGTCAGAAGGAACTCTGAATTATTTTGAGGTCTTCATGCTTTTAACACCATACCTCTAAAACCGACCAAGCCTCAATGCCACTTTTACTAATAAAATTGATCAAAACCACTTGCCCAGTACTCTAAAGAGACTAAGCATCAAACTATGCACTTAATGGCATGCCTCTTGACTTTACTACACACTGGTAAAGATCAATTAAATAAAGTGTGATGACCGAGTAGCTTCATAACTACCACTATGTTATGATGAACACAGGTAATCAAGTATCTTTTAATAGAAGTAAATCAAACATCCAGGTAAGCGGATAATATTTAGTATTATGACTGCCATAAATCATCAAAACCAAAGTCAGTCTGAGAAGAAAGAAAATAAGACAAGCTATCAAGGATCATAATCCACACTTGATTACCTCCTCTAGTTTTCATTAGCAGAGCCATTCATCCCTCATACTCTGAAAACCCTTCCTCCTGGTCTGCTTGTGCTAGACCTGCTCGTAAGTTCTACAAGGTCATGCAATGCCCCTGTTCTGTTTGGGTAGGGACTCCCAGTCCTTTGCATCTCCAGCATGCTGCAAGAGTAAGGAGCAGCTGAAGGTTTTGCTACAGTGGGTTCCCTTATCGCCAGGTTAGGAGTGCCCTCTATTGGGGATAGGCATCACTTGAGGCACTGCTAGTCAAAAAAACAACACGTACTTGTTTCTGGAGGGACATCTTCCCCTAGGTAAAATAGCTCCACCCTTACACATGTGGAAAAGCCACAATTTTCAAAGTGTTAAATAAAAGAAGCCCCGGAAATACCTGTGTATTTACAGCCTTGTAGTTCTGTTGCTACTCAGGCTAGGCTCTGGCCACACTGAGCTAAAGTTTAGGAGGAAATAACAGTATTCCAACACTGACCTGATTTTGTTTTCCCCTTCTCAGATTAGCACATCTACTTAAACTGTAAGCTTTTGCTGTTATTTACAGAGGCAAAATAAAGCCAATGATAGCTGGAACTCAGACACAACATCTGATTTCACATGGTGGTGCAATTCTGTTCCCTATGAAAGCTGCTGTCTGGCAAAGACCCACCAATTCCTCCAAGAGTTGGAGAGTTTGAACTGCTCAACTAGTAATTTCTCTCATCTTTGCCGAGAGCTGCATTAATATTACCTTCTTCTGAAGCAAGGATGAAGAGATATGCACTCCCACATAACCCAGGGATAACTGACACCTTAAAATTACTCAGAGGAAAGCCTATGCAGCCCTAGATTATAACCAGGGTTAATCAAACAGAAGCAACCCCAGAGCCAGTACTCCGGTCTCTGCAGATGTGTTTCAGAGCCACATACCAAAACCGCACAGAGTTCAGATGCAGAATTATTCCCCACTTACACAGCTTCATGTATGACGTTCTTATCCTCCTGCATCCTTAGCCCTTCTTTTGCAGTTAAGAGAGTCTGGAGGACCCACATGCTGCCTTGTGAATTCCAAAGGAAGCTAATGGATGGTAAGAACAGTTGCTTCTCTCACTCATGTAGTAGTGAAGGACAGAAGTTCAGGTGATCTACGAGCTCATGCCACTCTAGCATCTTAGGACACCACCCCCTCCCCCAGTAGGGCATTCTACTAGAATCAGATACTCAGACCTCTGTAAGATAAAGAAAAAAATTTTTATTCCATGAAAAAGAACAGTTAATTTTAAAAAACTTATTTCCTTTCCCCTGCAGTTAACAAGCTATAGTATTGACAAAACTTTCTCTTTTTGGCTACACGATAGAATGTTCCATTTAAAATAAGAATCAGTTTAGCCAGCAAACAGAAGTCATAAAAAGGTAAGTTTCCATAGTTATGTTCTAGTAGGATAGTACCCAACAGCCAGGGAAGTGGCTGCGTAAGAAGCTTCCAGGAGATCATCTAGTGACCCTGACCACCAAACAGCCTTTCACCTTCTGTCTAGGGAGGTCAGCTGAGAGTAAAGAGCTTGGAGAGTCTACTACTGGCCAGGCTTTTCACTTAGCTATGCAGATTTGACTATTACTGAAACATTTTGTCAATTGTTAAATTCAACAAGGGGGGGGGAAGACAGGAAAGAGCTCAGAAGAAAAAGCTAGATTCTCTCTCCCCCACGATACATTGCTGCTGAGTATTCTAGTCTCAACGGAATGCATTTTGTATAATAATACTCCCATTTTGACCGAGTCTTACTGAAGGATGCCATCCACCCTAGCAGAATAGTCTCTAAACAACTGCGAAATAAGTGAAAAAGAACCAGAGACAGTCTACTGAAAACAGCCTTTGATTTCAACACAGAGGAGGAATTCATTTGAGAATGCAAGAATTTGGAGAAGAAGAATCTCTGTCAACAAAAGCTTCTTTCTGGAGGACAAAAGAAACCATCAGAGTTTTTCTGGAGCAGTCCTACAGCAAGATCAGCAAGAGTACAGCAAACCAGCAACTCTTACTAGAAACACTGCGCATAGGAGGCATGTTTAGTAAGTTTTTACACTTACACCAAGCTACTCTGCAAATAAGATTGCTCCAGCATCAAACTATTTACTCCTTTTCTTTCTCTGCTGTGTTATGAATGAGTTGTATAAACTTATCTTTCCCCTTAGGCACATCATGGTTCAGGACATGAAAGTCCTCACGCTTCCCCGGATGACCGCTCTGCAGATAGGACACAATCTCAAATTGAGGGCACATTCTCCACAAGCTACCAGGTGGCCACAAGGAACAAACACAACAGACACATCTCTGTCCATGCACACTTTGCACATCCTTTCCTCTTGCAGGCGTCGGAGTTGTTCTTCTGTGCTCATCCGAGACTCATCTTTACCAAAAAAGAAAAAAAGCCCAAACTGTTAGTATTATAACAGCTCCAGAGTGCCAGCCCTGTCATCTTAGGAAATCACACTGCAAATTGCTCATCATTTTGTTCAGAGACTGACTGGGAAGATGGCAAAAGTACCTCTCGGACAAACTTCATTTAAGCTGAAAAACTACAGCTATTATAGACTCTGGCTTATCTACACAAGATTCAGCATATCTACACACACTGGACTGAGCAGGGACAGAGATCAACATCTTTTTACTGTAATATGTAAGTTATCCTGATAAACTGAATTTTTTGTTTAACAGTCAGCTTCACAGCAGAACTCCAGTTCCTGAATAAGGGTCTCTACATTCAATTACCATTCAAGCTAGCACACATTCCCCTTCAGCATTAAAAAAATGAATGAATACAGTGACCACTCATATCATTACTATAAAAATTATCCCAATTATGTCTAGGCTCAATTTTAGCACCACTGTCAGCCCAGTGCACCTGATTCCTTTTGTTGCACAGATTGCGTTTCTTCTCTTGAACTTGATGTTTCAGTCTCTCTCCGAACAGCATCTGTATAACCAGGAAAGACAATGGCATTAAATGCTACCCCTTTCCTCCCTCTTCAGACAGTGCTATTTAAAAAGATGAAACATCCTGGATTTCAGTAGCCCTAGGTTAAACACCTCTTTACTGTGCTCTTAACGTCACACAGTCAGCCTGGTGAAGTGGATGTTCTCTGTGGGGCTTTAGGCACTATGCCTGTTAGCCTCCCTACCAAGACATGTCCACACCACACTGTCTCCTCAGCAAAGTTGATTTACCTATCACACAGCAGGAGCCATCAGCTGCTCATTCCTGCTCCTGTGCTACTATTTAATCACACTTTCTGTTTTGTGCAAATCTTCCCCCCCCTCCCCCTTAGCTAAAGAGATGGCAGACTGATATGGAGACAGGAGCTGTGGAAAGCAGGCTTGCTACCAGAGAAAGCCTGTGTGGAATTGCATCTTCAAATAAATTCCACTTGGCAAACAGACTCCACGAAACAGATGAACACAAGACAGACATAGATAAGTTAAGGAGAATATATATTATCCAAACAAAAAAAGAAGTAAGGCTATTTCTGATCAAGTCATTGATTCAATTTTAAATAGGCTTGGAGTACTCATCCATCGTAGAAGCCTTGCTTCAGACAACTGCCTCTGTCTGCATCAGATGTGAATTTGTGCACAAGCCTCCACGTCCTGCAGTTGTCTGCTATTGCAGGTCTAAGGGCAGCAGAAAAATATAGAGGATATCTATATCTACAGCACAGCCTATTGGAGGCAGATACAGTTACTGATACCCCAGTAATCACAGCTCCTTCAGATTTCTTTAAAGCAGAATCTTGTTTTACAGACTCTCAAAGAAAGGCAGGCTTGGGTACATTACTACTCTTAGTTCCAGCCTAGGAAGAGAGAAGGCAGACCCGCAAGACACAGCAGTGCTCAAGATGAAGTGAATAAGGGGCTAAACATCCACCAAGAGTGTGGGTGTGCGAGTCAGGCATACCTCTGCTTTCCTCTGTACTGCTGCTCTCTCCCCAGTCTGGCTGAAGCAGATCAGAAATCAGTTCAGACTCAGAAAGGTAGAAAGTCCCAGTCAGTATGTATTTATTCTCTACCAGGTTAGCCACCCAGGTGGGGTCAAAGCCCATCTGCAGGACATTCTGCACTAGGGTCAACTGATCCAGAGAAGGAAGAGCCTGCAATTCCCAATTCCTCAGAGAGTCTGTAAAGCAGTGAGCAGATACTTTACCAAAAAGGCAGAACTTCAGGCAAAAAGCATGCCACTCCCTGAAGCTGTTACATATAAAATGGCATTAGTACATTCTAGAACATTCCTCAGGCTATCTATATAGCTAGATCAACATCCACATTTACAGTTTTTACTTCCAATCATAATTCACAAGAAAGTAATCAAAAGCAGTTTCACAGAAGCCAAGAGACTAACTTTGGATGATTTATTCTACTGTATCAGTGAACCAGGTCTCCCATGTTTGGCCCCAGTCCAGCACCCTTATCTTTGTTTTCACATCCCAGAACACAAGTCTCAAAACTGCTTTCATGAAGATCAATTGGGATGTTCCTCTTGAAGTCTCTCCTACCTCATAATCTAGCTCAACCATTCATCAGTAAAGACAGAAGTGGGAAATTCAGCTGGCAGCCTGTTCAAAGGCTTAAATCTCTCTTAAGCTCATCCTATTGGATAGGCTCTTCAAGAGAATGAGAAAAATCAGTTTTCTACAGTTATGGGAGCCAAATTTTACCTACTGAAATTTCCAGGAGCAACTGATGAATGGGAATAGATTGCCTGGATCAACACTTTCATGAAAAATGAGACCCTCTAGCTGTTCCCCGGTCTCCTACCACAAGTACGTTTAAAATTCTGTAGTTTGAAAGACTCTACAGACAGACAACAACATCAAGAGCATGGACAAGTCAAATAAAGGTTAGGCAAGCACCCAAAAGTCATGGAATTATCCAAACTAGCTAAGTGTCTCTGGTCTTAGACCAAGACATCTCACAAGAGCGAGCAATTTTGCTTCTTATGCTAGAGACCATTTCCTAAAAATAAAGTGAAACAGCTTCTAGAATATCAAAACATCTCACAAACACCATGTTTACAGAGTGCACAGTAGCTGTGGTGGGGTAGAAATCGTAAGACTACATCACTTCTAACAGAAGACAAAACACCATGTAATTACAGCACTGACCTTGGGAAGCAGAGGAATCTTGTTCAGTCTGATCCCAGGAATCTCTCTGAAAATGTCACAAGATAGTCACAAAAGAGAAGCACGTGTTCAAAACTCCCCCTATCTACCAAGCCCCCCATCCACTACACACAAAGTATTCATGACTCACTGGAGATAGCAGGGTGCTAGAAAAGGACTCTTGAACACTGCCAACAAATTCTCTTCCCCTTGACCGCAATAAAAATTCACACCTATAAGCAGAAAGATTTAATTACATTAGTACAGGATATCTCAAGTGAAAGTAGCAGTAGTAGGTTGAATTTAGAAGCAAAGGGTGCTATCGGGTTATGAGCAAAATGCTATATTCATTAAAGAACAGGGAGTATCGTGGTCTTTCCCCCTCCCTTGCACAAAGGGAAACAATAAGAGGCTCACGATCGCCCCCCTTAATTCAGTCTTCATGTTTGGCTCAAGATGAGCTCAGTTGCAATGCCCTTTGGAACAAATCACAGAGACTGTGCTAATAGACCGGTTCAGAGAAAAAAAACCAAGAACTGCTACAGAAAAACAAGGTTTACAATATCTTTCATTTTGTACCTCAGTAGTAGAAGTGAAAGCTGTTATTTGAGGTCAAAGAAAGTGATTTTAATTGAACTTTTAGATGGTAAACTCTAGGTCAAATTAGAAAATCTCAGGTCTAAGCTGTGCCATTCTACCTGAGCTTGAACATTTGATTTTGTTTTTAAAGTGAGAGGGTCTAAATATTTAGGATTTGCCACTTCTATTTGTACATTTTTTTAAAATACTAGTTACAGCTTAGCCATCCATGATCCAGTAGGTTTCATCATTAACACAAAACACTCCAGTGACAAAATCAGCTTTTGGAATATAAGATATGGCAATGCCCAAGAAGAAACCTAAAGGGACTGAGGCCAACTGTCCTGGAGTCAGTGAACTATTGTAAGGGATACCATATGCAGAGAGACACGAGACACACATCAACTGCTTTTTGGGGAGGGTGGAGAGGGAGAAACAAGAGAGGAGAGGCAGCTGAAAAATATGATGATTAGGTTTTCAGGCCAATCTTTGGCTCTTCCACACGCGAGGGGAGAGTGTGAGGAAGGCACGTTCTGAAGACAGTACAGACTAAGTGGCAGACCTAGAAACAAGTTTTCTATCTTGACCCACTACTAGGGTCTGAAGATGGTCCCTTGCTGTGCAACTTTGACCTCGAGGATTCAGAACCTTTCTCTTGAGATTTCAGGGATTTCCAGGTTACAGACTGTTGCAACAGTTTATGCAGTTAAATATGATTGAACATACGTGACTAGCTTTTCACCTGCTCCAGTTAGGTAGAAAAATCTAGAACTAAGCTAATTACAGAGCCTGGAAGCAGCACTTATTACCAGTACACCTGTGACTCATTTGTCTCTCAACTGGGGGTACTTCTATCTTATGAAAGAAGAAATCAGTGCAGAATGCATGGCATATCTTTTGGTCTTGCTACAAGGGACATTTGTCAACCAAGACTGACTTACCCCGGATACCATTTGGCATGTTCCCTCCAAGGATCATCTCCAAACGACCAGTTCCTCACACCTCCATCACAGTAAAAACACCTCACCACATCATCTTGTCCTGAAAAAGACATCAAGAGATTATTTGACATCTGAGACACTGTATGCTCTACTAGCCCAAAAACAGGCTCCTGGACAGAACAGAGGAGCACGTGAGGTAGCACCAGTGCTGTGCAAGTTGTACAGGGGCAGTAAATCCAATGAGAGAGAGTTGGAACTCCCAGAGCTGCGACTGGTTGAGATGATTCCAGAACTGGGTCACAGGCTAACAAGCAGCATACATGTGAACACCATAGCTCCCATGTATGCACATACCTATCTAATCCCCTCTCAGCTGCATTTAGAGTGGAGTTGTAATTAATTATACCTATAAACATACTTTGTTTCCCCAACCACAATCTGCCATAACCAGCGGCAGGCACAGTTAAATGATGTACACAGCTTCCATCTCATAGGTATAAGAATTTGCCACAACATGGTCCCAGGCTACCCATCCTGCTTCTGTGCTTCTCTTCACAGAGAAAACAAACAAGAAAAAACACAAAAAAACCCACACCAAAAACACAAAGCCAAACACAGTTAAGACCGTGTGAAACACTGTCAGTAAAGGCTGCCAGCGAGTTTAAGTCACAGACACCATCTTCGAAACACTCTCGTGTTAGAGTACTCTTTGGCTCAACTCAAGTGCTCCGTTCCAGCGTTCTCCTGCTCAAGTGAGGGCAGAAGAGTGCCATGTCAGGCTGCTGCTGCCTAGCGAGTCCCCAAAGTAAGTCTCTGTGCCAGGCTCTCAAAGAGCTGCTCTGCAAGTGAGAAATCAAGCCCAACACAAAACACAGGGGTTTTTAGCTGCAGACACTGCTGTATAGTTTATTCTGTGTTCCTGGCCATGCTGGTCTTTTATGCACCTTAAAAATTAATAAAAAGACAAAAGCAGCAAATAAGCTAATACGCCTATAATGCTCTTCCATTTAGGCATGATTGCTGTTTAGCCCCCATTACTGTGCTCCAAGCAGACAGGTACAGATTCTTAGTATTAACTAGATTTATAGCAAAATCCAGGTTATGCAGTTTGAGTGAAAAACTTGCAGAAGTAGAGAGAGGTGCTAGCAAACTAACCAGTCTCTTCCTCTAACTCAAGCTAAAAGAACAGACGGTCAGTTATTTAGACAGATTTTCCTTTCCTTCATTCACTGTGTTGCATCTCAGATTTTTCCAGCTATCACAACATTCAAGGCTGTTTTCTCCCATTCCCATGTTTACCAACAAATAGTACTTAAGTGGATAAACAGGCATTTCAATTTTACTTCAACAATGAGACTGTGAGGCATTCAGGATGCACAGGTTTGTTTCTGCTAAGGGACCTTTAGTTTAGGGACCCTGCCCATCACTTCCTTCCATCTCTCAGTTTGATGTGCAAATACAAAACAAATAGATTCCTTCATATGGAAGATGTCACACTTGGAACACACAGAAATATCACTACATTATTATCTTTCAAAAAAGAGAAGGATTCCCCCAATAGCTAATTACATTCATTTTCCTCAAAATGAAAAGGTATCTTTTTTAATTTCTGTATTACAAGTCCATGGCCCTTACAGCAACAAGACTTTTTTTTTTTTGATAAGAGAGAGCTTCAATGCAAGACAGAGCTTATACAAAACATGACATGCCAAGTAATTGCCTCAAGTCCTTTTAGAAGTGCAAGTAATAAATAGGCTCAATGGATCTTAACACACTTTTTCTGTCATTAAAACATCTGTTTAAAACATGTCACCTTTTCCACTCTTGCTGATTAGGGAACTGACTTACTAGTGGACCCCTCAGTACCCAAACAGGAGTTCACACAAGTGAATTCTGCACAAGCAGCAAGCGAAACAGCAGAGGCTGAAGGAAGGATGTGGTTTCTAACTATACTACACATACTCGCAAATATTTGTGCAAGCAATAAAACATAGTGACACCTTCAAAAGTTAACTTGAATAAGAGTTAAAAATGTTTCTCCGAAGTACCTACCTGTGTAAAAGAATCCTGCTCTAGCCAGTTGCTCAGGATGCATGTCAGTATATTGTGGCCAGTTCTGAAACGTAGATAGTCTCATCTCCTCCGTTACCATCTCTGGGTATTCCGGTTCGTTGGGCAGGGCTGTCTCCTCACTGTCTATCCCCTGCAAAAGACTGAGGATCTGCCCATCCACAGTGTCAAAGATTTCCTGAAGAGGCAGCGTCTCTTGGTTCCCAACATCCTCACCACAAATGAATTTACAGGAAGGGAAGAACTTCAGGTGCTCTACTACAGGGCAATCACCAGGTCTCCAGTCCTTCAGGACACCACCGCAGCAGAAACACTGCACTTCATCACTTGGACCCACAAAGAAAAAGCCAGCCTTGACCAGATCTCGGGGAGACACGGGTGAGGTGCCCGGCCACTGCTGAAAAGTCCTCAGTCTTCTTGCTTCATTCCTCATGCTGGATTCGAACAGCTGGCAGCAAGCAGCCCTGAGCTCAACCTCCTCTGCTGGTGTCACGTCCCCCATGTTCTTATTCTGAAAGAGAGGATGAGATAACCCAGAGCAGTCAGCTGGATTCCCAGAGTCAGGCAGCACTCACCCTGCATTATTTGTTCCACATCCCCATGCATATTCCAGAAAGCTCCTGGTCTTCACAAAGCTGAGCTTGTTTTGGAATTGCAGCCCAATCAGGAATCTGGTGCTTCTGTACTTTGCTGTTGAACTTTTGCTGAGTCCTCACTAGTGCCTGAAGGGAAGAGACCAGCACTTTCTGAGCCCCTCTGCCAATTCACAGGAGAGACGTTTGCAGGAACAGACAGCGGAGGGGGAGGACAAAACCTATGCTGCCTCCCTAACTGAACCAACCCAGCTTTCGGCATCTGATCTGTGTGATAAATCCCCAGTCATTTTGCTCAGCCTTTAAATTAATGTTAAAAAGGCTCTGCTTCCCCCCCAACAAGAGATTTAAGAAGGCATGCCTTAACAAAGCAGAGAATGTCCACACCCAAACAAGTAGCGTCTCATTCGGTTTACAGCCAAACACTACACAGAATATCAGTAGTTTTTTTCATAACCTTATTATGCTAACTAAACAGTGACTATACAGAGGTATATCTATAAACTAGAACTTCTCCAAGACACAGTCTAAAATAATTAAGTCCTGTTTCCATAAGGAGGCGTCCTTAAATCAAATTTTCTGCCTGTGCTAGTTCTGTGCAAGAGGAAGAGTGAAATTAAAGAAGCTACCGAGTGCCCAATTATCCAAGCCCTCATCCTACTTAAGGTAACAGCCTTTCCCTGCGACAGTAAGCTAAACTGCAACTCAGCTACTGCTTCTAATACTTTCTATATGGCTAGCAAATACACTTTCAAAAGGTCATACAATTACATAACTGAGAATCAGGATCCATTTAACTAATCACTCCAAAGGAACTCCTTTGGAGTGAAGTCACCATACATTTGACTAAGTGGTAGGTGCAATCAAATCAGTTAAGTAAGTGCCCTGAAAATCCCTTCACCACCTAACTCAATAGGTCAGTTCATCCCAAGGAAGTGCTAACTATCTGCTGGTTATCAGAGCTAAGCATTATAAGCACACAGACCCAAAACATCGCCCAACCAAATATTAAATAAAAAAGTATGTATGCACACACCTAAAAAGACACGGTGTTTCAAAGCTGGTACAAAACATTATTAAGAAAATAGACAACTACCGCAGTGCACTTGTGAATAGGCACAGTGTAAAAAGCAATGAAGTGGGGACGACCTGTACAGTGGCTACTCTGCAGTAAACAGGGACCGCTAAGAGGCACTCGGACCATGAGCATCTCTGAAGTACTACTCCTCTCAGTTAAGGGCTGCAGTCCATTTAGGGGAGAAAACTTACAGAGCATTTTGGTGGCAAGACCTGTAGGCAGTTAACAAATCCATCCTTCATAGGGAGTACACATTTGGTGAGATTTTAAAAGCAAAAGCAAGCTTGCTCCACCACATGCCCCTCTCAGTAAAAGGTAGCAAGGCAGAGAAAAGGCATTAGCAACTAGAGTTTTCTTCTATAATCATAGGCACAGAAACCAGAGTTGTAGGAAAAGAAGGCTCTAAAAGTTTATTGTATTAAATAAAGCATAGTTTCTAAAACAAAGTAGTTGCTCAAGAACTATGTCACCGGCATAAAGAAAAAATCCATACAGAAAGAAAAAAAAACCCGTTAGCCACTGATGCACAGCAGAATTTGCAAGCTAAGCAAATTTATAAGCATGCCATTTTTTAGCCTGCACAGCAGATTTTGCTCTCAGAACACAGAGAAGCAACAGAGAGACGTGTTCATCAGGCACAGCTCCACAATATTAGTGTTGCTCTCATCTTGGGCCCTAACAAAACAAGAGTTATTATTCTTGAACTACAGCAAATGCTCTTTTTCCACCTAGAAGGCAGCCGAATTCTCTTAGCCTCCTTCCACTTAGGAAGCACACATCAGAGCAAGCTTTGCAGGAAAACACAAAGAAAGAAAAGTAGTCTTTCCACCCAAAAGCTTAACAGCTGAATCAAGTTTTTTTTAAATAAAAGATGGAACATAGGAGAACAAATATATTTATCTTTTGTTTATGAAACAACCCATTATGGTTTACCTGCATTAAAGTTACTTATATACTCTACAGAAGATCCATTAACTTGGTTAACCAGGCTCTCCAAACCAAATTGATATCTTAAAGAGTTACAACACTACTAAATGCCAATGTTCTCCCACAATCCACTACTTATACCTACATAGTAATACACTTCCCAAAGCCACATTACAGTTCATAGCAACAATTCCCTATGATTAGCACAATAAAAACTTAAAAAAAAAAGACATTTACCTGCAATATGCTAAAAAACCCCAACAAAATACTTCTAAGAACTAACACTGCCAACCCCACAAGCCTGAAGCTACTCTCTTTTCTTCTCAGCAATGCAGAGATCTTTCACAAAGCAACAGAACCCCTTCCAATGTGTAAGTGACCCCACCTGATGCAGAGCCCATTTCTACTGCTTCATTTTCCCTGATTGGTTGGTTTTGGGCTGAAATTCTCTACTGGCAAATCAGTCCAAGCTTCATCTTTATAAGTGGGATTCACCAGGGAAGGATACAAAGTTAAGCTCAAACTTCCTTCAGAAAATAACTGTTTGGGTCCCTTAAAACAAGAAATAATGCCCAAGCCTTGGGATCCTGTTGAAACACAGCACAGTACCGGTCACAGCATCACAACTCCTAGGACATAATGCTTGCGATCATCCTATTTTACTACAGTAGTTTTGCTACTGCAGCCATGATTTTTTCTTTAATTTCTATTGATATAATAACAGACGTGAACGTAATCAGATTGTAAAAGAAGGCTGTCCAGATGGAAGTTATGACATACGTCAAATACGCTGGAGTACCTCATGCAGGGGCATGGCAGCAGTTCCCTATCAAGAGGGCAATGGCCCTCTTAGCCCTTGCAATCGTACTGGGACTCCTGTTCTGCATCTTTGTCAACTTGCTCTCACACATGTGTTTAGCACCGTACAATTTAAAAAAAAATGTATACAATAAAATTAACAGTTAAATAGCAACAAGAATTGACTCAAGACAGTTTGAATAGATTGCATTGCCTTTACCTTGGGAATAAACTCTTTTGCCACCATTGCATCTTCACAGTTTGAAATCTTTCTATTCCTTTGCCTTCCTGTGGCCACAATTCAGAGTGAAGGATTTTAAGGCTAGTTTTGAAAAGTGCAATTACTTGAAAATGTGTTTTCCTCTACTACTTTTCTGCCTGAGAAGATGCATGCAGCTTACTCTGAACTATGTGCTTGACAAAACATGTTCTACATGTTAACAGAAGAACACAGGTGTTTTATGTTTGTAAAAAATGCTAAATTAGGAATTTTCTTTTAAGAAAAAAGATTCAGAGCCCTTTTAATTAAAAAGAACAGTGCTGAAACTTTTTTTTTTTAATTAAATGTGTTAATGAAAATCCCTGAGCAGCAGAGGGCAGTACTTATATAGGAAATTTACAGAATTTTGTAACAAATGAAGGTGGTTCTTTTTTTTTTCTCCATAATGAATTTATATGTAATTGCACATTATCTTCTGCTCCACAGATCCTGTTCTTTATAAGTCTATATTGATTTTTGAGGAATGTATCCAAAAAATATAAGATACAGAGTTAAGCAAATCTCTCTCACAGATGCTGTGTGGGGACTCTGCTGATGGGTTGTAGTGAATCACCTGCTAATAGATAAGAAAGATCGATAGATCTGATTTTACAAAGCATTTTACAAGCAGTGACCTCATCTGGTACTGCTTATAACCACCTTGATTCTCAAATGTGACCTCAGGAGTTGTTGGGAACATGGTAATGTCCTTGACCTGCCTTCCTCACAGCCATGCCTTGGCCCCACCAGCAGTCTGCAAGCAACTCTCAGGGATGCTTTCATGCAACGCTTCAGAATTCTGCCGATGGCACAGGGTAGCACTGATGCCCCGTGGTGTGATGGTAAAGGAGCACTGAATTGCCAAGCCCACACAGATCTACTTGTTCATGGGGAGCCCCCAGGGTGACTCTTAAAGAGGGAAAAGCTGTATAAAAGCTCATAGGAGCTGAAAGGCAGTTAATTCTAAGCTAATGTACAAAAGTTGACTGATTCTGTCAGTGATTATTAGGGGGTTTTGGCTTACATAACATTCTTTCATTATGCAAGCTTCAAGGCAGGTATAAGGGTGGTTTTCTGTGGGGATACACTCACGTGATTTTGTGGGGAACATTTCACCAGCAAAGGAAAGCTCAACAGGACTAGTGAGATGACTGTAGCAGAAGACAACGGAATGACAGTGAGTCTGGTTATGAAAGAAATTAAAAATAAGTCAACATGGACAAATGATGTGGTTTTATTTTAGTATATCAAATTTTTTAAAGCAAATAACATACTAATGTGTTGTATGCAATTAATATTGATCTTTTTTAGCAATTCATGTACATTTTTAGTTCCTTTACACAGAATTAAGATGTCCTACTGAGCTTCTGAACACTTCTGAAAATGAAGAGTGTAATGAGCTGACGACAAACAGAGGCAGGAGATACCATTGCTCCACAACAACAATGGAGGGAGAGACAATTGTGCCTGTGCATGACTTTTTGTGGGGGGAACACTGCCCTGCAGCTTTTTCAGTAAAGAATTGCAGAAAGTATTACCCTTTTAATGACAAACAAATGTGGGAATTGGTAAACATCAGCCAGGAGTCCAGGACAGATCAGTGATAACAATCAACAGCACCATCACCTGCCCCTGTATGAGAAACGGAGTATCTCTGACATTGCTGGGATCATTCCAAGCATAACTGGAAACCAATGCTAGACAGTGATTTGAAACACTCTAAGAAGAAAGGAATGTAAACATAATTAATCAAAAATATGTTTGCTAATATCAGCCTGATTTGGAAGGAGAGCAATCAATAAATACAAGTATTTATGAGTATAGCTGGAGGCAGCATGATAAAGAGCTCAAAAGGGCTGAAGTGACTGGAGCCCCTAGAAAAACTCCAGCAGAGTTCAGCATCTCTAACCTCGAGGTTCTTCACAGCTTTAAGGGGATGAAGCTGTTCTGTGTGATTTAGCTCAAGGAAGACTACTGTGCTTTCATCAGTAAATTGAAAGCTAACAAAAAATTCCTGAGGCTTTTAAAAAGGGGGTGGGGGGGGGGGAAAGGTATCACTTGGCATTATCGAAGAAGCAAAGAGGCTGGGAATGTGAATAGAGATGCCACAGCTTGCCACTGCAACTGATGTGTAATGGCTCTTAATATCAAGGAAATTTAGGGCATAATTCCTGTTCCCACTCCCTCAGAACCACTGTTAACCACTATGAACACAAGGATCCATTTTTCAGAATAAAACGTTCAGACCTTTCCAGATTGGAGGAGAGTAGACAAAATCATTAAGTCTGTAGCAATAGAAGTAGGTGGATGCTTCTGTTTCTCCATTTAGGGCCTTGCTTCTCCTCTTCTGGCTGCCTCTTCCTTGCCTGTTGTCCTTCATCGTGCTTCATGCTGAATGGCCAGAGGGTACCATGCTGCAGCAAAACACCTGCACTCTTCTGCTCTCCTAAGAGTTGCTGGCACTGTGTTTCCTGCAACACTAAAACCTCCAAGGCATCCATGAAACAAACCCAGTGTGGACAGGCAGCATGATCCAACCCAGTGAATAATGACGAGACACACTGAAAAGTGACTGGTCACACCAGAGACAAACAAAAACTGTTGTTCCAAAGCTCAGAAGTCTCACTTTACTTTTTCATCCAGCTGAAGGTTCTTTCTTTTAACGTAACGAGTACTGCTATACATCTAAAGGGGTCTTCTCTTCCTACCAACGCTTCCCTCGCTGCACTTTCCTCTGTGGATCTTTCAATAATAACGAAGAACAAATTCAAGACATTAATAATAATACATGATTTATTGCTCCAAACATTAACAATCACTAATTCAGGAAGCCTGAAAAATGTTGCTTTAAAGTAAATACACATACTATAAATACATACTGCCAGAACTAATGCACAGGTGAGTAGCAGCTACATGTTTTGTGGAGCGATTTCCTAAGGATTCAAACCTTTCAACCTCCTCTCCTAATTCTTTCTTCTGGCCTTCACTACCATAGCATCCAATTGTCTCAAAACTTTATGTATTGCAATACTTAGAAATAGCTAAAATGTAGCTTGCAACATGATTCATGAAAGCGCTTAGTATCAAATACTATTAATATACCGCTGCACAGGAACGGAACACAGCGCATATCAAAAGAAAAATCTGCAAAGCACAGCAGATACGCAAAAAATCAATAAAAAATTGACCTTAAAATCCTACTGTGATTTCAAAGAAAAGCCAACTAACATGCTAGTTCCTTGGAACAAGGAAAATTAAAGTGTTTCTGCCACAAGCCATTACTATGTTTCATATTGTTTCAGAATTTCATAATTTCGGTGTCCAGCCTATTATAAAAATATGTTTCTGCTTTAGAAGATAGAGTGGGTTGAAAATGGTTCAATGCTTTTTCAAAAGGTACTGGCTTGTAGAAAACAGTTTCTTTTTCCTTTTTCTAAATAGCTTTTGGAGCCAAAGAATTTGAGAGTTTCTTTTTCAAGGGTCTTTTTTTCTCTTTATTTGGTTTTCTACCCTTTCTTGCCTTTGCCAATGAACATCATGGGGGGCAAAAAGAACAAAACCAAAAGCCACCAATAATTTGGGTTTTTGTTTCCCACCACATTCTGAATACTTAAAAAAAAAATTGTAAAAACAAACTGAATGAACAATTTTCAGTTTTCAGCAGATCAATGTGATATCAAAAGAGCAAGCCAAGTGCTTAGACGGCTGAGCAGCAGCACAGGGATTAGAAATACGAATTAGGAGAGAAGTGGATGGCTAAGTACAACCCCCTTGGTCAGCATGGAAAATGTGAACGATATTCCCCTTCTTCCTCCCTTTCCGAGTAGCATCTGGCTGGTTTCCCCAAAGATCAGTTGTGCTTCTCCTTCCTCTCTGTTCCTGCCTCTCCCTCTCACTGACTCCAACCATTTCCCAATTCCTTCTGATTCTGACATGGAAGGGCCTCACGCTTGTGCTCTATTCCCTCTACCTACTCAAAGCCTGGCAGGAGGTACAGGAACAGAAGACATGTAGCCTCACGTAAACTGGGTGACATTGCTACTCCAAATTGTTCACAAATAAAACTAACAACTCTTCAGAAGAGATTGCTATCAGCTTGTGACTAATGTACGTTCCACCATTCAGCCATTAATTACCTTTAAAGAAGGATTTGTCAGGCATTGTTATGACTCTAATGGAGCTCATCCTACTTTTTAATTGGTGGAAAATCAGCCATCAAGGAACATGGAACATCTGATTTTCCAATTAAATTTTGCTACAGTTTGGAACGTGTTTTTATTGTAGAGAGATGTGCTTAGCTGCCTGAATATTGCTTGGACAACAGGCAGAAAGATCTGTTCTTGAGCTATTCACACTAGCAATCATCTGTTTTTTCTCCATGCAAATTGGCTCGGAATAGGTTTCTTTTGTCCCCGTATCAATAATCAATAGGAAGATTGAAAGATGAGGAAGAAAGACAACAGACCAACCCAAAGGACAGTGCAAAAAGCCGAAGAGAAAAATGGCTGCCTGTATTCTAATAAGTAAGCAAAGACAGACTGACCTCACAATTTAATGGAAACTACATGATAGCAGCACAAAAGAGCAGCCAATGATGAAGACCAAGAGAGAGACGTGGGTGAGTCCTTGTGATCAGTCGTTGCTCAGTTGAGCTTTTTGCTACAGCTTTTCAATGAAGTTGTCTTGCAAAGAACAGCATGTGCGATGATGTCAGATGATATCTATTCACAGGCCACACTCTTTGCATATGATTTCCCTTCTCATGTTTTCACAAACAATGTGTCAGTGAAAAACAGGAGAGAAGAACAGATACTATTTCTCTGTGTGTCTGCTTTTATTTTTCACCCTAAAATGATGGAAATTAAAATTGGATCCTTGCTTTGGTTACATTCCACAGGGGCGTGGGGTGCAGGAGGGAGATGATTCCAGCATGGCAACGTTTGATTTTACGCCCATGCTCATAGCAGATAGGGCTACAGAAAATCCCTGTAAAATCTACATCTGAAAAAAAAAATACATTCTGTAATTTACACATGAACTCTTCTGAGATTTCAGAGAGCTTTAGCAAAGAAAGAAAAAGATATCTCTAACTTTTTCTTATACTGGAAGAACATACACTATGTTACTCTCAACAAAGCCAAAACCAAACAAAAGCCTGTGTCACCCCCTAGGTTACAGTGTTACACTACAAGAGTATCCTAAGTGGATATACTTCTGAATAATGCCTCTTATCTATAAGCTTCAACTGAGACTTCTCATCTTACTGGCTTTGTTTCTAAAACATTGTGTACTTCTCACTGGATACATAAGATCATTCCTAAAGTTACCAGGAAGAAGCAGTAACTCGCATTTTCCTAATGCAAAAGAAAAAAAATGTTCACACAAACATGGACTTAGGCACATGCATAGATATACATGCCCGACACACTGTCTTTGAAGGTAAAATAACAGGTATAGACTAACAGCTGCATTCCCCTGCACCTTAGGATGCTGAAGCAAATAGAGTTCTAACATTCTGCCTACATGCACTCATGGCTAGGATGATTCATAGTCACATAGTTTCTATATCAAGACTAGTGAACATACACAATCACATGGACTTCAGAGCAGTGCCCATCACCCAAGTATCCAAGACAAGCCTTTCCCTTGTCCTTCCAGACAGATGTTCCACTCTCTAGCCACGCTGCTCACTTTTTTCTCACATTTGTTTCTGAAGCACTGCTCTTTAGATAGCCTTGCCAGCTCATTCAGGGACTCTCAAGAGCACAGACTTACTGACTTTGTCCATAGCTAAACTGCATGGCAAACAGAATTAAGATAAAACATGCCAATTTTTACTTGCTGCCTAAGCAAGGTATTTGCTACCCAAAGCATCTCCAGGTGCCGAGGCTTAATGCAGTACTCCTTCTCCCTTACCTCTGGATGACTGATCAGAAAAAGGACAAAAGAAAGTGGACTATTCATTTCAGATGTTTTATTAGACAAACTCAAACTCACAATTTCCAAACATGAACACAGAGAAGACTCTAGTTTTAACTCTATCTAAAGGAAAGGATAATTGCATTGTTTAGTATCTTTCATGAGGACTGGAATTTGCCACTTTTACCCCCAAAATTAAGCATGGAGATGTTACAAGTAAGACTTTGTAATATCTGGAACTATTGACTGGTACGGCAGAGCCTTAACTACCTTGGTCAGAGCTCCAGCTAGTTGTGAACACAGTAATGAGACTGGATACAACCATCACACAAGTTGGTACCAGGCCCAGTTTGGGCCTCAAGTTATTACCTCAGGCAATAACACAATATATTACAAACGTGTTGAAGGCCTGATTTTGATTGGTCTTTCTCTCAAATATGTTCTTATATTGCTAATACCTAGAAACTGTAAATGGTGCATGTTTGTGTCGAGAAACCTCCACGGGAGGTATGTTCAAAGCCAAAAGAGACTTACCAAACTAAATCTCTGCAGATATTTTGATACCTTCAAGAAAAAATCAGGTTTCTGGCCAATTTAAGGACAAGTATTTCCATTCTCCGAACAGATGTCAGACACCTATGTGACATGTTAAAGATAATCTTAGTGATATATTGTTAATCAATGAAAATTCTTTGTTACAAATCCATTTACTGTACTGTTTTCCAAAGAAGTCAAAAGAAATTATATTCTACAAATCTCATTTAGTTGCTATCCTCTGATACCAGTGTTGTTTAGAAAGACTGCAATGATATTTTCTTTTGCTGTGGCATAAGAGGCTCCATATGCTAATTGGGCACTAAGTGAACTATCATTTACTGTGCTTTTAAGTCAGCAGTACAGTCAGGCCTCTGGGTGTTACTGTAATAAATTTAATAAGAAAGAAAAAACATGTGTAAACTGCAGGACCTTGGGGAGGGCAGAAACTGCCCTTTTGTTCTGTGCAGCACCTACAAAATGTATCTTGACCAAAGGATCCTAAGCAGGACCTAAAAACTATGAAGAAGTAGCAACAGTTCTGCTCATTAGATACTCCACCCATTTAGAAAAAACAAAGAAATAGAAAAACCCCACCAACCCACTATGTACAAGAAGCAGAAATACAATTATTAATGAAGTAGAACTCAACTACTAGAAATAAAGGGCATTGCTTTCATTTAACCCGATTTCTTCTTAAGCCAGCCCTCCCTAAGAATTACAGAGATTCAACGTCGGCAGAAAGCAGCACAGAACGATCACGACTCAGGCGGCTTATTTAATACTGCTTCATTTCCTCACCTTCCCTCGGAAGGGTGCGTAGGTAAATGACAAGTCTCCCTGAAATCCACTAGTTCGCTTCTTGGCCCTGCTGAAATCAACGTAACTGGGGGAGGGGGGAGGTTGTGGTGGCAAGATTTCAGCCAGGTTCTGCAAAACAGCAGCCGGAAGGAAAATAAAATGAATTAACCTAATTAAAAAAAAACAGAGCGTGCGCAAGTGCGGCCCGCAGTCAGGCTGGTCGCGACCCTCCGCCAGAGGATGCCAACCGCAGGCCCAAGGGCCGCATCCGCGCCGCCTGCGGGCTGGCGTGAGGGGACACCGGCCTCCCGCAGAGCCTCGGGCCACGGCTGAGCCTGCACGGCCGAGCCTGCGGGCAAGGAAGGCGGTGGATGGCATGGCGAGGGCCGGGTGAGGGAAGGAGCCGGGGCCGGGGAGGAGGGAAGGGCCGCTCAGCCCCCTCAGCCCGCCGCCCGCCCGCGCATGCGCAGAAGCCGCCGCTGCGCTCCGCACCCCTTCCTCCCCCTCCCCGCCCGCGCCCGGCCGCGCTTTCCCGGCGTGCCCCGCGCGCTCTCGGCGCTGACGTCACCGCAGCCCGGCGCCCGCCGCCATTGGAGTTGGCGGCTCCGGCTCCCTCCCTCGCTGCGGCCCGACGGCGGCGGGCAGGCCCGGGCGGCGCGGCCCGGGGGCATGTGAAGAGACGGGGCCGGCAGGGTGAGGCGAGGCGCGGGACCGGCGCCGGCCTACCGTCCCCCGGGCACCCTGAGGAGACGCCGAGCGGCGGCGCGCCCGCCAGCGGCCCCTTTCCCTCCCCCTCGGCCCCGGCCCCTTCCCCTCCCCGGCCGCCGCCTGAGGGGAGAGGCCCCACCGCCGCCGCCCCTCCGCCAGGCCGCGGAGCTCCGCGCCGCGCCGAGCGGCCCTGCCTTCTCCCCCGGGCCTCTCTGCTGAACCACGGCGGCCCTGTACATGAATTATGTCTGCCACAAGCGTTGACCCTCAGGTAAGTGGCGAAGCGAAGCGAAGCGCGGGGCCTGCCGCGTCCCCGCCCGCGGGCGGGGGGTTTCCCTTGCAGGCCGGGGCATGCGTCTGGCCCGGGAGAGGCTTTTGCTCTCCCTCCCGGCTTCGTTGGAGCGTAATCTTTCATGTTGAACTTCCCCCGTGGGCACAACCCGTTCCCGCTGCCTTTGGAGAGCCGTGGCCATTTCTAAGGAAGGCCGGTGCTGAACGATCCGTGAAACACGCTCAACCCCGGTTTCAACAAGCTCTGATGTGTTGTTTGCCATTTTTGTCGGCCTCTTATCCCGCCTCAAAAACTGTGTGTTCTGCAGTGACAATATAAGGGTTTTTCTAAAATTAACTTTCTTATTTCCCCTCTTTTTCTTTTTTCTCTTTACCTAATCATGTGCCGTGGCTTCCCAGAGACCGAAAGGACAGGATAATAAAGGTGAGGATCATGTTGAGATCTGGTCATTTATATTGTTACTGTAATAGATGAATTATGCAGGTACCTGTAGGTGAGCAGAAAGGTATTGCTCTTAGTCCATATGGATAACATCTGGAACAAAGGAAGTTGTGCTTTTTGCAAAAAGAACATAAGCTGTTATTCGTAAAAGCTTGCTTGCATCCCACTTCATGCTCCTGAGTTTAGAGTGGGAAGGACTATCTGTTAGTATAAACAATAATGCTCTTCATTTCCTTAAAATAAAGCAGATTTCTGCATAAAATCACAAGGATATGCTTACTCAATTTATATTTTTACATGCTTTTGCATAGTCTCTTCCTGCTGTATGAATACAATTGTGTTACTGGTCTGCTGTTGACTGATATATGTTCCAGCTGTCATATATAAATTATTTAAGGAATTTTAAATAAAAAGTAGTTAATCTCTGGTGAGATAATAAGCTTTTTTTGATAACTCCCTTGCTTCATTTGAAATTAAATGTAATAACAAGTCATTCTAAGAAAATGCCTTGATTATTACTGTCACTTCTAATAATGTGTGTAACTGTTTTGGCTTAGAAACTAACAGTGTTCAACTTAGAAATGCTTTTTACTGTAACTTAACCTGCCTTAAAAATCCAGCTGCTTCTAGTTACAGAAAGTTTGACACTATTTCCTATGTTTGTAAATATTCTTTTACCTCTACTCTCCCTGACAAACTTTGCAGAAATATTCTGGTAAATTCCCACACTTGTTTGCTAAATGTCCTGTTTGGTGTAGTGTTACTTTTAGTTTAATTTAGCTGTCCTATGAAATAGGTAGAGAAAGTAATTATCACATAATGTGTTTGACCTTGCTTTCTTAAATTTAATGCAAATGAAATTATTTGAAGTGACAGAGTAGCAGTTTTGATTTTGTGTATCTTTCAGTAATGATTTCTGAATGCTTTTCAGTCATTAATTCCTGCTGAACTAGGCTTTTGATTATGGCAGGTATCTCTCTTACACATGAGAAAGTTGAGACTTAAATTTTCCTGAAAATGTCAGGATATCAAGGCATTTACCAGTCATTATTTCATAACTGAATGTAACCTCACCTCATATCACTTTAGCCAACTTAACTTAAGCAAGCAGTGAATAACACATGCTGGGAGAACTGTGAATTAATTTCTGAGAGTTCTAATTATGGACCAGAACAATAGATGCTGTTTCCCAATATTTTTCACAAAATTCTTGTCAGTAATTATTTTTTTGTTCAGAGGTAATTCACATGAATTGTCTATTCATCTCGCCTGTGGAATTTTATTTATTTATTTTTTAAAATTTATTCAATTTTAGTTTTATCAGCAATAATACGAAGAGAAACTGTTTGGGGGAAAAATGTCATCCCTTGATCTTTTTATGAGTCTTCATGCTGTGAAGAAGAAATACGATTTTTCGTAAAATAACATAGGGTAGAAGTCTTTACTGAAATGCTACTAAGCAGTATTATAATGTGGTATAACCTTTTTCTTCTAGTACAAAATGGTTCGTTACATCAGAAGGATACAGTTCATGACAACGATTTTGAACCTTACCTTTCTGGGCAGTCAAATCAGGTTAGTGTATTTTTAACTTAGTTTTTTTTCTTAAGCATGCTGTTGGCACTCAATTCGTAGGATTGTGTTGAGGGAGCAAATTCCTTAAATAGAAATGGAAAAAGAAATGACTAGCATATTGTGTTACTTGGGAATACAACTAGCATTTGTGCTCACAAAGCTAATATTACTCTGCATATCCAGATGGCCACAAGTGAAAATGAAGTTAATGTTCCAACTAGTGTCTGCTGATTGCTCCTCAAATTGCAGGTTATTGATACAGTTGGACTGTGACGGACTATTTGATCTTACAGTTCTTTGATAGATGGGCTGGATGTGGGAGTCTGAAGGTTCTGCTTTTGGGCTCTCCTAATTTGTATAATCCTAGAAATTAGCGTAGTTGAAATTTGGTTTTGATGCTTTCTAGATAACTTGTAGAGCTGTCCCGCTTGCTTTTTACACTTCAACAAATAGTGTTGTTCTTTCATGTCCTCTGAAATATCTTAAGAATTAAAAATTTTAAGAGCAAGGCACTGTAATGTAAACTCTCAATATAATCCAGTTCATTATAATGTATGTTAAATCAACATCCATGACTTAAATACTGTTATAATTGAAAATATCTTTTAATTGAAGTAATTTTTGACTCAACATTCAAGTCTTTAAAGTGAACAAAATGTACAGAAACTGCACATGCAAAAAGTTTTCTTTCACAAACATAAAATACAATTTCAGAGAGAGACCTAACGAGGTACAATGTTATTTTTTGGCAGAAAGGCTAAGTGTTATGTTTTAAAAGGGAAATTTATAAATCAGCCTGAAGCTGATCGATGCCACTGTTAATATTGGTGACATCACTGAACTTGCTTACAAATGAAAGCTATTCGACATGCTAAAATAAAAATTAGCATATAATGTGCTGTTCTGTTTCATTTGCGGAAACTGATTTAATCTTGAATGCTAGAGCAAACAGTATCAACTCACGTACTGTGTATCGGTTATCTTCAGGGTGTATTAAACATTTTTGTTGGGGCAGTCAGATAGATGGAACTATGTTACGAGTTTGTTTTACATAATAGCAGCTTTTGGGAAGGGTGCAAACTTTAGCGCAATATAGATGTACTTGAGCTCGTTTCCATTCTGGAAGCAATCGAGACATACCACTGTGGACAGCAGGACAAGTGTATGTGTGACAACATGAATTGTCTTCTGAGCTCTGCACTGTGTGGGTTCTAGCTCCCAAGCTACACTTCTAGTCTTCTGCAGCATAGATGTGTTCTCCAGACTTGTATATAGTTAAAATTAAGTAATGGGAAGCATGCCCTCTTCTCTGGAATTAATGTACTATCCCTGTACTGTAGCAGGGATAAAAGGGGGAAATATGTGGGGGGAAAAGAAAAAAGGAAGTAAAATTTCTTTTTTTAATGCAAAATTAGTTTTGAAAGAAATTGAGGTTTTCACTTTTCTCTATTTTTTAAAAAATTGTACTTCATCACATTTGTATGTAATGTTTAATTACTTAAAACTGAGATGTTTTTCTAATGTGAAATATACTGAACATTAAACTTCATATAGAAAAAATGTAGAACCATCTATTATAGTTTAATTCTAGGAAATTTGTCTTAGCTGTCAGCAAGACCAATTATTACATTTAAATGGAAAAATTGCTATGACTGTTAGAATTTCCATAATTCTAATAAAGTTTTCTTACATGGAAGTGTAGCTCCATTGACCGATTTACTTATGCTGCAGTAAGAAATTGGCATGCTGCAAGAAACAATTCTGTAGGTCGTCTTAAAATTTTAAGTTGAAAGTGACAGTAGCATTAATTAGGACTGTGAGATTTTGTACTGAAGACAACCATGTTTCTGAACAAAGCCTTATTATCTAGTTATTCAGTCAGATTTATTTAGCCTATTAAAATTACTGTAAAATATAAGTGACTTAGAAAATAAGTTTTGAAACCAACTGGATATTTTAGAATACTTTAAGAAATTAAAACCCCAGCTAATACAACAATATACTTGACATCGAAGATCAAATGTAGGTTGGTAATATCGTGTTAATTTCATATTTTTAAAATACAAATTAATCTTTCAAATGAGTCTTGAATATGTTATATAATCAAATAAAATACAAATGTCTTCCATCTTTCTGTTGAAAACTGCTCCTAAGTAGCAGTGCTGCCTTTTCTTTCCATAAAGGTTCTAGTATCCAAGTAACAGTAGTTAGTGCAGATCAAATTTGAGAGGTGATAGCTTTTTGTTATAAAGCATGGTAAAAGTACTTTTAAAGGGAACTGAGTGAAGTAGAGTATTCATATACAGTTATCTTCAAAGTAGGAAAGGCATCCCCCATGTAATGTCATCCAGAACCAAAAGATTATTCATAAGTTACAGGGAATTACTACACGCAGTGTACTTTGGGAGAAAAGATTCCCTTCCTAATTAACAGAATGGTTGGGTTTGGGGTTTTTTTCTTTAATTTTAAAAAAATATGGAAGGGTGCAGAAAGGTCAAAGATAAGTTTGTTGAAATAAATGTACTGCTGTTGCAGTGAAGGACTTCTGTCAGGGTTTCTTTTACACACTCTGGCATAAAGCCAGTCAAAATAGATTGAATGTTTTGTGAGGATGTCTGCTGAAACTTTCCTATAGTCTTGTTAGAATCCTTGTGGAAGCTTTACAGGGTGTGTGACAGGAGGCGATAGTCTTAGGAATTGTCTGGAATTCTTTAGCAGAAATATTTTTGGACAAAACACCTGCTTTCTCTAGTCTTACTCTTTTTGGTATTAATAAATTCTAAATCTGTAGAATATATGAACATAAGTATCTCCAAAGAACTATTTATGTCTCCTCCCTTTCATCTGCATTTGTTTTTACATTTTTCTCAATATTAACACTTTGAGCTATAACACATAGCAATCTCAAAGTAGAGTCTTACAGAAAAATGATGTTTCATATGCCAAATATTGATTTTTATTTTTTTTTTAGCTTGGGAATCTCAGAAAATTTAATGCGTTTTAGAGGATCTTCTCATAGGAAGGTGGATTGTGTACCTCTTGTTAATGATAGAATTTGCATGTAAATAGAGGCAGCATGAGCAGGGGCAGAGATTATTTCTTTTGAATCTATAACACTAGATTTAGGCTGTTTAAATCTCAGAAGTGATTGCAGAACTGTATGTAAGTCTTGGTGGCATTTTACAGTATCATTCTGTGTATGGAAAGTAAGGATATTGAATTACTCTTGCTTTGGGGTGTCATGGAAGGGAGTAATTGAAAAATGAGCAATACAAATTACTGTATCAGGGTATTGTGCTTATCTTCAGCAGGGAGTTTTTATACTTCACTTCTTGAATGAGCTGAGAAATAATCTGATTTTTGGAAAAATGACTGAAGTTCCAGTGCAGTTTTGCTGATTTTGCAGATAATTTTTTTTTTCAAGTTTGAAATCTTGCAGTTTGAAAGAAATGTTAGCTCATTTTCTTAAAATAATTTTTCTCCATGAGTAAGGAAAGGCTAGCAACTACTTGACTCATTAACAGGAGATGTTGATCTTTCCTCCCCCTCGCTGGTAATTACAATTTGGAAGGTCTCCAATATATATACTTTAAGTTTATTTAAAGAAGAATAAAATGTAGTTTAGAATATTCTGTATTTGTTCTTTTTGCATTATTGAGTATAAGAAACATACGGAATGCTTCAAAATCAGGTGTGAGCAGTAGATTTAGAATGGAAGGAAAGGCTTCTTAGCTTGGTCTAAGCAGCAGTTGAAAGGGAGGAAAAGCTGGAATTTCAAAGGGGGTCTGCTGGTTTATAACCGGTCAATCTCTTAGGTCATAGAGTGGAAAAGATGGCCAGTTTGGAAGGACAGTCAGAAACAGTCTTGCACATTTGTGATTTTACTGCTGAGGGAGGAAGAAACTTTTGCAAAAGGCTGCATCGGGTCTTTCTCAAACAATTTGGATGGCATGTATCACATCCCATATTTGCATATCTTTGTCTTTAGTATACCAGTCACCTTAATTTCAGTTTGTAGTTGTTAGGTCTACTTACAGCAAACTTGGCGTGCTTAGCGTGTGATCTCACTGTGGTCCTATGTCAAAAGTAGCCTTTGTATGTTTTACCACTTCAGGTATGTTTTGCTTGTTGCCCCCTCAAAGCAATCCCGTAATGAGGACTGTAATCATGTTTTCTGTTATATGTGCTGTCATATTAAAGTAATTACATCCTAAACTTCTCCTGTGTAGCGGCCCAGAAACACTAAATATCCTTAGTTCTGTGAGATACCACATACGTTGTTATATAAGTTCCTTAAAATATTTTGGGGTATTGGTAGATTAAATGATTCTAGAAGAAGCCACTAAATACCCTTAGTAATGTAAATAAGCTCACATGGTTTCAAAATCTCAAATGCTAACCTCATTGTGAGCCACTCATCCTGGGGTGTATTGGAAGTACCCAGATGCTGCATTTTAGCCCTGAATCTTTCTTGGAGTATGAACAAAGACTTGTAATCGGAAATTAAATTACCTTGTCTCTATTGTTCTTTTCTATTTGGTGATGAACAGTGTTGTGGCTATTTATAAATGAAGGGGTTTTTAATATCTGAAGTTACCTTTTTTTTTTTCTCTTTAACAGAACAGTAGCTATCCATCAATGACTGATCCTTATCTCTCCAGTTACTATCCACCATCTATTGGGTTCCCCTATTCTCTCAGTGAAGCACCATGGTCTACTGGAGGAGATCCTCCTATCCCATATCTCACCACCTATGGACAGCTCAGTAATGGAGATCACCATTTTATGCATGATGCTGTTTTTGGACAGCCTGGGGGTCTGGGAAATAATATCTATCAACACAGGTTTAACTTTTTCCCTGAAAATCCTGCCTTCTCAGCTTGGGGAACAAGCGGATCCCAAGGACAGCAGACTCAAAGTTCAGCTTATGGGAGCAGTTACAGCTACCCGCCTAGTTCACTGGGTGGTACCATTGTGGATGGACAAACGGGATTTCATAATGATACATTAAATAAGGCTCCTGGAATGAACAGTATTGAACAGGGCATGGTTGGACTTAAGATTGGTGGAGATGTTACGACGTCTGCAGTGAAGACAGTAGGTTCTGTTGTCAACAGTGCCGGGATGACAGGTGCCCTCTCTGGTAATGGTGGATCTAATGTAAGCTTGCCAGTATCTAAACCAACTTCTTGGGCTGCTATAGCTAGCAAGCCTGCGAAACCACAGCCTAAAATGAAAACAAAAACTGGACCTGTAATTGGAGGAGCATTGCCTCCTCCACCTATAAAGCATAATATGGACATAGGTACTTGGGACAATAAGGGTCCTGTGGCAAAAGTTCCTGCCCCACAACAGATACCTTCTCCTCAGTCTGTCCCACAGCCACAGCAACAAATTGTTCAGCCTGTTCCAACTCAACCTCCTCCATTGACTCAGCCACAGTATCAGACCCCGCAGCAGCCACCCCAAAATCGCTGGGTAGCTCCTCGCAACAGAAATGCAGCTTTTGGTCAAAGTGGAGGAACTGGTAACGACAGCAACTCAGCTGGCAGTACACAGCCTAACCCTGTTCCAAGTGGCGAGTCCCATCCTGTTCTTGAAAAACTGAAAGCTGCTCACAGCTATAACCCTAAAGATTTTGAATGGAACCTTAAAAATGGACGTGTGTTCATAATAAAGAGCTATTCTGAGGATGATATTCATCGTTCCATTAAGTATTCTATTTGGTGTAGTACGGAACATGGCAACAAACGCCTGGACAGTGCTTTTCGGTCCATGAATAGCAAGGGTCCAGTCTACTTGCTGTTCAGTGTCAATGGCAGTGGACACTTCTGTGGAGTAGCAGAGATGAAATCACCTGTGGACTATGGCACCAGTGCAGGTGTCTGGTCTCAGGACAAATGGAAGGGGAAATTTGATGTCAAGTGGATCTTTGTGAAGGATGTGCCCAACAACCAGCTCCGACACATCAGGCTGGAGAACAATGACAACAAACCGGTTACAAACTCCCGTGATACACAGGAGGTGCCCTTAGAAAAAGCAAAACAAGTGCTTAAAATTATTGCTACTTACAAGCACACGACCTCCATCTTTGATGACTTTTCTCATTATGAAAAGCGCCAAGAAGAGGAGGAGGTGGTGCGGAAGGTAAACTTATTAAAAAATTTATTTTATACACAGATATGGGGAAAATGAAATGTGAAGGCTGCTATGGTGGAAAAAATGTAAGTAGGAATTCGAAATATTTTTTAATACATATCAACTCGATGGTTTTATGTGTGTTTAGCAACACCAAAAACAAACTGATGCTTATTTGTCTGTGACAATTTCATATCTGATGGGTTTCAAAGGAGAAAGTTAAGCAGTAATGCAGGTAAAGGACATTATGTCCGTTTTTTTGTTTGATTTATTTTTTTATCTTAAAATTGTTAATAAACTAGAAAATAGTTTCTGTTTCAGAATTGGATTCTGCCAATGATTGCCACTTAAGGTTTTTGCCTTATAAATAGGAGGTGTTTTAACACTGTTTGACTGGAACTGAGCTATCAAAATTGATACCTATGTTAGCATTTGAAATTTGTACCTTGCCTTTAAGAACAAGAAGCCTGATCTTGTTTGTGCAGTTAATCTCTCTGGAGAAGAAAGAGTTGTATAAAATTGCTGGAATAGTGCTAGAAAGATTGCGTTTCTGCTGCTGAAGTCACGTGTATTATTATTATTTGGGTAAATAAAGGTTTTCGGTTCCCAGGTCCAACCTGTCTACTAATTCTTGAAAAGAACTTTAAGTGAAGGTGTCGTAAGAGAAATTTAGGCAGTAACTGGGAAAGTGTGGTAAAAACTTAAATATGCTTTCATGGCTCTAAGTCTACCTCAAGAGACATCTGTCCCTATCTATCCCACGACCTCAGTTTCAAGAATGCCTTTCTCTAATTAGGCGGTCTAGAAGTAATGGGCTGACAAAATAATAAGTGTCGGGTGTAGTTACTAGCTAAGTAACAAAGTTGTTTGATATTGATATTGTTTCATAGACTTTTTTGTATAGCCTTTCAAATAAAGCATTTATTTGACAGGCTAGTTCAGTGCAGCTCACACTTAATGCGTGTTTCTGGAGCTTAAATTGAAGTTGCCATTTTAAAGGTTTTATTGCCTTTTAAAAGTGCAGATAAAATTGCTTTAAACTGTCTTCATGGCATGTCCCCTTAAATTATGAGAGAAAAAGACATCAGTGTCTTAAAAACTTCTTAGCTCAACTTTTCCTAGCCATCAGATGCGACGTGCATAGCATACCTCAACACAGCAGGGAAGGGGAGCTTAAGATTCAAAGTTTTTCTTGTGTACTCCCTGTGGGGTTCCACAAGCTAAAACCTGAAAGCCTTTACTTCAGCACTTCATTCCTTCGGTAGACAATTGGCAATCCAATATTTAATTCAACCTGTATCCTGAAGAGAGGTGTTCCCTTACGTAGGAGAGAATCTCGAATAAGTCAAAAGGCCTCGGTTCCTTTCTCCAGTGTTTACAGTGTATGGGGGTGATTGTTCTGGGTTTTCTAATGCTGAGTGTTCCTGTGATTTGCTGCTGAGTCTGGAGGGGAGAATAACATGCGTGTTTGAGGAGTGAGAGCACTGAGAAAGTGATAGGAGAGCTAGTCTTGAACAGTTAACATACTAGTTCTTACTACTAAGGACTAGACGGCTGCGTATGGACTGCTGAACTTCTTTTGCTTTTTAGTAGCTCACGGGGCTGATCCTGCTTTGGGTGGTTTTAATATACACAACTATTTCCCACTTTGAGTTCAAATGCTGACACAATATTCTTGGCCAGGTCACTGCTTTATAACAGGATACGTTTTTCAAAAATTGCTTTTTTTATGCTTCATTTAAAACCAAGGCTCTAGCTTGTATGATGCATTCAGAAGATAAACTCTGAAGTCTGGTTTAACATTTTTTAGACTCCTCCAGATAGCTTAGAAAATAGGACAATATACAGACAATTGAAGTACACTGAGGGAGATAATAGTGCTAGATAGTAAAGCAGATCAACAGTGAGAGAATGAAAAATAAGACACTGCTTGTTGAGTTGCATTCTGTAAAACTATTGTCTTGAAAGTTAATATTTTCCCCTTCATTGTCTAAATTAATTTTAGAAGTCCATCTGATTACTGGAAGAGTTTCTTTGCAGGATATGCACACGCTTAAACAACTTATTGTTGAGAAGTTTGTGCTATTGAAGTTGAAGCCTTCCTCTTATGCGAAGTTAATCTTCCTATGACAATAATTTTTGAAGACTCTTATTGCCAGTTAACATATCCTATGACTTAATGACATTTTCAGATCATTATTTATATATGTGTCATCTTCACTAGTTTTCAATTTGCTGTGTTTTTTTATTCATTATACTCTGTTTAGCAGTAAAATTACTTGTTGAAATTTTGTGCTTCCATTTCACCACTGTTGTGATTACAGAGGGCTAGCATTCTTAAAAATCTACACGTGGAAGGCTTGAATGCTTTTAATTTCATTTATACACAAATATTTAGTAGGGAAGAATAACTTCATATAATCTGTACAATACAAACCAGTAGCATTTCAGTTCTTTTCTTTAGCTGGTTAGCATTTGTTGCTAGCCAGTGTTTCCTTAACTAATGTGTGCTGTGTGAGCTCCAGCGTGTACTCTCTGAGTTTAACTGCTCTAGGAACCTCTGAGTTAACACCAAGGCATCAAAGGAGGATTAGGCAGGTATAATGCTGGGTGAAATTCACTGAAGTGCCAAAGATGCATCAGTGTTACCAGCTTTGCTGTATCATCATCTCAAATCGAGGGAAGATTTGTTCATGCTGGGCTTTAAGTCCAGCTTTTGATTTGCCATACTAATAAACGAGTGAAGCCCAGTCTGGTGACCCAGAACCTGGGAAAGGAGTAGTAGGATATTGGTGTCTGGAATGAAATAGCAAAAATGTGAGTGGCATGACATCTCTCCTGAGCTTCCTAGCATTTCTCAGTCAGTTTCCAGGGCCACTGCAGTGTCCACAAAGAGAGCGAATTCTGTGATCAAAGCTCATGCTCTTAAAATGTGAAAAAGTTGCAACATGTGTGAGAGCTTTTTTAAAAAGAAAATACAGTATAATGTGGCATCACTAACATTCCCTAGAAATATGCTTGCATAGTCTTAACAAAATTGTCTTCCAAAGTTAAAAGCTTGTAAAGAAAATAAACTTGTTGCAGATTTTGTTATTTTTATTTGCATCTCATGTGGTAGGACAGATGGGTTGATCTGCTGTCAGCAGCTCGTCTTCATAAATCTGTATTTAACTAGATGGTCATAGTTACTGGAGTGGACTGCTGTGCTGTCACCTCTGATCTGTGTCAAGGCGCTTGGCTATTCCAAGGTCTACACCTTGGTGTTGTGCTGGAAGAGCTGAGTAGTCTCAGAAAGCCCTTGAATTGCCAAGCTTTCCATTTCTCCCTTTGGGTGATTAAATATTGCAAAGTGTTAGCTAGTGCGTGTTGGCACTTAAGAATACTCATTTTCTTCTAGCATTGCGTATTTCCTTTCAGTATGCTTTGTGTGAACACATTGATTGACACAGAACTCTGAAGGATGGAATGTTGTCCTTCCTCCAGAACTGTAATTCAAAAACGTCTATATTTTAAGACTAATTGTGTTTCCTCATACAAAGATAACATTTATATTTTTGTGTCAGAAGGTGAATACTTTCATCCCACTGATGTTAACAAATAAAGTTTGGTGGGAATGTTGACAGCTACTTCAGACTGAGGTGAAGGGAACAGAAGCTTGACAGGGATGAGTGTCTAAAATGGAAGTTTCTGCTGGCTTTGTGAAAACCAGTTTTTCCTGTGTCTGAAGACTATACATATTAATGCCATGAAGCAGAAGTATTCAACAGGAGCTCCCCTGTGAGATATCAGAGCATTCCCCTGGAGAAGAGAAACTATGAAGGCTCCAAATGGATCTTGAGAACCAAAATGAACAAAGCTTTGTTAGTTGCTTACAAAACTGCTTGTTCTTGCTTGCAGTAGCGCTAAATAGCAGTAAGGAAGAGAATTTGAGAGTTAGAGCTTCTAAAAAGCAGCCATGCTTGAGAGCACGAAGAATTGTTGCATCAGTTTCTTTCCCATCAGTTTACATGGTGTCAGACACTTTTTAAAAGGAAGACTCAGATTAGCCCCCGAGAGAGAAAGCAAGCAGCAAGGTAGGAGGAACTGCTTAATAACTTGCTTAATAAATAGCACTTTTTACTGAATTATAAAGCCTGAGCTGAATCTGAATGGCACGAGCATACTTTCTAGGTACCAGGTAGAAGTCTCATGTGCTAGCCTGTCGTCTATTTACGTGGGACTAGTCCATGAGCATAGAAGAAAGTGGGATTATGAGGCTCAGTGGGTGACTACAATGAAAAATAAAAATAAGTTATGTGAGGTGGCAATGGGAAAGAATGGGCTGATGAGCACGGTGGGGCAGTGAAGCAGAGAGTAAAGGGGATTTGCCACCTTAGACATGGAAGTAGGATGGAACAATTACTTTTTTGGAAGCCTCAAAATGGGGTTGATATGATTGTTTTAGATTCTTTCTAACCACCTTTTGTTTGAAATGTCAGGCAGCCATAAGTTCTTTTCATGAAGAACATAAAACACCTAATATGTTCTCGTATTCTACCGCTAAGAAATGGCTTTTATTGACAGTTCATTGTAAGTCAGCAGTTAAAAGATGGGGGGAATATAGATTTTTTTTTTTAAAAAAGTTATACCACTACTTTATATGGTCTGTTTTGTTGATTTGGTAAAACAGTTTTGCTATCTTCTGTCTTAAATCATAGATTAATAATTTACACTAGACTTTGTTGACTTGATTTTATTATGAAAATATTAATATTATTCTGCCTGGAGGCAGAAATCAATATATTCCATTTAAAAAAAACCTCTGCTGATTTTATGCTGTGACCAGCTGAAGTAGCAAATACAGTCTGTTACATTTATAATGTTCGGTATATTTGCAAATAAGCTTTACATCACAACTGAAACAATTCTGAGATTAATTTTATACAGAAAGATTCCACAAAACAAGTAAAATCTGAAGGCGTTAGATTAAGAGTTGACTGTTGTTTATGCTTAGGCTATTTCACAATTTTCTTGCTTGAAATAGGATTTGGTGCCATATTGATGCATTTGAGTACAGCACACACAGTAGAGTCTTTACACGCCTGTTTTGCAGTATGCAGTCTGTTTTAAACACCGTTAGGATGAAATGGAAAACAGCGAGGCAGAACCCTTTCTACTCAATCTGCACATTGTCTTAGAGGGCAAAATGCTAAAAGATACAGCAACATGTTTTATTCAGTTGATCTTGCTGTCTCCTGCATGTTCTGCAATTTATGGGGTACCTGAAACTATTATTGAAAAAGTCCCCCTCCTCTTTTGTTCTCACATTACTCACCTCATCTCTGTATGCCCTCTGCAGAGCCTCCGCTCTAAATCACAGCGGAGACGTGACTACTTGCTGCTGGCAGAGCACAAGTTAGTCGGATGCAGGCTTACAGCAACTGAGGGGTGCCTGCAGGTATCCCTTAGATCGCCTTGATCTGTTTTCAGTATCTGTGGTTAGCAGAAACTTTTGAGAGAGACTTGGAAGAGCCCACTGGCTTCTGTACTAGAAAGCTTTTAGAAATTCTTGGGTTGTTCAGTCTAGCCATGCTGGTTTTTACCAGACCATGCGAAAGCACATAACTTTTCTTCTACCTGATGATGGTTTTTTTTTTCCCCTGACTTGTGAAGTATTTCACAGTCCCTCACAGAATAGTTCAACAGATAGGAAGAATTAGGAAGAGAATTTATAGAGAGCTCAAATCCTACTTTTACTGAATGTGACTAAACTCCAAAGTCACTTGAGTGCTTCAAAATTACATGTGTTCTGTGGAGTTCAGTAATCTACCATCTCCTTTCTGCTCTTGTATTGGTTGTGCTACTGCACTAACTACAATAATAAGGAAAGTAGAACATTGCAGGTGCTGTTTCTGCTTAGGAATGTTGATATTCCATACATTTCTTAGGGTGACCTTCCTCTGCTGTCAGTTTGAAGTGACCGTGCAGGTATGCATTCAGCTATTCCACTTGAAGCTGCACTTAATATTAAGTTACAAAGTCCTTGGGCTTGTCAGGTCTATGCAGTATATATGTAAAATGTATCAGCAATGTTTTAACAAAGTGTATAATTGTCTGGGTTAATATCAGTGCTGTTATGCTACTAAAAACTATTTTCTTTTTCATTTGACTAAAATCTTTCTTAACTTTCAACTTTTTTGTCTTTGCAGGAACGTCAGAATCGAAACAAACAATAAGAATAAACATATACAGTTTGATATATATACTAGAACTGATATTAAATTCGACTATGAGAAACAAAATTTAAGTATACTGGTGCTGTATCCTGGCATCAGGACAAACTAAAGCTTTCAGCTCCAATATATCTTCTCGTGCAGGGGAAATTAAGTTGTCGCATCTTTAAGTATGTTGTAGGGTTTTTTTGCCCAAGTGGATCTGCATTGATTTGTATCTTTTTTTCTATGTAAAATTCTGTAGAAATCATTAATAAAGGTGTGTCTGTTTTTATTTTTTTAAGTTGGTAAACAGTTATATTAACCTAATGTGGACCTATACATGAGCATACTAAAGTGTCAATGCTTCCCAAAGACTTTATTTTGGCACAAATTATGTTCCTAGCCAGACATAGAGATTATGAAGAATACATGACAAATCTTCCTTTATCTTCCTTCCAAACCCTTTTTCTTCATGGCAGAAGTAAGAAACCATGCATTGATTTTTGTCATTTAAAAAACTTCTAAGATACTGCACTTCAGAATTTTTGACATGAAAAAAACCTAAATTTCTGATCACTTTGTGCAGCTGCTATGCCTCTTTATTTATCTGTACAATTACACTTTTAAAATTGCTAATGCGCCATGTTGGTTTTTTCTGTCTAGTAGAAAATCAAATTGTCAGTGAAATTGTTTCTCTGGAAAATATTTCCCTTTCACATTCTGTTAACCAGTGCTTCAGTGTGCATTTGTTATACCATATCCTGCCGAGGGTGAGCGAGATGCTTTCTCTCAGCCATAATTCTGCTTTACGGTTTTTGTAGCTTAATTAAATAATAATGTGATGCTATCAACATTGCAGGGGTTTTGGACAATGTGTTTAAACCTGTTTCAGCTTTCAGGTGTTATTAGTTAATTGCAGATCATTTTTAATCCTTCCCGTCATTACTCCCTCCCACCCCCAGATCCTAATGCCATTTAAAGTTTTTTTTATACCAATAATGCTGAGCTTTAACGTAGGAACTAATAGTACGGATAATATGATGGATTATGCCTCAGATGTTTAAAATTGACAGTGTGTATGTCTAATTTTTTTTCTGTTGGATGAGTAAAAAAACCTGTTTTAAGAAACTGAATTTGCTGTCATGTTTTTGTGGAGTGAGGGGACCGTCGGAGAACCTGTCACCAACTGGAGTTCCAATTAAGCATGGAAATGGTGCTCATGTCCGCTGCTCTAGCACACTGAATCTGCACGTGTTTATTGTAGAGGATCTTTTACTATATTAGAAAGCAAGTATCTTCTGAATACTATTTACTCCAAAAGGACCTCCAATTTAAATAAAGTTTAATCTGTATCATTTAGACTTGTATTTAGAACGTATAACTCTGTCTCTGGACTGTTACTGCCTGTAAGGGGTAATGGACAGCATCAGATTAACTTTTTCCTCTAGGAGAATACAAGCCTTAATAAACAATACATATTTAGCAAGTTTGATGTCATTTTCATTTTTTCCCTACTTTCAGTTGTCTTCCGACATTACAATCGCCCTTTATGCCGACTCGTGAATTAAGTCCAATTTAAGAAGTGTTTTGAGTAACTTAGGTGTTTGCTCTTAGCACACGATGACTGCAGAAGGGTTTTGCAGGACTCTGCAGAGGACATTTAAGCTGCTTTGAATGTTACCGTTCCTCAAAGGAGATACATGCATGTAGAGTGGTTGTCACTTGTACTTTCCTTTCTCCTTGTATGGTAGAAGTGCTGAAGAAAGAATTGGAAGTTGTCCTATAGCCTTCAGGAGGCGATATCACAGACATGGGTCACCGGGATGAGAAAAGGACCTTCCAAAGAGAAGTAAAGCTCTGAACGGTTTCTTTTACAGCAATTGGCTGTACTTCCCAACTCTGACTTTAGTGATTTGACTCAATATCTTTTTTTTTAACTGAGTTTTGAAGCAATACTGCATTTCATAAACACATTGCCATCTAATAAAAGCACCTGCTGTTAGTTTTGGTTGTTAAGGCAGGACACTTGCAATGGTGATTCCAGAGCCAAAATGAATTCAGCTCCATCTGGACCCTGAAGAGAAAAGTTAGTTATTCAACTTTTATTTCTTTCTTTAGATCTGGAGGGGAAAAAAAAAAAGTATCTTTGCTGTGGTACACCTATAAACTTTAGGTAAATATTTTCTACGAAAAAAAAGAAACACCAACAAATTGAGAGCTTTTAACAAAAAAACCGGTTTGGCTGTATCCTTAAGAAAAGTTACGATGTGTCTCAACCTGCTGTGTGGTTTTGTGGGTAGCAGGAAAAGTGTGTAACAGCTTCAGCATGCAGAGAGCTCTTACAGGTAGTGCAGCGCTGTGGCTGGGTTGTACAGTACCGAGTTAAAGTGAGGAGAAAATTTAACAGAGGGTAAAATCATCATTTTCATTATGATTATCTTGAGCGCTAAGATAGCTGAAATGCCAACTGCAGGTCATTCTAATTTCCAATCAACTGTCATTTCAATTTAAGGAGACGCCTCACTTTTTTGTTTGGTGGTGTTCAAGTTACACTGTGAGGTGGAGAAAAATGCATTCTTCCAGTGTAGAATAACTTCTTGTCATAGGTCTTACTTATTCTTTATTTCATCCAGGTAATAGTTCTAAAAGAGCCTGGGGGCTTTTGGAATTTGTGCTTAAATTTACTTCTTAAATGAGTAATTTTGTTTGATGTGTTTAGAATTTGTGTGTGTTTGACAGTATCCCTGTCTGCCTTCCACTTTTAAGCCAAATGTGACTGGTAGTACCAAATACTGATTACAGAGTTACGTGAAATTAGTTTTCTGGTTCGATTAGGGTCGGTGATGGCAGCACGTGGTGCTGCTCTGAAGTTGTGAACGTTACATAGTACTGAATACTTAATCTTTATGGAGATTATATTTGTTGCTGTGGAGGATGGTTTTAAGTGAGTTGAGCTGGTAGAGAAAAGTGAAATTACACTGAGATGTAAGGACAGAAACAGGCAGACAAAAATAAACAAATTCATGTTCAAGATCGCTGCTCTTCCATAACGCAACGTGCTCCTAAATTAGTGTCAGACTTTGCTTTTTACCATACTCATTCCTGGGAGATGGAAATAGGGGATGTAAAATTTAAAATCCTAATCTTTTTTTCCTTTCACCCTTTGAAGGACCGTTGATATTAAAAGATGTGTTTCTTCACAAAGTACTTGATTTTTGTTTGGAGAACTTACTCAAAGATATTAATGGATTTACTCAAAAGATATTAATGAGATCTCAGTGAAAAAAAATAGTATTTATTTCTTAGGGTGAGACTGAGCACAGTGCACTAGAAAGCATGGACAAGTTGTGACAGAACATGTCTTTGCTTTTCCTCTAATAATGAGTGATTTTATTTGGCCAGAGAAGATGGAAATTCTAGTAAATGTGAACATTAAAAAACTTGGAGGCAAAGATATTACAAAACTATCAATAGCAAAATAACTCTTGTTAATGTTACTGCCCTTTTCTCATACACCTGTTAAGAAAAGTAATTAAGGGGAGTGAGGGAAGCTTAGTTAAAGCAGCAGATAAATACAAAAATGAAGCATAAATAGTATCTGATGGGGGAAAACTGTGTTTTGATCAAATGCTCCTTTTCCTGGTCTCGGTTACTCTGAATTCTTTGTTGAACAATCTGTTTCACTTGGAAAAAGCTCTGGCTTTTTCTGACAACAGTGCTCAGCATCTGCTCATTTTAGGAGAAAGCTGTTCGCTATTTTTGGGAAAGTGCAGGTTTTTAATTGGAATTTGTGATACTGCCCAGGAATGGTGCGAGTGTAGCTGCGGCTTTTTCTGCGATAACCAGCTCGGCTGCAGCCTGCCTTGTCCGCAGCTCCTTTGAGGAAGAACAGCTCTTGTTCAGCCTATTTTTAGGAGTAAGGGAGTTGAGTTAAAATGCTGAAATGACTTAATTGGGGGTGTGGCTTGGCAGAGGGAGATTTTGGATTTCACGAATAATGTGTTTCAGTCGGATGGGTGGTGTCGTAGCTGACACCGTTCTCACAGCGCTACTTCCAGTTCCCATATATTGGCGCTTTGACCTCACGCTGGGGTGAGTGGGGGTGTCGTGTGTACGAGTGTTACTGATTTCACAGCTTTCCTGTCCTCAGAAAACTTCTGGTGAAAAAAACCCTTTAAAATTGGCTTGCATATTGCATATGCAATGATGCGCTTCGTATGCCATGTGATGACAGTCTGTAATATTTTTCATTTCCTAGCAAGAGTGTAAGCAGGGCAGGGCTTTAGGAATTACAAGAACAGCTTTTGTTCCCTGGTATGATACTGGATTAATTTCCTGATTTTATGTAGGATCATAATTTCAGGGCACCGTTGTAATCCCTTGGGAAATCCTACATAAAAAGAGTGCTGACTTGACTTCTGTATCATCTTTTTGTGTTCTGTAACATCCCCGATCTCCCTTTTGTTCGTGTTCCTGAGGTGAGTTACGGACAGCGCGAGGAAGACCTTGGAGATGTGCTTTCTTCAGCATGCAGGACTTCACAGAACTGGCATCTACACCGTCTTTTACTCAATCTCCTTTAATTTGAAGAGCGTAGGAGGTTTTATGCCATCTGTCTGTTTATAAGTTATTCAAGAAATTATTTTTACCTGGGATGTTACCATGACAACAGACAGTTGGTAAAGTCTTCACCAAATGCATTTCTAATGTTGTCCAACTGCTGCTAAATCAGTAGGATCTGGTGTTTTGCTGTTGTTTCAATAGTGAAGACAGTATGAAAGAGGTGTAAATACTTGTTTTGCCAAATCTGCGTTCTCCAGGCATTTTTAGATTATTAATGCAATGCATTGGGCAGCAATACATATCACAAGGAACCTTCTTGATCCCCCCCCCCCCCATTCTGTGGGGTGAGAATAGGAAGAAAATAAATGTTATCAGTAAATGATACATCAATCTATATGTATATTATTAGGGAGCTTTTGTCATCATTTTTGTCTTCTGTGTAGTGCCTCCGTTAAGGTATTGCTACACTGCTCTGTTCCCATTTATGGCTTTATTGTAAACGGTGTTGATTTCTGTGCTCTGCTCTTGTGGATCTACAAATTGCTGCTTCAGCAACAAGTCCGTTATCGGTAACATCTAACTGGCTGCGAGAGCTCTGCGGCTCCCTCAGAGTTAGTGGTCTGCAAACCCTCTGAAGAAGTTCAAACCCACTGATGGAGGGAGTGTTCTTGCTGCTGTCGGCTCTCCTGGAGCGACACATTTTAGCTGCAAACACTGACGGCAGAGAACAAACTGATTCCTGCAACCGGGTGCGCTTTGCTGGAACGGAATGTATCCTGCTTGTGATGAAACGTTGTGGGAGATGGGTGTCATTAGGCTAACGAAGAAGCAAAGCAGATCGATGTCTACACCTGGCTGGAGATTCACTTTCTAATTAAAGAGGGTGCACATGCCACGTAGGGGCTCCAGTTTTACCAAGTTTGAAGTTAGACTTGGCAGAGTGGCTTCCTTTTCACCCCCTTTTGGGTGAAACTTCTGGATAATTGGCACATTCAGGAAAGAGTGACTTTTGGAAGGTCTGGGGATTTATGGAGGCTATTTGGCTTTCTTACCCCATTGGTGCGCATGGAAATCCTTTTCCAATGTAAATCTGTTTCATATAAACATGTAAAATATTGACAATACAATTATGTGAGTGCAGATAGTCTGATTTTTAAGGGGAAGAACTCTTCAGAGGTTTGTAACAAATCGGTGCATTTGTAACCTCAAAAACTGTCAGCAGAGGCTTTTGGGTGCTTTTTAAATAAGCTGATTGTCAGAAGCCCTGGAAAACACTTCTGTGGAAGGGCAAGGCATTTTGATGTTTTGGCCTGTAATAACCTTATTTCATAACTACGTCAGTGGCATTTGTCACTATCTGGCATGAAAAATTAGAAACGCGTTAAGTGCAACTATCTGGTAAACTTTCTAGACCTCTGTTCTGATGTTTGACTCGTGCAAAGCCTTTCGAGCGCTCTGGAATACACGAAAGCTGTGATCCTTCCCGTTTCTGCTGCTCAGCTTTGAGAGAGGACAAAGCCTGCAAGGCAGGTGCGGGTGAGGAAAGATAACAAAGCCGTGCTGTTGCTTAGGTCTTTTGAACTGTTGTGCTTAAAGATTGCATGATTCAGTCCTTAAAAGAGATATTTTGTACTTTATCCCATAGGTGCTCCGAGATAGAGCAGTGACTAGGGGTGACGCTCTAAGGAGGCGGTCGGCGGTGGCTGAGGCTGGAGGCTGCTCGCTGGCGGGGAGATGTTGCGAAGGAAGCAGTTACCAGTGAGGATTCCCCTTCTGGGACAGTATTAGATTTGTGAGGTCCCAAAGCAGCTTTTCTGGCTTCAGGCACTGGCAAGTTGTGGGGATTTTTTTCCTATTTTACCCTTTTCGGTCCACGTGCAAGTGGTGGCTTAACTTTGTTGAGATCTCCCTTTAAAGCAAAATACTAAATTGTAGTGTACTGCAACTGAACTGTGGGTGGCAGCGGGAGGGTGATATACTTAATCACACCGAATTCGGTGCTTTTTAGTTACGCCTTGTTTTGTATGTAGTACCTGCTTAACTAAGCTAGCTTATTTCACAACGTTCAGTCTTTGGAGCCAGGGTGTTGTAGTGATTTATGGGTTTTTCATTAATGCTGGATCAGCTAACAGAAATTGGGAACAAAAGCAACAATTAAGGAGGTGTATCAGCCTGTTGCATCACTCCAGTAGGCGTGCAGCATTTTAAAAGTGAAGGAGACTGCTTTATGTCCTCTGGTTTTATATATTTGACCTCTGTAAAGCAGAAATTACAACTAAAACACTAACGCTGTAATAATTCCTTGTTTGCTCTGACAAGGAACAAGAATTCCTAGTTTTAACCTGTGAGTCCGGTGAGGGTATCTTTCCTCGTTCCTTGGCTGTACCCTTGGTTCACACAACTTGACAGTTCATTCATTTTTCATCATCAAGGTTGAAAACACGGTGGGGTTTTTTGGTCCAAAAGCTCTGTCTTTCTAAAAATGCCACTTCAGAACGGGGGGTGGTGCGCAGTAAGTCAGAAGAAACAAACCCAAATTTTTACCGTCTGGGAGTAAAGACAACTCCAAAAGATTTCCTGATGCTGAGCAAAGAGCAGCACTAATGAGCTCCTATGGGAAACGTAATCTGCCCATAGTGAGTAGAATACTAGATGGGGAAGAAGAGTGATTTTATGAGCCAGGTATCATTTCAGATTTTTCCTTAACTTACTGACCTTACTGAGGGTGGGAAAACACTGTATGTTGTTAATTCAGTTATTTCAAAGAATGCGATAGTGGAAGATAAATCCTAGAAGGAGAACATTCATAAAAGACTGGCAGACAGGGTGATCTCTAGACAGGTGGGTGTTGTTTTTTAAATTATTATTATTATTAATCTGTTAAGGTTTATTTAAAATAATAAATACAACCAAGGATGTGAACCTGCAGATCGCAAATTGCACAAAGTTCCTCCTGTTAAATTTTAAAAGCCTCCTGGTGAAATGAGAGTGGGTTGTGAGGCATAACTATCATCAGAAACATAAAATTGTCATCTGCTCCGGTGAATATGACCGGTGCTCTGACTTGGGAGAGCGCACAGCCCCTTTCCTCCTCAGCACCTCCTCCTGACGGGCTGATGCTCCAGAAAATAAGTGGCCCATAGAGGTAATGAAGAGGGTAAGTAAAAAGATACAAGGCATTTATGAAGCAGTGCTTTTGTGCGTTTCAGTCATTGAACATAACGCAGTATTTCGTTCAGAAATACTCCGGGCACTGAGGTCATTAGGAGTCAAAAGCCTGTAGAGAAGCGTGATCTGCGAGCGGAGCGGAGGAGACCCCCCCAGCAGTTCTGCAGGGGGAACAGAAAGGCAGACGGGGCGCCGGGGAAGCTAAACCTGAGCAAAGTGGGAGGAAAGGTGGCAAATGTGAAAGTAACCCTGTGATTTTTGTTCTTACTTGTGGTTTTTTGAAGTGCGAGGGTGTGATTATGGTAGAGATAAATGGAAAGATAAATGGAAAGACAGGAGGAGGGGAGGGAAAATAGGTGATGCGCAGTATGTGTGGTCATCAGCTTCACCAACACACCTGCGGTGAGAAGCCCACAGAGGCTTTCCCCAGAGGCTCCTGGCTGTTAAAACATGCCTCAGTTGTTGCTCATAGAGCAATAAAGAAGCCATTTGAATTATTACCAGGGACCCAGCTGTGCCATTAGTCAGCCTGGCAAAGTTTGTCCGGAGGCAGAAAGCATCTCTGGCCTGGTGACTGCAGCGAATGTTCCGTCCGTTTGAGAGATTAGTTCTGAGAGCCATCACATCGCAGAGAAAGGGGGATTTATAGGCAGCACCTCTCTGACACCTCTACCCGCAGGGCGTGTTGTACAAACAGGAGCCCCGCAGACCTGGATAGTCATAATGGATTTTCGTCGTGATCTAATGTTATCCTTTCCAGTGCAGTTAGTTTTGGAGCTTTCTCAGACTTCATTCTGCAAGGCAGTTTTTGTCCCTGCTGGAATAAGAATGTTCTGCACATAATAAGCCATTAGTTTTTCAAAGAAATCACACTCTGGAATAAACACTGGGATTTCTCCACTGGATAGTAGCTTTTATGTATATGAGTGGGTATATTACGTGTAGATGTGTACACAGTTATACATATTTGTGTGCTTCAAAGAGAGGTACGGTAGGAAACAGTGCTGGCTTTTTCTGCGTACGAATGAAAAGGTGGTAACTGTATTGCTGTTGTGTCTGAGCTGAAGTGAATTGGCACAGCCCCACACTGCTGATTTCCACTAGTTGGCAATCTCACCCTGTTTCTTGTAAGAAATACATTAAAAGTATTAATGATGATAACAAAGAGAAAAGTGGGATGATTAAAAATGGAATAAAATAGCAGAGGCGGGAGGAGGTCTGGAAGGCGCAGCGTACATCAGAGACTGTTTTCAGAGATCCAAAACAGGGAAACCAACCCCTTTTTCACATTTTTAGAAAACCTTTGCCAGAGAAGTGGTGTGGTGTGGTGTGGTGTGGTGTGGTGCCTGCCCCGTTGCCCGTGCTGTAAAAGCACATCCCACGGTGGGTGATTACAGCCTGCCCATGAGAAGGGGGTTCTGCAAGGCTGGGTTGTCCTTCCTGCAAGAACTTGCAGATAAATAAAAAAGCGATGGGTTTGTGAAGCTCTGCAGTTCTTTTACAATGTAAAAGCACTGATAAGATAAGGATTTTTTTCAGTGTTACCTTTTCTCTAGCAGTAAAGCTGGCTTAAGACAGCAACTCTATGTCACTGGGGGCTGCTCCCCTTCCCGTTACAGTCCTGCCCATACTTTTTTTTTTTTAATTGAACCCTCACTGTAAAAAACAAAATGCTTTAATTCAGTGATTGGATTTACGCCCCGGGCTGCACAGTTAGCGCAGCTAGCGGAGGGTAAAGGATCAGAATTAGCAAAGCCAGAGAAAATGCAATAGCAAACTGCATGCCAGGAATCCTACCGCAGAGATCCTGATCATCTCCGTGGTGCTAATTTGGTCGTTGCTGATGTAGTTAACAGCGTTGCCATTTCAGCAGAGATTGGCAGAGCTCATTTATGTGCGCCAAAAGGAGCTAGTCAGTGCTTTGACTCTTTCCATAGGTCCGACTGCATATTTAGGATGCCTTTGTAGAGATGTTTGGGACAGGGAAAGGCCTTTGTGTTAATTTAAACTTACAGATATATATGGATCACTCTGAGGGGACATGATGTAACGGGTAAATTGTTCCAAGAGTTCTTAACACCTGTTGAATCGAGAAGTAAATTCATGTGAAAATAAGCTGGTTTGTAGTAAATTGTATGAGTGCGTCACGGAGTCATTTGATGACCTCCTGCGCTGCTTTGCATCCTTCTCTGGCAAATCGATTCATTAACCTGTGTGGCCTCTGCTGCTCTAGGGTCAGGATGGGTTTCTGTTTCCCTTTTGCTGAACGCTCCAGGAGTCAAACATATTTTACATTGGATTTGTTTTTGGGTTTTTTTTTAGCTGCCCCTATACCATGGTTGGTGGTAGTAGCTCCCAGATTTATGAACGTGAATCTTGGCTGCCACAGTAAGATGACTTCCAGAAGGCAGAGAACCCCTCTGACTGGGGTCTTCTTTGAATTTCTGTGCCTAGAGCTGAGAATCGGTCTGTCTCGTCAGTATAGCAACCAAGTGGTGAATTCAAGGACTGCAGCTAAAAACCTCATCTTTACTCCAACATGCCTAAGCTTGGAGTTTTCTCTTACGTCCCTGTCCCCAGGTTACAAAGCCCTGCCAAGTTAGATGTTTTTTCGGTGCCATTTGCCTGCAATTTGTTCCCATGTGCACCAGTTGCAAAACTCTTAGCGAAGCTCATAGGTACGAAATGAGGTCTTTCTGTCCCTCACCTGCTGTTCCCATTCGTCTGCAGGTCTGCGGAGCGCGTGGAGGGCAGGATGCGGGGAGTGTAACTCCCGGGTAGCACCGTCTGGCGCAGCTCGTGCTGGGGCTTCCCGTGATGCGATCACAGCCACGCAACCGCTCCGTCCCCACCTAGAAGGGGCCTGGCCGTGCTGCTGGCACTGTTCGTTCTGAAAGGAGTTTCTGATTTTTGTTTAAAAACAAAAACAAAACCGACACCATTAGAGCAGAAAAAATGAGGGAGAGAACACGAAAAGCAGAATTCCAGCAGCTCTGTTTGAAAAAAAGGAGAGAATTGTTTGTTTGGGGCATGAGGGGTTGTGGAACATGATGTTCAGAACCGAAATACAGCTCCCTGCCCTAGGGAGCTCTGTGTCTTACCTTGCTGCCTTTTGTTCAGCTCCAGACAAGCTGGCTGTATTGCTCCGTCCCAGGAATCATTTCCTTCTGACATAGAAGGTTTCCATTAATACCTTCCTGCTTGCATCTTTGTTTCTGGGCAATTTCCAGAGCATTAAGCCACAGCACATCCACTTATTCTGGGACTCCCCATCTGAGTCATTAGCTTCTTTTGCAAAGCCTCGTCCACTGCACGCTGCAAACCTAATTGTGCTCTGCCTGTTGCCTCCGCTTTGACTGCTGTAGCAGTTACAGCCTCAAAGAGCTCCATCAGATTAACCACAACTGTTCCTAGCTGAAACCACCTTGGTCCCTATTACTCAAGCTGTGCTTTTGCATTTGATCTTTTAAATGCTTTGTAATGCTTACCCCACCGTTGACGTGAAGCTAATTGGAATGTAACTTCCTACAGCACTTCTAGATCTTTTCCTGTCATGATGCCAAAAAGCTTTTCTATCCGTGGGGCCTGTACCTGAATTTAGCTGCGAAATGATGGGCTTCCAGGAGGTCAAGTCTTGCGTCAGAATTTTGGTAGTGTGAATTTCGGACTTTGTCTAGCGGTCACTTGCTGGCTGTACTGGGAAAATGGGGAGTCTTTGGTGTGAAGGGTTCATGCTGCCAGCAGTGGGGTAAACCAGCCCCCCATGTCCTCCTGCTTCCACCGACCAGTTTCCAGTTCTTCTTTGCTACATCCCAGTTCCTCCCCGCCCCCTTATTTTATTTCCAGACCCTTAGGTGTCAACTTCTCATGCCTTACTCTCTAAGCCTGCGACTTGGTGGCCCCTGGATTTGGCAGCCTTGTGCCTCAGCATCAACACTGCACATCCTCTCCTGCTCCAGGACCCCATGGGATGTCTTCTATGAGGGTACCAAGCTACACGTAACCCCTCTAAAAGGGATGTTACACACTTACAAGTGTGTGATACAGGTCCTCTCTCCGGTGAGCTGCTGTACAAGCTTTTGACAAATTATCTCATGTGCACATACTCCCTCCTTTCGCCTGCTTTTACTTCTTTTTTTTTCTTTGCTATCTGAATGCAAGAGTTGACACATCACGTTAGGTGATTTCTGTAGGTCTCATTGAAATCTCACTGCTCATTTGGAGATGCTGTTGGGAAAAAGGTGAGCTAGGAACAACCTCCTTGTGTCATGCAATAGCTAAAATGAAGCTTGCAGCTGCAAGCAAGCCTTTGGTCACTTCTTTGCACAAAATGTGAATATCTCTAAATCAACTGGTGTTTCCATATGGGAAGGAACACGAGCTTTCCTGCAGCAAAGTGGTGGTTACCACTGTGTGCTGGAGTGTTAAGGTCTGATCTCCCTGGAGGCTGGGTACCGCAGTTAACTCGGGGGGGCAAGGCTGGGGAAGGGGAGGCTTGGGCTGCCTCTGGGGCGCTGGGGACGGAGAAAGAACACCTTCATGTGGGTCTCAGTTGGGAAGCCTGTGGAAATAAGTGGAAGGAGGGAGAACTAGTTGCTCAGCTAAGGGTGAGCTAGGTGAAGGCTGTAACCTTCCACCCTTATGGAGAGAAAGGGCTTCGTATGGTCTGCTTTATCACAGCACTGATTTGCAGACCAGCAGGAAAGGTTACGTTCCTTGCAGACTTCCAGCCTTGACATTTTAGACACGAGCTCTTCGCCAACATCCAGCGCATCCGTGGAAGTTGTGGCCCTGGCATCCAGTCGTGCTGTCTGTAAGGTGAAGGACCTGTGCGTGAGCAGGTCGGCTGCTGTTGTGAGAATTCAGAGAAGGGCCAGGGTGTGCAGGGAAGGAACCAGAGCAGGTATCTTCTGACAGAGGAGTAATCCAACTCCTGCTTTGCATCTCCCATCCGCAGCTTGTTTCCCGCAGGTTCCTGCAGCCTCTCGCTAAGATGGAGAGCTAGTGCCACCTTGTGCACAGCAGCAGCCATGCCTCCCACCCGAAGGAAAGCTGCGCCAGAGCTGCCTGCCTCTGCCCCAGCCGCCTCTTACACATGCACAGGGGACAGAAGGCACCAGGAGGCAGCAGTGATGGGTAACAGGCTGGCTGCGGCATGCCTGGCCCCTTCTCCTCCTGGCCGAGAGGGTTCTGGAGCTGAATTGGAGTGGCAAAGCCAGTGGGGGACGGGCACGATGGACTGAGGGTGAGAGAATCCAGCAGAATATCACTTCTGGTTATTACTGTAAATACCAGAGCAGAGAAGTGGCTCTTGCCACTGAGAAAGCAAGGCGGGACTGGCAGAAGGATGCAGAATTGCCTCCCCAGTTCAGAATGAATTGTAGGGGCCTACAGGAGAGCTGGGGAAGGCTTTTTACAAGGGCATGGAGTGATAGGACAACAGGGAACGGCTTCAAACTGAAAGAGGGGAGATTTAGATGAGATATTAGGAAGAAATTCTTTCCTGTGAGGGTGGTGAGCCCCTGGCGCAGGTTGCCCAGAGAAGCTGTGGCTGCCCCATCCCTGGAGGTGTTCAAGGCCAGGTTGGACGGGGCTTGGAGCAACCTGGGCTGGTGGGAGGTGTCCCTGCCCAGGGCAGGGGGGTTGGAACTCGATGATCTTCGAGGTCCCTTCCAACCTAAACCATTCTATGATTCTGTGAAATTTAATTCATGCCACAGTCTTGAAACCAAATTCGTAGCTCAGCGCCTGCGTGGGTCCAGGATACTGAATCATTCATCGGCGGTTCAGTGACGGAAACCCCACCTGGAGGCCCAACCGCTGGGTAATTAATCAACCCGAGCGCTGCCTGCAGCAGCCAGCTCCTCTCTGATTGCAGTTTCTGGCACAGGCCGTGATGTCCCTCAAGGAGAAGTGGCAGTAGTGCCATCCTGCGGTCACCTGGGCTTTTGCAAGAGGGAGAGTGGCTTTGTCCCGCTATTGTCTTCTCTGCTTCTGCAGGAACTGGTTTTGTCTTGGTTCTGTCTTTGTAAAAAGGGTGATAAAAGTTTAAACAGGTATTGCCTGCTTGAGCTGGGCAGCAGCTGACACGATGGGGTTACTCAGGGGGTTATGAGAGCAGCCTGTGAAAACGATCCCTGTGCTCTCCTAGTCCACTCTGCAAACAGCTTTGGGAAAGCTACTCTGAAATACAGGCTACCTCCGCGGGGCACGTACAGAGTCCCTTACTTGCCAGTATCAAAATTCTGGCGGCAGAGGCTGGGAAAGCTGTGCTACAGGTGAAGTGAATTGTCCTAATAGCCTAAAAACCCCTCCTCTTCCCTCCCTGGAGAGTAGGGCGGACAGTCCTGCGTCCTCGAGTGCGTGCTTTGAATCCTTCCCTGACTGGCTCTGCAAGTCCCCTGGGCAAGTCGTTTTCAGGGGGACAAGAAAGCTGCAGATACAGCTGTATAATATATATATAATCCTACACACATCAGATTATCGCTGTTTTCCTCTGTTTCTGCAAACACACCCAGGGAAGTGTGTGGTTCATCAAAAGGGAGCTATTAGGAGGTGAAAGAAAATAGCAGTCCCTCTGGGACGTCACCTGGGGGTATTATAGCTTCGTAATGCTGTCAATTGGTTTTGAGCTGGCTTGGGACAAACCAGGGGAGGAAGTAATCCCAAATAGGATTATTTTCATAGGCCTGATGAAGGTACATCCCGTTTCTATCTATCTGGGAAAAAAATGACCCCTTGAATTTGATCACTTCTGTGGGGATGCTTCAACCTTGTTCTTATATGAGGATGACAAGCTTGGGCTTTTGCAGACACTGCAGTCTGTCGTTGCCACTCGAGCAGTGACACCTTTCCAGGTCTCTGTGGTGACACAGACAAACCCTTTGGACTTAGGAAAAGACATGACAATGGCTGGGGGCTTCTCCATTCTTCTGGGGGAAACAGATGTGTGATGCCACCTTCTCCTTGTGGCACCTTCTGCGTAAGGCTGAAGGGACTGGTGCTATCTTGGGTCTCCTGCTAGGTGCTTCTCCGGTATCTTCCCTAGGCAGGAATTTCTCTTTCCCAGCTTGTTCCAGTGCTTCTCTCTCCTTTTCACCAGAAAGCTCTTTTCCCAATACCTGAATCATTTCTGCTGCAGGTTTGGCCCATTACTACCTACACAGCTGTGGAAATCGTGTGGTTCCCTCCCCTTACAGCAGCCTTTTATGCACTTGACTGTTATCATCTTTCCCCTAACCTCTTTCTTTCTTAGGTTTACCCACCCATATCATCAAACATTCCCTCGAGATGGGGCCTTTGCCCAGATTTGTTTCTCCTTATCCTATTTGCAAGCAGTCGCTGTATTTCTCGACGTAGCTCAGATCCGAGGCCTCCCTGGCACAGGCAGTGGGATGACAAGACAGCTCCATCTGCCGTGTGGGGATTTGAGAGCAAAGAGACATATTTTTTAACCTGTCCTTAATGACTGATGTCAGGACTTTTCTAGGATGAGGCAGTCGTAATTAAAGCTGTTCCCTGACCAGTTGTCATATAAATAAGGAGTAGAGACTGGTGCTTTGTGTACATATACAAGGAAAGGGTGCTTAGAGGTTTGAAGGTAAATCTTTCTTCTTACCCCCAACTTGGACCCAGATGTGCTTTTCCTTGTAGGGGGGAAACTGTGTAGCTCTCCTGAGTGTGGGGGAACTGTACAGGGGAAGTAAGATGCTAATTTGTCCTCTGTGGTGATTTCATCATGTAATGGCCTGATCTAGACCCATTGTTGCAAAGACCAGCTTGTATCCCCAAGGCTTTTCCATCAGGAAACTGGACTTGACTCCAGTAATGCTGCGACCGGCACAGGGGTATGTCTGATCTTGGATAAATCCTCCTGGATGAAAAGGAGGTGGTGCCTGGGAGCGGAGCTGACTTGGTGTTGGTGCTGTCCTTGCTGTGTGACTAACGGTGTTGCTCTGGGGGCTTTTGTCATCTAACCAGCCTGCAGGATGTGTGACCTCCTGGAAGAGGTGGCCCCAGCTGGACCCTGAGAGCCTCCGAGCCAGCCGGGGATCACCAGCAACCAAGGCTAAGGAGCCGGCTTTGCCATGGAAGTGGGACCATATCCCTGAGAACGTGGGATCCCACCACTGAGCGGAAAACACGATGGAGGAGGCAGGGTGGGGGCAGTTTTATGGATGCACAGAGGGCTCTGTGCAATGACCCTCTGCTCCCAGGCGTGTGAGCCTTGACTTGCCTAAACAAATAGGGGTCAGTATATGAGCAGAAAACACGCAAAGTGAAACAGTGGCCGGCTCCATCACCAGCCTGTCTTCTTTTCCATCCGCCAGCTGGAGCTGATCTGACTCTTGCTGGCTCGTGCTCTTGTCTCCCTTCATTTCAGACTGGCGTGAAAGGCTCATTGCCGTGCAGCGGCCCCAGAGCCCAGGGACCCGTGGCCATGCTCGGCGGGGTGGGTGTGAACCAGCCCCCCCTTGGCATGTGCACACACAGCGGGGAGCACGTTTGGGGCAGTTCTCCTGCAGAGCCACAGCTGCAGCCTGGGAATAGGGACCGCTGTGGCCGGGCACGCTGGAGCAATGTGTATTGGAGGGGGCTTTGTGTGGGGGAAGAGGGTTACATCTAAGTGATCTAACCTCCTAAATCCCCTCTTGGCTAAGAAGAAGGGGGCACGTTGGAAGCCCAAGGGAGGAGAGACCATCAGAGAAGCGAGGCAGCCCTGTTTGCTGAGGAGTCTGCGCGACTCCCTCCCCTGCAAACCTGGAGAGGGATCCGGTCCAGGATGAGCATCTGGCTTGCGCCGTCATGGCACGAGCGATCTTGATTCTCAATCCCCTTCGTGCCCCGATGTGGGGACCAGGCCCAGTCTGGTCCATCGGGCCCCGTGCAGCCCCCCGGTTACCTGCATTCCTTCAGAGCTGTCCTTGGCCTCTTGGTGGCCCCTGGAGGGAGCCAGCAGCTTTCCTGCTGCACTGCAGATTACCTTGGAGTGACTCGCTGCCTTCTGTCTCTTAATGCCAGCTTTAGGTTTACTGGGGTCTGGCTCCCTGCACTGGGCTTCTTATTCCTCACTACCTGATTTGTAGAGAACCGGGGATTCATTCAAGAGCAGAACTGCCCCGTGGCTGGAAATCTGCCCCCACGGGGCTGCGTGGAAGAGATTGGGGTGGTACGACTGTCCCTTCCCCCAGCAGTGAATCCAGCCACCGCATAGCCCCTGACTTATGGTGGGGGCAAACGAGGTCAAAATGTGTCCTGTGACCTTGCAGCGCTTGATGGACGTGGGAGCGAGCAGGTCTCCAACACCTTGGTACTTGTGCTGATCTACTGGGAAAGAGGGAGGGGAAAAATCCAGCTTCTCTTAAGGATCTCTGTGCCTCTAGGGCCCTCCTGATGGAGCTGGGCCCTCCTGCACCTCGTAGCCTCTTGCCCTGTGAGCTTCTGCAGTTACACGGTACCTGGCCTTGCTGGAGCAATGCTCAGGATCAGGTCCGCAGGAGAGGAATGGGTTGCTGCACCGCTCGATGTAGCCGTATGGGCATGGCGTGCTTCCTCCCTCCTGCCTCTTGCCAGGGTTGGAGGCATGACCCGTTCTCAACTGCGTGGTGCTGCGACGCATCTGCTGCAGAACAGCCTCGAGAGCAAGGGCAGCTACCTTCCTCAACACCACGCTGCTGTCCTCCGAGGCCCGCGTCCTCTGCTTCTTCCCCTCCTCGTCCCGCTTCCCCCAGGAGCCCTACCTAAAAGTGCCCGCTTTTCACAGGCGAGCATGAAATCAAGCAATCCCACAGAGTACAGTAAGGTTTTTCTTTTTTCCCTCTCCTAAACAAGGAAAGTGCTCTGCTACTGACATCTCCGTTGCAGACAAGGTCGTGTGTCCCACGTCAAACACTGCAGGGATGCAGGATGGAGATGTCTATGGACTCGGTTCCATGGACAGACGCAATGCTGATAAAAGTGGAGCAGAGATGAAGAGGGGAGGGGGTGGAGAGAGTTGTGTGTATGCGGCTGAATCCAGCTATATGGCTTTTTGCAGCCAAATAATTAAATCTTCCCTTGCCCGAGCACAGCTCTCAGGAGGCTCAGAACTCGGGGCTCGACGTGGCTTTAGGAAGCTGAAAACACCAGTCTTACAACAGAGATTTATTGAGGTCTAAAACCTAACCTAAGAACCGACGTGGGCTACTGCAGTCTTGCTGGAGACTGCAAAAGGGGATGCGTCCCACCTTGCAGGCTGCGGTGACGGAGCCCGACGGGGCCGGAGGTGGCACTGGGAGCAGCTGCGGTGCTGCAGCCCCTCGCCTTGCCGGACCTTTTGGGCAAAAAGCAGGCTCGTAATTTAGTTCTGTGAATAGTCGAGTTGCAAAGGGGCTATGAGGGCGGTCAGGCAGGACAGGACCGTGGACCTGCGCTGCGGCTCCGCAGCGCAGCGGGGGCCGCATATGGCTGAGCCCCCGCGCAAGGGAGGAGCGGTGCAGGGACGCGGGAGCAGGGCTGCGGGGGCAACGGCAAAAATAACAACAACAACAAAAAAAAGCGAGTGAAAAAATAAAGCAAAAAGCACCCCCCGCATCCCAAAAATCCTCCAAAGGGGTGTTTTTTCCAGGAGGTTCTGAGCGGTATTGCGGAACCCTGCGCTCCTTTCATAGCACCTGGAAGGGGGTGAGGGGGTCCCTTGCTCTGGGGAGGGGGTCCCTTTGCATGAGAGGGGGGTCCCTCGCTCTGTAGCGTGGGGCCACTTGTCCCCCCCCTCCGTCCCCTGGTGTGTGTGTCCCCCCCCCGGCTCCTTAGCGCGTTCTCTGCCCGCGGCCCCCCCGGCTCTGCCCGCATTGTCCTGCCGCTCCTGCTGCCCTTTGTACGCCGGGAGCCCCCGGCAGCCCCGGCGGGGCCGGAGCGGGGCCTCCCCCCCGCCGCCCCCCCCTGCCCCGTTAATGCGGGCAGACAGCTGCCCCGCCGGGCGCTGGCGGCATTGTTACTCCTATTTGTCAAAAGGCCGAGGATGCTCCATAGATCGCTCCGTGGCTGTTGTTAAGTGTAATTAGAGGGTTTATGTCCCCAATTTCCATGAAAATGAAGCTGTGAGGCTCCTCTCTTGGCATTCACCGCGTGCCTTAATTGTATGGACATTAAATCAAGGTCCGCTGTGAACACGCAGAGAGGGGCTCGGGCTGTCCCCGCTCGGAGCAGGGCAGGCGGCGAGCGGGGCTTGCGGGAGAGAGGGGCGGGGG
>VUYV01000138.1:152430-201773 GCA_008711295.1 Anarhynchus alexandrinus | reverse complement strand
GGGGGGGGGGGGGGGCGGAGGACAGCGCCGGGTGATGGAGTTCTGTCCGTCCTTCTCTGCCCGGGAAATGCCCCGATAATCTCGTTTGAATGCTGAGATTTAAAGCGGAGGAATAAGGCAAAAAGAATTCTTTGCGCGGGGAGAATCCGTATAATGAAAAATGCGAACTCGAATATTCCCTCTTTCAGACAAAACAAGAGCATATTTAACAATGCCTAGTTAAAAATAAAGAGGAAATCTATTAATGTAATAACTAAATTGCTATTATAGGCATCAAAGCACCCTGATGCTTTGAGGTAACTTTATTTCCATCAGTCTTTTTAAAGAGCACAACATTAAAAAAAGAAAAAAAAAAATCCCTTACCATCCCGCCTCACTGAAACCCTGCCATTTTACTCATTAATTTTGTAATTAATCAGTTAAGAAGTTCTGACTTATTGGATTAAAGGGCCGGGGAAATGCAATTCCGCCCAGCCCTAATTTTCATACGCGATTGTGAAATTGCTCTTTTGAGCCTCCTGCCTCAGCCCCGGCCCCGCTCCGAGGTGAGGGGCCGGCGGCCGCAGGACCCCCGGGGCTGGGGGGGGACCCTCGGGGGGGACCCGCCGGCTGAGCCCCCCCCTTCGTCTCCGCTCAGCCCCCGCCGCCTCCCTGCGGGCCCGGGGGCCCTTGAGGCGACCAACCGACCCCGCGGCCGAGCCCAGTAGCCCGGGGAGGGGCGGGGGAAGGCGCGTTCTCCCCCCTTTGCAGCAGGGGAACAGCAGCGCTGGGGGGAAGGGGGGGGCACAGGGGGTCTCCCCCCCCCGGGGCTCCCCCCCCTTCNGTCCCCCCGCCGGGGCTCCCCCCGCCTTCCCCGGCATCCCTCCCCGCCCCCCGCGGTTGCCTCCGGGGTGAAGGTGGATCTCCGCCGGCCCGGGACACGGCTCGTCTCCCAAAATAGAGGGATAGAGACACCCCCCTCCGCCCCAGCTCCCCGAGAGCCACCCCTGCCTGTCCCTATCCTGCCTGTCCCTGCCCTGCCTGTTCCTGCCTGCTGCTGCCTTGCTTGTCCCTGCCCTGCCTGTCCTTCCTTGCCTTTCCTCTGCCTAGTCTTGCCCTGCCCTGTTCTGCGTGTCCCTGCCCTGTCCTTGCTCTGCCTGTCCCTGTCCTGCCCGTTTGTGCCTGTCCTTGTCCTGCCTGTCCCTGCCCTGCCTGCTCCTGCCCTGGCTGTCCCAACCTCTACCTGCCCTGCCTTGTCCCTGCCTGTCCCTGCCCTGCCTGCTCCTGTCCCCTCACCAGCCAGCAATGCTCCCCCCCCGGCTAGTGGCCTCTGTCCTGGTCCCCGGGGCACTGGGGACAGCAGGAGGTGGATTTGGAGGGAGAGCGGGCACAGTTTGGGATGGATAAACCGCAGAGCGCACATGGCCATTGAGCATTTGGGGGAAGGAGGAGGCGAACTGGCAGGTTGGGGTCTCAAGGGGATCCGACCTCTCCCCATCACCCATAAAAAGGCGCTGGGGCGTTTGCATCCCAGAGGCTTTTTCCTCTGAGCGAGCACCAAGTGGCGACTAGTTGGCATGTCCCCAGAGTGGTGGGTGTCACAGCCAGTGGCCCGGTGACCCGCTCCGAGCTCTCTCCTCCAAAGACGCTCCGCGTTTGTCCTTCCTCTGCGACAGGCGCGTTGGCACCGCAGGCAGCGCGGTGCAGGAAGCGCTGCAGCATCAGCTGCGGCCGTTCCCCGGTGGCCGCTTGCACAGCCCCGTGCGGACCGACCGCCGCGCGGAAGGCAGGGAGCAAGTGAAACAGCTAGAGATTCTTTTTTTTTTTTTTTNTTTTTTTTTTTTTTTTTTACAATATACGCTTTGCAATTAGACACGTCCAACGGATTATTTCTCTACCTCTGCCTTTGATCTTTTGAAAACTCGACAGCTTTCTAAATACCGTTCCTCTATTTTCAGCCATTTTGCATTTCGTGTACAATTAATGTACAGCAGCGATCCGTTCCATTTCTTCTTCTTCCAATTCTTTGCAGAACAAACAGGCGCTCCTGCCCACACTGCCCCGGTGAGATTTATTTCTTCTTTCTCCTTGTGTCATCACTGACACACTAGAATAAAAAAATGTGTATTTTGCTGGACAATTTTGATGAAATTATGGAATAGGTGTAAACCCAGTGCCCCGAACCTGCTACACAAGATCTGTTACTGTTATTAATTTGTAAACCTGGCAAAACTTACATATAGAAATGAATGCTTTATGCTAATTATTTAGTAAAGATTTTTTTTTTCAGCAGTGCGGCAAATCTCTGGAGTTTCTGCATTTGTTTCGCACTTAAAAGAACTTGGTGCAAATGTAATCAGCACATTAAAGCGCATCTTTCATTAGGGGACAGGGAGCGGGGAGGAACTCTGTCCCACCCGTCTCCATGCCGTCTACCAGCTGACCTTGGAGCAGTTCGTTCATGTGGATTTCTGGGTTTGGGTATTATTATTATTATTATCATTAACCCTCTTTTCCCCTCCCCAAAATTCCCAGCCTCTCCCAAGGCGCTCAGGGAAAACCTGCAGGGTTAAAGCACTTTCCCTGGTGCTGCTGCTAGAGATGTGGCCTGTCACCTCCAGAGCTGGAGGTGGCAGGGGGTGGTGGGGAGAGGGACGGGGATCCACACCAGACTCTCCAGCACCGAGGGGACCTCTGCTTCTCAAACGAGAAACTGTGGAGATGGTAAAAAGCAAAGATTTTTCAGGAGAGGAGATGGGTTGGGGGGGGGGTTAGGAGATCTTGAGCGGTTTCTATCCAGGTCACTCTTTTATTGCATAAAACTAAAGCACAGAACATGTGGCCCCTCCTCTTGCTCTGCACACAGCCGCGAGAGGAGGGGGCAGCTGGGGAGGCGGCCGGGGCAGGGAGCCCGTGTAGGACCTGCCCACAAGAGATGTCAGGTCCAGGCTCGGCGCAGCGCCAGCAGGGAAAGATTAGTTGAATGTCATCCTCTCCGGCACCGAAACCTTCCTTTATCACTTCCAGCTCTGCCTCTTACCCTGCTGGGCTTTTGCCACCCCGTCCCCCTGCCCATCTATACCCTGCCTCTCCCCCTAAAGCATCTCTCCATTCTCCCTCAAAAAACAGATGAGCAGAGACCTTATCCTGCTTCTTTCTCCTCTTGCTCTCTCTTTCCCTTGCGTTGGTCTCTGCTCCTCCTTTACTTCTCTCTGGCAGTCCTTGCCCTCTCTCCCTCTGCAAACCCTTCCTGTGAGCAAGCTGTTCTCGGTGTGCACGGAGGTGAAAATCCAGCTGGAGATGATAAAATCCACCGGCTTGGCAATTTCTACCCCTAAAGATCGTCCCTCAGTGAGACGCAAGAGAGAGACAGACGTCGTAAAGGCATTTTCTCCCTCAGCGTAAGCCATGAATTTTAAGTCCTCAGGACAGAGACCGTTTCATATGGTGCGTGTTTGTGTAGATTCAGCACAAGGCAGGGACCATACTGTTATTTCACCAATATTCTGCTTTCCTGACTCCTACAGCGCCACTGTTTCATCTTTACTAGCGACACATATATTTTTACATCCCCCTTTATTTTTTTCTCTTCCCATGCATCTGTCGGACTTGCTCTTTGGGGTTTATTGTTTTAGACATATTGATTATTATTCATAGTATTAATAACAGCTATCATCCTGCTATAGTAATTAAATAATTACGGAACTCATTCTGGTTTGGTCAGCCAGAATGCCCCATATGGCAGAAATATACCTTATAAAGCGAAGAACTAAACATGTACATAGCTGGGCACTAAATGTTAGGTTTAGCTGTCCATAAACTTAAATATGTGCATATCTTCCCCAGTCAGATTCTCCATAGACCCATAAAGCAAGTGATACAGTGATCTGCTCTTAAGATGCTCTGAGAGCTTGGAGAAATTTGTTAAGAGTGCTACTTCTGTAGGCTCTTGTTACCATGAATCGGTGATGAGATTCATTGTTTGCCTTTACATCCACTTCTCTGGGCTTTCCCAAGCCCGGGGTAGCCTCTTGTTGGAAACAGGGCACCCACTTGCCGCGCTGTTTTTTGTGAGATGCTGCTGAAAAGGCATCATTACCCTTATTCTGTAACAGCTTATCCATTGCAAAACGGTCCTCACGCTGCCCCGATCCACCGCCTCGCCTGCGCGAGAGTCACTCTGTCTGGGGCAGACGACCGGACCGGCGCGCACCCCGGATGGTGCAGCACACGGATGTTGAAGTCGTGAAGCAGTAGAGCCCAGCCTGCCTGAGAAAGCATCTCCCCACTCACCCATCCTCCACGGACTCCCCCCTTGGCAGCAGATGTGGTTTCATTATGGCCAAAGCGGTTCCCAAGGCTCGGAGAGGCCGGCGTCAGCAGAGACCCTTCGCTGCGTTGAATCACAGCCATCTGCAAACGCCAAGTGGATTTTTCTCCCCCTCAAATAAAGAAGGGAGGCTGAAGACTGTGAGAAGAAAACCAGAGATGTCCAAGGTCTGAAGGGTGTTTCCCATGCCTGGAGGCCTGCGCTGGGTGTAACTGGGATAGCCGGAGCTCTGCATCCCCGCGTGTCCCCACCACCCCGCTGATGAAGGGAGATGAGTTGAATTTTCAGCCTCTTCAGTTCACTCCTTTCCCATGACTTGACAGTTCTAGTCCAGCAGCAAGTTCATTATTTTATGGCTTGTTTTCATTCTTGGACTTTTTCTTCCCATCAGATTCTGTTGTTCTCCGCGTGTGTGATAATTCACTCTTACATTAGCAGAGCCAAATCCTGAGCGGTGCAGAGTTGACCGTGGCCATCGCTCATGAACTCTCAGAATGAGGGGCTCAATGCAGTGGCCGCAGAAAACAACAGTGATCACTCCCTTTCACCTCGCTGTCACTTAGCTCAGATCATCGTTATAGCAAATCTGAGGACAAGATTAAAAAACGCATTTAAGTAACCGAAGACACGCAGTGAAGTCTGCAGAGCTAAACCAGCGTCTGCGAGTCGAGGACAGAAGGTGACACGTGGACCGCACGATATCTCTGGGGTGTTTGATCCAAAGACTGGAAACTTCTAAACAGGACACCAAAGGAAAAGGGATGGTTATCGATGCTTTTAATGTCTTGGTGATATAAACCTCTAAAAGGTTAAGAAATAAGTGATTGATTGGAGTGAGAGTAAATAGTAAAGGAAAAGAGAAGTTTGGTTATAAAAAGGTGAATTATTGTCTTTTTTCCCCCTTTATTCTCTCTCTCTCCCCTTTGTGTCCGAAGGACAAACTTTGTCCACACACCAAAGATTAGTAAAACTGGACTAAAACCCTATAGAAGTGAACCATGAAATTATAAAAATACAAATGGAGCCAGCGACTTTTTGCCAACTACTCCTCTGTTTAAAAAAAGGGGGTGAGCATTATTTTATTCTGCACGATTTCAACAGATCTAATTTCTACACTTGAATATGCAAACCCCGATTTCAGTGAGGTGTCTGTGCCCAGACGAGATCGAGCCTTGAAGATTTCTCAAAATTCCTCTGTAGGAATTTGTATGACGTGGTCAAATAGTTTTAAAAGCCAGCGTTAGGAAAATGAAAACTGTTGATGACCTAGAACATGTATAGAGAGAGAATCAGATGATATAGCTACAAGGTCATAAACGCTTGGAATATTAAAATAAATAGCAGAGCTCTTGAGTTAATGAAAAGCCGGTTAGGCCAATAAACATCTAAAAGAACACATATGAACAAACATCCATCTTTTTAGTTCATCGAATGAGCGCTGTTTACAGCATTAACAGATTTTAGGGCCAGTTCCTGTTGGAGTGGGCAGTAAACAAGTGAATCAGATGGTCGCGGTACTGGCTGAATTTCTCAGCCATGGATAACACGTCCAACAACAGCATCCCTGGCTAATCGCTGAGCATCCCCCAAAACGCAGAGATGCCGTACGCTCGTGGGGATGCAATATGTGCGTGGCTATATTCGTACACCTGACACCCTGCGCACAGCCTAAGCTAATGGGTTGCATACAAAGGAGATATGAATATATGACAAAAGAGAGTCCAGCACCAACCCTGAAGGCAGAGCTGGAAATCTCTTCTGCGTCGTTAATATCCAGCGCTGGCCTTGGGGCTGGAGCCTTCTGCACGGCATAAGTCTGAGCCCCTTTATTCAAATGATAGCAGGTCAGTCAAGAATATCCCTTGTTCCTTCTTTTCTTTTGCTCCGACCTCCCTCTGCACATGTTTTTTACCCAACAAAGAGCTCATACCCAGATTCAGTATTCACCTCTGCGGTCTGATGTCCATCTTGGCCACTTCGCGCTCCATCTAGGGGTGATCTGTGAGTTACCGAGAGAGCGTTGAATTTCACCCCGAGTCTACGCGGGGAAGGGAGGAAGGCTGCAGTTTGCATTTTAAATCCTGAAAACATATTTTAAGGGCTCTGCTTCTGTCTGTTCTCCAGTTCCTGAGAAAAACTCAGCTAAGGAAAGATTTTGGTAGAAACCCAAAACTGACATTCGCCTGCCTTTTCCAGGTAATGCATATGCATGCATGCAAAACTCAGGCATTGGTTGTTTCTGCCTCAGGATTAAGAGCTATGGCATGAACAGAAATAGAAGCCCATCTTTACAAAATTGCTTTTAAATATTCCATATGCCAGTTGCATACCCTGCAAAGATGTAGAGCCTGAGTAGTGGTAGGGAGATGGGGCTGCCAGCCAGGAACATGAGCAAGAAGCTCAGCTTCCCAGCAGGTCTGGTCTTTGTCTCTGGGTCATTTCTCCTTCCCCAGCCTGTTTTTCCTTCTCTAGAAGCAGGGAGGTTAATGCTAAGTATTTATTTGTGTCTCAGAATAGTCCTCAATGGGGACACATCATTTGTGACCGGGAGATTGACCCCACATTTGCCCAAATATCCTGAATTCCTGTGAATGGACCTTTATGTTTGGCATGTACCAGAAATATAGGGATGGCTCTCAAAACTGTTACTTGAACCCCAGGTGGGTTCTAAAGGGGTAAACGGCCCATGAGAGTACCAGGAGTTATGTCTGAAGAAGATATGTAGGATAGCTTGAGTACACAAACCCCAATTTCCATGAGGTGTCCGTGCCCAGAAAAGATCAAGCCTTGGACCCTTGAAGGTACAGAAAAAAAACGACATTATTTTGGAAGAGAAGTAGAAGCGCTCTAAACCCCTCTGCAATTCAGCAAAAAAAAGCAGCCCTGACTTTGGTTGTTGTCAGGAAAACGGCAAACCCAAGTCCCGGTTGTTCTCCATATCCCGCTCTGAATGACTTCTGCGTCGAATAAATCTTTGCCGCTTTTATAATAAACGAGAGAGCTTCACGATGCCAGGGCCATTTAAATTTACAGCGAAACAACGCCGGGAAACGATCTGGGCTCCAATTTGTATTCCCAGTGTTTTCCTCCAGCTGAGGAACGCGGAGTTACGCTCTCTGCCGTGGCTTGGCGGTGAGCGAGCCGTCCCGCCGCCCCGCCAAGCTGATCTCAGTGTGAAAGCAGAAAGCGAAGGAGCCGTCCGGAGCAGAGGCTGCAGCTTTGTTTTCCCCAAAAGCTGGAAATGGAGCGTCCTCGCCAAGGTCACACCCCGCAAGAGGCTTCTCCCTTCCCCGGGATGCCGAAGTGGGGGGACGGGAGAGCGGTTGCTCCCATCTGCTTCCCCGAATTCTTTGTGTATCGCAAAAGGTGAACCTTGCTGGGAACGCTGCAAGCAGCGTTATGGTACGGGACATATTGAGCAACCCAAAGGTTTATGGGTTTTGTCAAGTGCAATTGAAAAGAAAAAACAAACCCCCAAACCAACAAAAAACCAAAGCACATGAACTAAATAAGCTATAGGAACCTTGTAGATAAAATACTGGAATTATCTGGGGAGGGGGATAGGTTGAATTTCCAGTCAGGAGATGGGAAATAGTGGAATGGTTCTCTCATGCCCTTCCCTGAGTGGTGCTGCAATATTTCGGAGTGGGCGTTTTTCCTCTTCCCGGGCGTCCATCACAGGAAGGGTTCCTTTGGGTTGGTTTGGGAGGTTTGGGCATTGCCATTTTCTTTGCCTTCAGAGCTCCTACTGGACACGTCGGGACCCTTCCCGTTGATTTTCCCAGCCCTTCATGAACCCGTTTGATTTGGTTTTGTTTGAAGGGAAAGTGAGGCGTTTCCTGCTTATTTCTAGCAACATTTTCCAGTCTGCTTTTGTAGCTGCTACAGCTTTATTTTTGAAAACTCGGCTTTTAATCTGAGAAAACATTTTGAAGTGGTGTGTTTTTAGCATGGAAATTTGCATTAGCTTTAAACCTGTTTGCGTGATTCTTAATAGCGGAAGTTTTATATTTCCCAGAACTTTCATGATGTTTAAAGTCAATCAAAGGAAACGGTCTTAGGGAGGAGTAATTGAAGATACCCTCTGTAGAAACAATTTGAAATAGGTTTAGTCCTTTTTCGAAAGATTTCAGCTTTCCGAGATCTGGGTTGGAGCCTCCTTCTCCTGTGATTAACTGGGGCATCGCTCTTGTCTCGGTGGAAATATGAACTGGCGCCTTTTTGTTAAAGTCTTTTGAAGTCAGTTTGGAGGGTGAATGCCCAGACCCAAATTGCTAACGTGGAGCTGCGCAGTCCTGGAAAAAAAAAAATAATTAGAAATGATGTTAGCAGGCAGCGAGGAGAGCGAATACCTCTTCATGATCCTCTTTGAACAAAGATAGGTGAGTGGTCCGAAAATGTGACCGCACATAAATTGAGCATGAGGCTATGATATTTATTTTTTTTTCTATATTTATGTTTTCGGACTTGGAGCTCAAAAAATGTTTTGAAGTTTTTGTGTCAATTGTGAGCAGGCTCAGCGAATGCCCGGGTTCCAGCAGGATATGGTCTCGTCCTTTGGGTAGATAAAGTGGCAAATAGAAAAGGGTGGCTGAGGAAGTTTTACATCATTAAGCGATGAAAGGAAGATGCACATAAAAAAGGTTTTTCACTCTCTTCCCTCTCTCCTTCCTCGCATTAGGATGATTTCTGTTTTATTAATGGATGTCGAAGAAGGTAGCTTCCTTTTTTTTGCTTCTAACAAAAAAAACCTACAAAAAAAACCCCCCCACAAACAGAAATTAGAGCTGATTTGAGCTAAGAAATGAAGATTTGAAACCGCAGCTGAACTTGCCCATTCCCCCTCCTGTCGTTATTCTGCACGAGCTGGGTCCATTTTTCCCCACTGCAATGAGCCGGGAAGGAGGACTTCCATGGATTTCAATAGGAACAAGCTACAACGTGTTAGATTTAAATATTTGAATCCTCAGCTGTGCTACCCGGGCATGTCAATCTGTCTTAATACTTTATTTCAGGTTATTATATTAACAAAATTCAATGATATGCTGTAACAAAATTGCATTACATGCTATCTCTGTGTTTTGAGCTGTCGTACTCCGTACGCACCGGCATTCCTTCCTGGTGTGTGAGGGACTGATGGGATGTGAGCTATTTCTCTAAATCCACTTCGAATACGCTACATTTTTAATTCTTCATGGAAAAAACCTTGGAACAACAACCAACCAAACGCAGATACTCCTTAGAATGTGAAAACAGATTCTCTCAGATTTCTATCTCAAATAATGCAGAGAGGAGCAATCGCTGTGGGGTTGGATATAGGCTGTCAGACATTACAGCGAACAGCACTAAGGGATACTTCAGCCAAAGGAGAACCCAAATTAGTGACCTATATTAGGAATAAACTGGTCATGCACCACAAACATGATTCTGTAATTAAAACCCTCCCCGGTACGGGCACAATTGATGCAGAGCGTGTGTGTCGAGGCACACAAAGCAAAACAACTTCACTGGGAGAGTTAACTTTTTTAATCTGGTTCTGCTGAAACGTTGGAAATACAGACTGGAACGTATCGGGGAGCATCAGTTCTTTATAGCCCTGAGAGAGACGACTCGCACTCACGCGTGGCTGCGAGGAAGGAACAAATAAATAGGACCCATACCCAAACGGGGAGCTTAATCTCTCTATTATTTAGAAGCAGAGAGTCCGCCGCTGCATACAAACCTCTCCCGGTTTCAGATATGTACCCCGGCTTGGAAACCCGCTCTTTATAAACTTGGGCAAATTCTGCCGAGCTCGTTTTTGGCTTTGGGCGCAGAGTGCCCGGGGCTGCGCTGGGCTCTGCTGGGGCGGATTCCAGCGCCGCTGGGGCTGCTCTGACATCAGGAGCCTTTGCTGAGTCAGGGTCTGCTGCGCGCCCCCGCCACGCAGCACGCTGCATCTGCTGGGAATGGGGGGGGGGGGAAACCCCAACCCAGTGCATTTTTAACTATTTGATGCGTGAGGTCGTATACCGCAGCGACCGGCCGCGCTGCAGTGGGGCCAGTGTGGTCCACCCCAGGGGATGGTCACTCCAGGAGCTGGCTCCGTGGAGGCTTTTCTTCTCCGACAGACGATTTAACCCTTTCAGCTTTCTGACAGCTGAATAAATAGGCAAATGAAGCAGGGCTTAATCTAGTGCCCACCCCCTCCAAAGGCCCTGTACTAAAGAACTTAAGGAACTAATTGCGCCTGTAGTGCGATTGCTGCCCTGAGACTGCTGAAAGACTCCTGGAGGTTTGCCTTCGGTCTGCCTTATTTTGTTAGAATTTACTCTATTTCCCTATTAGAACTGTGCTCTAAGTGCCAGCCTTATTTTGTTAGAATTCACCATGTTCCCCTATTAAAACAGCCAGTGCGGGGTGGGGGTTTGGGGGGGGGTGGAAATGGAAGAAGAAAAGGAAAAGAAAAAGAGAGACTCATTAAAACTGCATCATGTCACCCGGCTGAACTTCCCATCCCTCCACTTCCCCCTTCAATCAGCAGCAGGGATAACAATTAGATGTGATCGCTGCTCCGAACGGGCGGCACTTAGCGCCGGCTGCTCCAGCTCTGCCCAAAGCACACCCACCCTCCTGCGAGCTCATCGCTGCCGGGGCTCGCGTTGCCAAATAAACCTCTCCCGAGCAGGATAGGAACCGTAGGGCTTCGCCCCCCTCCACCTTTCTCGCTCGGGTTCCTTTTCCCGCTCGGCAGCATCAGCGAGCGGCAGAGCCCGTGCCGGGTGGGGGCTGCAGCCCGGCGTCCTGCCCCCGCAGCCGAGGGACCCCCGGGCAGGGCAGCAGCAACGCTCAGCGGCGCTCAGCCAGAAAATTTGGTACGAGGAGTGAGAGAAAAGGNGGAGGATAAAATATCCTGTTTTCATTGGTTCAAATGAACCATTAGGGAGAGAGTAATTTGTTGACCTTTTTGCTGCCTTATCATGAGATGAACAGCCTTAACATGGGCTTCACGTTTGCCTTAACCCCACCGTAAATCATAGAAGAATCGATTTTTTTTATTTATTTATTTTTTCCTCTCTTGGCAAAATATATAAATAAATAAGACCAACCAGGAAACCAGCTTGTCTTTAGAGACGATCTAGCACGGCAAGGTCAGGTGGATACGTGCGTCGGTGAGACTCTGCGGATGGCGTCCTCTGCCTTCCTTATTTGTTTTTGTTCTCTTTTGGCTAAGCGAGTGGGAACCAGGGCTGTGCAAAGGCTCTGCTTCCTTTGGGAATTCAATCTGGAGGACGGTGATTTTCCTCTTATTTCCATCAGCCTGGCTTGGCAGTAGTTCCAGTGAAGTCAGTTTACACTCTCCTAAAGCCGGTCCCTCTCCCCAGCTCCTGCGGATAGTCTGGCATGATTTTGGCCTAAGACAGGCAGGACCAACACGAGGGTTTGGTTGAAATGACAGTTTTAGAGTTCGCTGTGGACCTTCCATGCGAGGTTGCCATCTGTGCGAGGAAACGGCGCTCGCAGGGTTTGGAACGCGGCAGCTTGCTGGGGGTGCACCCGGGGGCTGCTCGTGGCCGAGCCCAGACCACGCTCAGGTCCTGCGAGGGGCTGGCTTTTCTTGGGTTTTCACCCCAAACCTTGATTTTCAAACTTTGGAGGCTTCACAAAGGTCTGGGCGCTGACCGCCACCAGCGGATATACCCAATGTACTGCAGCAGACGCACGCGTTTTCAAAAAGCATCGGAGATTGTCTGCTTTGGCATAGGAAGAGACCACCAAAGAGCTTTCCCCACAGGCAGGTTGGGTTTGGATTATCAGTCCCAGGGTTTCTTGCGTTTGCTGTGAAGTAGCTGCTAGGGATGCGATGGGATCCTGCCAGACAATTCCTGCGCTTTGAGGAAATTCAGCCTCAGCTGCAACTCCTTATCCGCAGCTCCCATCCAGCTGAGCCAGTTCAATGGTTCCAATCTGTCTATAGCGGTTTTGTTCAACTTCCCTCGCGATATTTTGTTGTCTGTCTCCGGCACACCAGGGGAAGCGTTCCCCTTTCACACTGAAAAAATTGACCAACTCCAAATAGAAAATGACAGGAAATTATAGGATAGCCGTGATTTTTTTACTTTGCGACACAGGTATGTTTTGTGCTTCCATTGAGTCTCTTATTATAGGAAATTTAGATATGAAGCAGAAGCATCTGGCCTTCAAAGAACTCCGAAATTGCCATGGGATGTTATGATAATGCTGCTTTTATGTGACTGATCTTTTCCATTTGTCCTTTGCTCTCTAGGTAACAGCTTGGAAAATGTCACCTTTTCGTAGGTAAAGAGAATGCTGTTCTGTGTAGGGTTTGTGATATGAACTTTTATTATAATCATTCTACATGAGATGCAGATCTTTAAGCAGGCAGCAAATTCTTGTCGAATGAACCCAAATCAGGAAGGTCAAATGTTCTCATGGAGAATGCGAGATAAGGACGACTTCTGCGCCTGTTCTTGAATATAGCATCTTCTTTGATTGTTCAGAAAGATATTTAAAATTACTTCTAGCAGCAGGCTGGGTAACAATATCCCCGTGTGTGCCAGGCTAAAAATAACCATTGGAACTGCATTTGTACTACGCTGTGAAGAGTGTGATCGCTGGGAGAGATTTCAAAACTTACTTTCTTTTTTGCTTTCTGTCTTACATTAATTACACTTTTCCTACGTATCTTTAACATACCGAATATCGGGTTTTCTTCCTTCAATTGCACGTTCACTTTGGGTTTTGGAAGGTGTTACTTGGTCATGTAGCTCTTATAAAGGTGGATTTTATTACATTAAGAGTTTAAAGAAGTTACTGTTAAAATAAATTATAATTCGAGGAACAAACACATAGAAACAGGGGTTTATAAAACCCTATAGCAGTGGTATAGATCCTGTAGTTTAACCAAAAATCAGTGAAAAATCAATTATAGAGCTTTATTTTAAAACTCTTCCTATGCAGTGCTTGCAAAGTAAACAATACAACATGCTGTTACATGAAAGCAAAAAAATGTATTAGTTAATCCACCTTCGAAACTGAAGTGGAAAGTGAATGAAACGTGTTTAAAGAGAAAAAAAGAAAACAGAGGAAATTAAGGGGGGGAAAAATCCCTTCTAACAAGCTTTCTTTTCTGTTTTTCTTTAAGCTGATAGCATCCTTGTGTTGAGCTCAAAGTAAGAGAGTCTGTGTGTGTGGGTGTGCGTGTGCGTGTGTTTGTGGTGGGGAAGGAGGGCTCCTCCCCTGGAGGGCTCCCTGATGCCTTTGCCCATGTCCACCACCATGTTCGATCTTCATCCCCGTTCCCACCCAGGTGCAAGCTTGGCTGATGTCTTCACTCTTCGCACTGGTCCAGCGCCGCTGGTGCAGAGCACTCTCGGGGGTGGAAATCTGGGCCTTTCTGGTTCCTTATCAGGGGCTTTCATCCTTCTTCACGCAGTCCCAGCACATCGTGACGCCTGCTAAGGGACAGGGACATCCTGAGCTCAAGATACTGCTGTGGTAAAAGCCACCAATGCTTCCAAAGACGTGTAGGTTGTATGATCAGGGCTCTGACCAATTTTCCGCTCGCAGTGCAGATGGAGTCTGGAGTCTGGAGCTGTGCAGATTTGTGGTAGGATGGGGATGAGAATCTGGACCTTTGAAGTCCCCAGGGTATTTTGAACCCACGGCACGATCCCATCCCATTTGGCTGCTGTCTGTGAAGCACCGTCACCCCGAGAGAAAGCAGGCTGGAAGTTTTTGCAAAGGTAGAACTGAAGCTCAGTGGAAGCCGGGGCAGTTGATGCCTTTGGAAGATCTCCATCCAACATCCCCCCCACCCCACCCTGTGTGTGTGTGACTCCTGTCTACTCTTTCTTGCTGCAGGTACACAAAGGTACTTATTATCATGGGGACAATTGTTTGTTTTCATTTCCTCCATGTTTCTTGAAAAAAGTTTCAGTAACATCTAATCATAGAATGGTTTGGGTTGGAAGGGACTGCGAAGATCATCTCATTCCAACCCCCCTGCCCTGGGCAGGGACACCTCCCACCAGCCCAGGTTGCTCCAAGCCCCGTCCAACCTGGCCTTGAACACCTCCAGGGATGGGGCAGCCACAGCTTCTCTGGGCAACCTGTGCCAGGGGATCACCACCCTCAGAGTGAAGAATTTCTTCCTGATATCTCATCTAAATCTCCCCTCTTTCAGTTTGAAACCATTCCCTGTTGTCCTATCCCTACATGCCCTTGTAAAAAGTCCCTCCCCAGCTCTCCTGTAGCCCCTTTAGGGGCTAGAAGGCTGCAATAAGGTCTCCCTGGAGCCTTCTCTTCTCCAGACTGAACAACCCCAATTCTCTCAGCCTTTCAAACGTGCCCATATATAGAGAATTTTGTTTCCAAACGGTTGTGAAATTCATGGTTGAAAGTTTTTTATTAAGCACCTCGAAATTTATGTAGTAAATACAGACTGTTAACAGCAAAAAGACAGGAGGACACGCTGCTTATGTGGCCACCAGAGATGTGGGGTGCTCAACAGTGGAGAGGAGGCGTTGGTGTGCCCTTGGCCATTGAGGAAACTGAGGCATAAACTGTGGTGGTGTAGGGCAAAATCCTAAATTAGGATGAGGACAGGACCGGGACCTCATGGAGGAGCCTGAGGATGTGTGAGGCGGTGCGGGCTCTGCCACAGCCCCCGGCACTGCAGATGATCCATGCTTGGCCATGGCATCACCAGCACCCACAGACGCATCCACACAGCACCCACAGCCCTTCCCGGTGGGGCTGCCGGGATCGCGGGATCGCCTTCATTTCTCGACCTTCCCAAACACCTGAAGCACGGCTCACACCTTTCCTCCTAAAACGTGGCTAAAAAATGAATTCCAGGTTTCATGAAACCCCAAAGGGGCAGGAGAGAGGCTGGATCCAGCCACCCCCTTCCCAGTCCCTGTGTTTATCTGCCTGTGGAATACGCTCGGAGGTGGCTGGCAGAAGCTATATTTCGATAACAAGAATGAAACGAACATGTGTACACAGTTGTTTTCCCTGACTGGGGTCTGTGTAGTTCTTCCGGAAGGTTAATAAATGGTATGCAAATCCTCTTAAATGGCCGTGTTTACACCAGAGCTTAGTGGCTCCAGCCATGTCCTCTACTTTTAACTCCCGAAGTTTTAGCGCAAAAAGAATTTGCTTCCCCACGCTCTTTAGAGCTCTCCCAGGTTTTGTTCACGCTTTTGTTCAGCTATCTGTTCTTGGGATCATAAAGGACATCGCCAGAGGAAAAAAGAAAGCTAAATTTGCCTTGTTGAGAAAAAAAAAAAGAAAAGAAAAGGAAAAAAAAAGATGTTTTGCTTAAAGACAGGAGGCTACTGTAGTGTAAAATGAATGATTAATAAGGATAAGAAAAACCTAGTTCAACAGGGCAAATGCTCAATAACAGCTCGTTTAATCATCGGCAGATTAGCTGCAAATGCAAAGTGTCTGCTGCAGCACTGTGTTGACTCGTGCTGTAAAGTGTTGGCTATTTCTTTAATGACAGCATAACCTTTCATTGTGCATTTATTTTAAAATCCAGTCCTTAAATGTTGGAGTGTTTGAATTTTTTTTTTTTTTTTTTGGCTTCTCCTGCCCTCAATGAATTTTACAACACAGGAACATGCTGTGAGTGGTGTCACCTTTGCAAATACCGCCGGCCTGGAGTTGTGTCTTTGGGGGAGAATCAGATTTCATAAGGTACAGGCTCAGCTTTGGCAACCACCGACTTCTCTCTCTTGATTTCATTTTCTGGCAGCACTGATGCTGCCCTTGTGTAATTGTCCTTATGAGAACCAAGTGCACCGTAACAAGTGCATCTCTTTGTTACCGTGAGGAGAGTTGTCTACCTTTGAGAAAGACATTGATGTAAGATCTTCTCTTGAGCAATAGAACCATGGCAAACAGAAGGTCTGATTCATGAAGGTGCTTTTTAAAATATAATTATTTCTCTTGCTAGTCGTCCAAAGGATCATTCGTTGTATACAGATTGTATTTATTATGTGCATTCGTGATGAACATAGGGGTCTCTCACTAACGGGCGGTGGGCGCTTTGTGGAAAGGTCTGAGCAGCTCTCCAGGATGGTGATGTGTGTTCGCAGCTTTCCAAACTGGGAGAAGGTCAACAGCATCACCCGTGGCCTCAGGTTTGCAAGGCCAGACAAGGCAGGCTCTCCCGCTCTCCCTTGTAAGAGAGGGGGCTTTTCCCCCACATCATCTCAGTAGCCCTTCTCTGCACCAACTTCAGCTTCAGTTTACCCTGCTTAAGCATGGACTACCACGTCCAGGTTAGTGTGGGACACAAATAAAGGTATTGGTGTAAAGAAAGAAGGTTTTGGCCAAATAAAGGTGCAGAACTGGTGACTGAATTAGAGCTAAGATTGGTACAGAGTGCTGGGCAGGGCTGGGCTGGGGAAGAATCTAGTCGTTATTCACAGTGGCCTCCGTGAGCAAACCCCGGCTGCTGTTTGTCACATCGTTTGTGGGACTGGCCGCTTCGGCCTCAAGGCATCGCTCCCCACGGGCAGGTGAGTTCTGTGAGAACGGGATAAGCACGAGGCCGTTTCCCTGCTAACGCGTAAACCTTTGGTTTCTGCTCAAATTCATAGCGTAAAGGAAAACACCGTTTGAAAAAGGCTGGGTGAGCACCAGCGCAAGTGTTGTAAATACTTGTTCCCAGCAATGTTAATAATGATTCTATTTTGCATTTGTACTTTTGTTAATCATCTCCGTCATCCGGGGTTTTCAAACAGCGGGGGCCGTTTATCAATAAAGCGTACTTCTTCACCGAGCTCACCGGGCTGTCCCTCCTCCCGTGGGTTTGACCAGCTCTCCTGGCAATCACGCTCTCTGTCGCATTGTAATTCTGCGGATCGCCCGTCACATTGCCGAAGAGATAGAAACAAAGTCGTGTGTATAGGAATTTGATCATTTGAGCTGGTTTTAAGCTCATTTCAATTAACTTGGTAAACTAGCGGAGATAAGCTGCCCCTGCCTGGAGTCACCTTCGCTGATAGGCAGCAGTGGATGTGAGATCCATGAAGTTCACCATAGATTCAAATTTATCCCCAATAACTATACAGCGATGAGAGGCTGATAATGCACACTCTGTCATTATCTTTAGCACTTTATATATATATTTGGCTTCCGTGGCAGAAATGTTCTCATGGCTGTTGTAAGTGAGGCATCACCTGTGTAACAGATTTTCTGACGCTTCCACTTGCTTCTCAAATTCAGAATAAGAGGTGTGAGCGCGATGGGCTCTGAAGGTGGTGGGAAGACTGAGGAAGACACGGGAGAATCGCAGTAGCTATCGGAAGGTCTTACGCAGGCTGGAAGCGTTTGCGTTCCCTGTTTGCAGGTGGGACTGTATCAAAAAATCTGGTTTTTAGGTGCGTGCCAGCATTTCTCCCCAGCAGGACAGGGCTTTCCAAAGCCCGTGACGTCCTTAAGAGCGCGAGTGCATGGGCTGTGGCCTCTGGTACCTGCAGAAACCATTTCCTGGCAGCCACCTGGGTCTGAAGATCAGTGTGAGTGGCTTCACAGAGATCAAAGCCAACGTGAACAAGAGTATCAGCAGCTTCATAGATAGCTGGTAATGAAGCTGGTGAGGGGTCTGGAGGACAAGTTTTATAAGGAACGACTGAGGGAACTGGGGTTGTTTAGCCTGGAGAAGAGGAGGCTGAGGGGAGACCTTATCACCCTCTACAACTACCTGAAAGGAGGTTGTAGAGAGGTGGGGGCTGACCTCTTCTCCCTGGTGACAAGTGATAGGACGAGAGGAAATGGGTTCGAGTTATGCCAGGTGAGGTTTAGATTGGATATTAGGAAACATTTTTTCACTGAAAGGGTTATCAGACATTGGCAGAGGCTGCCCAGGGAGGGGGTGGATTCACCATCCCTGGAGGTGTTTAAAAAAAGGGTAGATGTGGTACTTGGGGACATGGTTTAGAAGTGGTTTTGTCAGGGTAGGGTAATGGTCGGACTTGATGATCTTAAAGGTCCCTTCCAACCTCAGCAATTCTATGATTGTATGATTCTATATGCTATTTCCTAAAGCTTAATTGCAAGCCCCAATAAAAGGTTGAACCAGCCCACCACAGCCAAATACCTGCTTTTTTAAACCATTCTGCGAGGAAGCTCTGCTACAGTGAGTATCAGGTAGTTGAGGCCCCCAAGCATTGGCTCTTTTAGAGATGATCTCTGTTTTAGAGATCAAAGCTCAGGACAGGAGGCAATTATGTTTAGAAGAGACAGGTGAGCAGGGACTGAAACTTTGCATAGGGAAGAGGGGCTTGGCATAGGGAATGTGGAGTAATGCTGAGGTTTCTTCTTTGACTGTTGGTCACAAGTGGAGGAGTGACATTATTAAGGTATTAACTAAGCTCCCAGAGAGGGAACATTCATCGTAGGTTGTTCAGCTGTACTGTGCACACTGAGCTCCTGTTATATTTCCCATCTTATTCAGGACTTTTTAAAAAACAAAATATATAACCAAACTGCCAGAATCTGTTTAATCAGCAANTTTTTTTTTTTTTTTTTTTTTCTGGCCCAACCCTTTTCTTTTTAACTTGAAAGAGAGCATAAAAATCTCGGTCCGTACTCGTTGTTCCCCTCAGACTGATGCTTGTCTCAGTGTAAGGTGGGATGGACGTTTGGCATTCGCTGGCTTTCAAAGAAGCGGCGGTAGCAGGGCGGTTGTGAGCAGGGCTGTTGTGAGCAGGGCGGTTGTGAGCAGGGCGGTTGTGAGCAGGGCTGTTATGAGCAGTGTGGTTATGAGCAGGGTGCAGGGAGTGCTGCCGGGCACTGGGAAAAGCAGCTTAGCTTTCCCTGCAGCTGGCATGCTCTCTCCCTATGGGGAACGTAACCCAGATGGGCAGAAACCCTGAAAAAAAAAGCCTATGGATGATGGCACGGAGGTTTTGATGCGCTTTTTCTGATCTCTTCCGCGAAGCGCTTAGACTGCGTCCTCTCTTATGTGTGTGTTTTCTGTGTTTCTCCGACACCAGACCTACGCTATTAACTGTAGGGTTCTCTCCGGCGAGGGACGGGGAGAGTGATCAATAACCAATATGTATTTCATAAACACTTAGCCAAGGCCAGTAAAACAAACACAGGAACAGATACACAGTCCCCTCTCGCTCACTCCATGGGGCTCCAGGGAATATTCATCGCTATTGGGGTGCAGGTGTTACTTCTGCTTCTCTGTTTTAATTCAGTCGGTCCCTGAAGAATCCTTATGGGCTTTGGAGACCTTCTGGCCACACCTTTTATGAGCTGACACTGCCCATCTGCGGCACTGGGCTGGCCTTTCCTGTGACCTGTCTTCTGCGTGACCTTGGTTTTGCCCCACCGCTAATCCGCAGAGTCAGTTCTGTCCCCTCAACTCTATTTAACCCTTCGGTATTGTAGATCTGATTTTTCTTGCACCACAATGGAAGTAGAAAACCCACTGCACGAGCAGCCCCGGCTGCTCCGGAGATGTCCAGAACCAAGAGAGGCAGGTGGACACGTTTAACAAACGAGCTTTGCTGGAGCATTTGGGTCGGTCATTGCAAACAGACACCGAAGGTCATTTGAAACACTTGGGTGTCTTACACAGGTGGGGCCCCTCACATTGAGTGGTGTGGCCAAGTTTATAAGGTCAGTAAGAGGAGGTGTTACTTCTCTCTGATCTTTGAACTGCTCAGATGGTTGTGCTTATGAAGCCAGAAGGTAATAGCTCCAAGAAGGTAATAGTTCCATCTTTAATTCTTTTTATCTTCAACTTTTCTTTAGAGAAGTGCTTTGTTGGACTAGTTCTTCAGGCATTGGAGTAGCCAAAACATGGATTGAATATTTGGATTGGTTTGGTTATTTGAAAACCTGCCATCCTAAATAAGAGAGAGCGCGTCTGCATGTTGGTGATTAGGCCTTGGTACTGCTCTGCTCAGATTAAAAGCCGTGTTTCTCTCCCTGTCAAACAGCGTAAGGAAGGAACTTCATCTCTGTAAACCATCCAGTTTAAGTATTTGAACACTAAGTGGAAGTTTCTGGTGATCAAAGTAATTTCCTTGAATAATGTATTCATACATAAACCTGAAAGAAATGTCATAATTGCAATAAGGTGTCTCTGGGGAGTTTGGTTATCATGATATAATCACATCCCTGGAGAGCGAGAGGCACGAGGCATAGCCTTGTGCTTAATAACACCCCAAGGGTGTGATTATCTCATAGCAATCGCACCCTCATTGTGCCATGTGGCCTGAAGAGCTGCAATGGGGATGGAAATCCACAAAATTTAAGTGGAGGCAACAAAAACATGGAAACCTTGGGTATTTGGACACCAATTTTTGCATTTTTTTAGATAAAAAGAAGAAAAAAAAACTAGGAGCGGCGTGGTAAACAGCAGAGAGTGAAGCTGTTTTCTTGCAGAGCAAGGAAGAATGGGATGCAGTATCTGTCCTCAGCCATCTGCTATGCCTTGTCCTGCCTTCCCTTTTTTATTTTTTTTAATTTTTTTTTTTTTTTTGCAATACACAAAGTTGAATTAATGTGGTAGGGCTCGTTCTGACGCGGCACGGATCTGACAGTGCGTTGGCAAAGTGGCACGCTGCCTGCGGTACCTGGGCACGGGAGGCGGATTGCCGCCTTCTATGGAGAAAAGCTTGCGGGGAAGGGACCCGAGGGGCGGAGGATGGGGGAGAAAGAGCGGCTCTGCGCAAACCACCCTCTTCCCCCCCCATCCTCCTGGCTTCTCCCAGACTCCTTCTGCTCCGGGGCGGTGGGAGAAGGGAGGGTAGGAGGCTGGTGCCTGGGTAGGTGAGGCGGGCGGGATGCTGAGGTAGACGGTTTGTGTAGGAGGCTCCGAAACCCGTGGACCTCTCTCCTCGGCGCGGCTGTGGGTTGGATATAGAGGAGAGGTTTCCTTGCAACAGCTGATACGGCTTAAAGTTGCGTTATCTTCTGTTGCAGCCTCGGCGTTGGTTTCGGCGGGGGTGTGATGTGAAGGAAAGGGTGGTGATGGGGTGTCCGCTCCTTGTCCTGCTGCCACCGCTGGTCCCGGTCTGGAAACGCAGAGTGCGTTACGAGACCTTCGGATGCTGTTGCGGAGATTGTTCTGAACAGGCTCGGCAATAGGGTGTGGATGGGACAACGGGGTGCAATATTAAAAGAAAATCACGGAGGTTTGGTTGTGTAAGGGCAAGAGCGAAGAGTAATGAATTTCCAGCCCAGCCCTATTGCTTGGGAGGGAGTCTACTCTTGCTGCTTTTGGAGAAGACTTCTGAGATCCACTCCCACATCTTTTCCTGAAATGAAGCCCTGAAGGTGTGCTGCGCTTATCAGGAAAAGGGACAGGCAGAAATGCAAAAAAAAATATTGGTTTTGTGGTAGATATTTTGCCTAATTCTCAGGCACAGCCCACCTAAATGTAACTGTATGGACCCACTGCTGCAGAATTTGAGTGGAGCCATACACTGTTCATCAGGGAGAGTCAACACCTTGCTTCTCTAAGTCTTTTTTTTAATCCCTGTGGTTGAAAAGAGCCACAATTTAACTCTTTTTTTGATAATGTAGGAATAAAGTAGTTGCCCAGAAAAAAGGAGGTTTATGGCTTTCCTCCCTGCTCTCCCTGCCCCGGCTCAACCTTTGTGTGCAGAAGAGGCACCTCCTATATTCACAGGATGCTGCAGAAAATAGATCATGTTTATAGCTGTTTAAAAAAAAAAATAAAAATCTGTTGTCTGAATCTATTACGTGCTCTCTAAGGTTTGGAAAATCAGAGTTTTTTGGGAGAGAAATCATTAATTTTTATCTTTTTTTTTACTGAAAGCTGCATGGGGGTTGTGTAGGTATGGAGAAAAAGGTATTTCCCTGTGTGCTTTGTAGTTTGCAGTGACTCGCAGATGTGGGTAGGAAGAGAAGGGCCAGAATTCCAGCGGTGCCACAGCGCAGCATTTCTGGCCCATTTCTGATTGCGGCCTTAAGGGTTTTGTAATAAAATCATCATTGTGTTCTGTAGCACGGTCCTCCCTGCCTTAGTGTGTCCTGGCGTTGCTTTACTCTGCTTTTCATGGCTGCAGCAGAAGAGGGAGGATTTTTGGTAGCTAATGGAGCGCACCTTGAGTTGTCTGGGGTGGCAAATTTGGGGTTTTTTGAACCGTGCGGGTGTCGGGAGTGTTTGGGATCTGTCAGCGCTTGTTTTGGCTGCCCGTTTCCCCCAGCAGGGTGGCCGTGCTCTCCTCCGCACCCCGACTCCGTGCTTCACCCTCCTTCTCTCTCACCGCGAGCTTGGGGAATTTATCAGACACTTTTCCTCAGTTTGTGAGATTTTTTTTTTCACTTATTTCGCAGCACCGACAAAAGGTTGGTAACAGACTCGATAGGAGCTCTCTCTCTCGGCCGGGTATCGGATCAGACCTCTCGAGGTGGGCAGAGGAGGTGTTTCTCTTCTGAAGAGTTACTTATAGTTACTTCTGCGTTTTGGGTACCGGAGAGCCTTTTTTAGAGACTCTCTTTTAATTTGGCTTTGGGAAAAAACACTCCGTGAACAAACCTAGTGAAAAATCCTGGAGAGAGAAGAAAATAAACTAAAACAAATCTGAGAGGTTGGGTGCTTATTGCCTAGTCAACTTATTAGATTTCTTCTATAATGTTTTGGTCCAAGCCCCCAAGGTGTAACTAGCATGCTTTATGTTTTTATAGTCTAGGCAATTTCCACAAATTGAAAAATTATTTTAAGCTTTCAGAACATGTCGGGATGATGAAATGGGTAAATTCCGTCTGGTTTTTGATGACATTTTCTCATTCTTGTGCATGGTAGGCTTATTCTTGTTTACTGTCAGATGATGTCAATGAGTTCCGAGACGGGTTCTTCATTGTTAAAATAAAAGGTAGATTTGATCTGAGGGGAAAACCGCGTGTGAGTGGAGATGGAGGCCGCGGGAACGGCTGGTCAGGCTGACCGCTCCTGACAATGTCTCTTTAAGAAAGCTCTGTACTCCCTCTCAATGTTAAAGTTGCTAAGGTAACTGTGCTTTTTCTTTTTTTTTAGAGCACAGCAAAGTAAATAGGTACATGACCTGTATAAATTCTCGGTGCATAAATTACTGGAGCCCTCAAGCTAGAGTAACTTATACACTTCTTTATTTCCAAATGACTTTTTAGCTTCTCTGCATGTCTGATGCATAAGAATTTGGTGTGCGCGGGTCACGCTGCGAAACATCCACGAGAAACCCCAGGGCACTGCTTTCTCCTCTGGCTTTGGTGCAAAGAGGGGCCAGCGCGGCTTAATGGGTTGTAATGGGCCCTGAAGGAGAGGAAGAGTGGCTGAATGGTCTCTGCCCTTCTGGGTTTGCACCCCAGCAAGTCTCACCAGTTCCCTTCTGTGGGGAAGCGTTGGTGTGACCCTCCTGTTGGGCAGGGAAAGAAGCCTGGGCTCTCGCTGGAAACCCGTCTGCTGCCTGAAGCTTTGCCTCATCGTGTACCTGGGTGCCATTGCAGCTCCAGCAGTTGTTTGAAATAGGCTGGTTGGGTCCAGAAATAGGTCCAGAGTACCTTAGTGAGTCCTACAGCGTGTGGATGGGTCTGCTCTGCGTCACAGCGTTATTCGGGGGCAGCTCCGCACGGTACCTCTCGTGCGCTCCTTGGGTTGCGAGAGCTCAGACTGCCTTAGAAAAACTGAAGCTGAACAGCTTTGATGCCAAATTCTACAACCTGCATCCCCGTCCTTTGTCCTCTTTCGCTATTGTATTTTTGCAGCATCCCTGAGCGCGGAGTTGCTGGAGGGGATAACGCGGCGCGGTTAATTTTATGGCTGTGCACACTGTTGCTGTGTCCGCGCACGCAAGTTGTGCGCGTGGCTTCGGAGCGGTGTTGGACGTTTGGGTCCTGCTGTCTTACGATAAAAGGTGTCACGCTCCTGATTGAGGTTTCTTGTACAGAACTATGTGCATATACACCGTGTAACACGTGTACGGTGCTTTTTCAAGCTGTGTCAGACCTGCTGCACATATGCTGCGAAAATAGCTTGACCGCTTGCAGCAAACCCAAATGCGCCGAGATGATGCGCAGGGGCCACTTGTCCGGGGTTCCTGGGTGCCCTCGTGGTCAAAATCCTCATACTCCATCCAGGCAAAATGTGCTGAAAGAGGTCAGGGATGGCGGCATCCAGGGGCAAGACAGCCCTAGCTTGGTGGCACTTACTGCTGATATCAATTAGGAGGCGATACGATCTTTTTTTTTTTTTCTAGAACTATCTGCTCGCTAACATCAGACTACCCACATGTGCCTAGCAACATCCAGAACGCAGCTCTGCGGTGAGGTCATGGACCACCGCGGGGAACGCGGGACTGGCAGTGCCAGTTCCACAGGCTCCTTGTCAACAATACCATCTGCTGGATGGATCACTGCTTGGAAAGGGATGGGAGGACGTGGCATCTGACCATGACGTGCAAGACTTATTTCCATACTTACCTGTGGATACAGAAGGGCTCCGGTATAAAGAAATGCTTTGGCAAGGTGGCAGCTTACCCTCCACCCCCGTTAATTTCCGTGATGCCAGTTCATATGGGTCTGGCGGAGACCGCTTGGATCTCCAAAGTGGAATCCGCTTGTGCTGAAACAGTCCCGGGAGATGTCAGGTTGGAGAAATAATTTAACTTGCTCCTTTCCTTTGGTTCCTGAGTCATTTCTTCTTTCTCAGCCAGAGAAATATATCTCCGGAGACTTCTTCTGTGGTGTAGGAGGATATGAGCAGTGCAATGCTGACAGACCCAAATGCTGTCTGAAGGCAGGGGATCTTCAGAGGCCAGTTTGGAGGGCTGCACCTCCCCAGGCACTGAGGCTCGATGCACGGGCAGGTTCACTCTCGCTGAGGACACACGAGGTCCCAAATCACGTCCTTCATGCTCAGGCTGCTGGTTCTTCCTTACATGTTGTGGTTTGGCAGCAATAGTCGTCGCTTGTCAGAGCTTGGGGGAAATGACCTGAGAGCACATCCCAGCAGAGGAACTGGGAGCTCAATTTTGGGCATTGGAATAGGCCAGATGTTTAAGTAGAAACCATCTCGGGAACAGGAGGTTGAAGGATCTGCTGTGGGGAGAAGTCTGATAGCACAACCGGACCGATTTGGTGTTTGCTCCCATTGTTAGACATTGTCTTATTTTTAAGACAGAAATAAGTTGGTCTGCAAAAGTCCCATCTGCTCTAGCAGGGATGGAGCCTGTGGGTTCCGGTACAATTATACTGAGACTTGGTGGAAAATATTGGAGAAGTTATGCAGAGATAGTTTTTTTTTTTTTTCAAGCAAACCAACAGGAGGTGGGAACACTCCTTCCCTCAGCTTTCAAGGAGAGCTGCTGTCTTATGACTCCTTGCTGCAACGAAAAGTTATTTCCTTTCTTCAGGGCAGGAGCTTTGCAACCAGATGACTTTCAATCAAGCAGGAAAATTCAGCAGGCGACGCATCGCTTTCACCCCCAAACCCTGCGGGCTGCTTCCCGCTCCCGTGCCACCCTCCATGGGTCTCCCATTGGTGGTGGGTGGGTGACAAAGCCGTCCCCTGGGTCTGTACAAGCCGGGGTGTGCTCAGCGCTTTTTTTCCTTTTTTTTTTTTTTTCCCCTCTCCAATGGTGCACTATTTTCAGGAGGAGATGGAGGGGGCTGGCGCGGGGCCAGAGGCAGCCCTCTCCTTGCCAGGAAGCCAGATGCATGGTCACATTGCCTGGCTCTCCCTGGCAAGGCTGGGAAAGCTTCAGCAGGTGTGATCAAACAGCATGCGGGAGCCGCAGGTTCAGCGCAGCCTGCCTCCGAGGGACCGCTCGGAGCTGTCGCCGCGCCGCCAAAGCCCCCCCGGACAGCAAATGTCACCGCGGTAAAAACAAAAAAAAAGTCCTCGGGTGGGTCTGCATCCTCCACCGCCGGACCGGCGCGTCGCCCGTTGGGTTTGCGCACGATGGCTTTAAGGGATGGCTTTGGAGCAAGGAGCAGCAGCAGCATGAAAAAGGCTCTTTCCCCCGCCCTCCCCTCTCTCTCTCTCTCTTCCTCCCCCCCCAAAGCCTTCCACCTCCTCAGCAATGTTGCGGAGAGAGCAGAGACTCACAGTCAGCAGACTGCAGTGACAGATGGCGGGTCATAAGCCCTCTCGCTAATCTAACACTGCAAAAGAAAATAGGGCTGGGGGTGATTCAGCTGCCTAGGCCTCGGAGCGGGAGGATGACGGGATAGCGTGCTCCTCTGACATGTCCTTGAAGGATGCCGCATCCCAGAGGACCGCGGGAACAAAAGTAAAGTGACGATGAAGCAAAAATCTGTTTGCAGAATAAGGCGAATCTTGCTAAAAATGGATAATGTGCTCAGAGTCATTCTGAGTAATTGGATTTCTATTAGCGAGATGCAAATATTACTAATAGAATTCTCTAGCAGGAATAATTTGTGCTCTGGATCCGGAGCTACCCGGGCACGGTCGTCTTCCCATCTTTAATTGTCCAGTGACCGGAGCTGTCTGCACCCCTAAACGTATTTATCTATCAAGCTGTCTCGTTGCATGTGCGGCGCCGAGAGCAAGTTGAATCCATTTAATTCAGCGCAGCATTCTGGAAACGTTCGTGTGGCAAGAGGAATTTCTTGGCATTTATAAGCTGCGACTTGCATTTAAAACTAATATCTTTTTTTTTTTTTTTCCCGAGGAAGAATACAGGCTGCATCCTGAGCCGCCTGCTCCCGCTGGCAAGCGCCCATCTTTCTGAAGTGGCAAAGCTTGTGACACCGTGTTGGAGGCCAACGTCAGAGACTGTCGGTTGCCTCCATCCTACCATGAAATCGGTTTAAGGTCGGGAGATGAGCGTTACTGATTCGCAGGAAGAACCTTGCAGGGGGCAGGGAGGAGGTTAACGCTGCGGATGCTCCTGGGCTGGATGGCCCCGGTGAAAGCAGTGGGGCTCTTCGCCATGGGAGGCCGCTTATGAAGGAGGGGACAAATCAGACCTTTAAATGTCTGGGAGTGGGGACTGTGGGCCAAGGTTGGAGCTACAGATCACTGTAGCTCCACTGAAATGGAGAGGGCTATGGCCACTGTGGTCCCATCTACTGAATCTGCAATGGAAGCCGCGTGCCCTGCCCCATGGAGAGCTGTCAGGGCAGGTACTGCGAGCCCCGCTCCGTCATTACTGGTGTCACCCTAACACACACACACAAAAAACAACCCAAAAAAACCAAACCAGTTTGTTTTTCAAACTGATTCCCAAAGAGAGCATTTTAGGGATTTTAAAAATGAAAATAGCTTTTCTTCAGTAGAATGAGTACCTGTACACGATGTTCTCTGTATTTTCTGGAAAAAGAAAAAAACTTTTTAAAAAAGCTTTTGCAGAAAGTGTTATGGGGTTTTTCAAGCTACAATTCAGTTAGTTTTCAACTGAAATGTTTCAGTTGTTGCCCCCAAACGCTTTTTAAAAAAAATCCAGTCTTGAAAACATTTTAAAGTGATAGGAAATCAGGAAGTTCTGCAAAATCATTTTGTTGGAGAAGAAACACTTGTGGGCTGGTACCAGTTTTGACATCAGTTCTGATTTTTAACTTAGTAACAGGCGTGAACGAGCAGAGTGCAGAGCGATTTCTTCTGGTTGTTCCTGGCTCCGGTTGGCTTTCTTGGAGGAGGAAGGAAAGAGAGACTTTAGAGAGAAGATGCCTCCTGTTTGCATGTGTCTGTATCGTGGTATTTCTAGAATGGGGAAAAAGGGATATAGAGAAGGAAAACATTTTTGTCAGTGCATAGCTAGAACATAATGTTGAAAAAACAGAACATAATATTGAAATGATATCGGCTCTTCAAACCTTTAGGAATATTGTCAGTGCTGAAGTGGCCCAGGTCCATGCTGTTCTGAAGGTCTGTCCTGAAGCTTGTCTGCAGGCAGAGTTAAACTGGCGTTACGCGAAGTAGTGATGTTTAAAAGGTACCGGGAAACTGGATGTTTCAGTGATGTTGAAACACATTTATATGTTCACGGGAAGGTTTGGGAGGAAACAAGGCTGAAAGAGTTGGGGCTTTTCAGCCTGGAGAAGAGAAGGCTCCGGGGAGATCTTATTGCGGCCTTCCAGTCCCTAAAGGGGCTACAGGAGAGCTGGGGAGGGACTTTTTACTGGGGCATGGAGTGATAGGATGAGGGGGAATGGCTTCAAACTGGAAGAGGGCAGGTTTAGATTGAACATTAGGAAGAAGTTTTTCCCTGTGAGGGTGGTGAGGCACTGGAACAGGTTGCCCAGAAAGGTTGTTGAGTCCCCATCCCTGGAGGTGTTCAAGGCCAGGCTGGACATGGCCTTGGGCAACCTGGTCTAGTGGGAGGTGTCCCTGCCTATGGCAGGGGGGTTGGAACTCGATGACCTTCAAGGTCCTTTCCAACCTAAACCATTCTATGATTCTATGAAACTAAAGCCACGTGGTGTGCAAAGGCAATCCATCAGGAGGTCGAATGAGGAGAGAAGAGCTGGCTCGTTGGTTTGTTTTGCCCTTGAAGTTCAACTCTTTGGCAACTTCGTGTAGCCAAAATTAGGGGAAGGAGACCACGTGCCTGCCAAGGACCAGCTCCTCTGGCACTTGGGTGCAAAATGAGTGGTGTGACTGTACTGACAAATAACTGTGCATGGGAGTGGAGGGACAGGTCTGAGAGGACACCCTGGCTTCTCCCGGGTGCAGGAAGGCTCGCAAGTTGTGCAACCCTGTTTCATAGCCAAGATTGATCCCTCCCGAGGATCCTGCACTACATTGGTAATGACCCACTCATTGATCTGATGGCAAAGGTCCATTTAAAGGTGCAAAATCCCCAACAGATGACTAAATGTAACGATTCTTATGACTGCTTCTTGGAGAAGACTTAGCCTTTCTGAAATCCACTATAGAACAACCTTTGCACCTGAGAGCTATAGAAATCCAACCCTTTACTAAACGCTCCGGCCTTTGCATTGTAGTTTGATTCTGGGAGGAGATACCTTAGAAAAGGGTTTCACCAACTTTTTTTTCCTAGGCAGACGGCAGCAAGGATGGCTGAGGTGGGCAAGGAGGGTTTTTTTGCTCAGTAAAGACATACTTCGCAAGAAGGTGCAATTTCTAGGAATAAATGCCATTTTTTTGGCATTTTTTTTCTTAATGTTAGTGATGTGTGGCCTTTGGTTTACCTAGCCGGGACAAGGTCTCGCTGAGAATCTGTTGTGCTATTTGGGAACGGCAGGAGAGTGAGCACAGGCTATTTCCAGCTGCTCAAAAATCCAGAGGATTTGGTTTAGGTTGTGGCTCACTTTGTTCTTGGAAAATCAGGTGTTTCCCACCACTATCGCAACTGAAACTCCGACCTGGGAAAATAAGTGCAGGTGCAGAAGATAAATCTGTGTCCTTTGGCGCACCCACTCTGCTGTTGGAATACTGAAATAAATAGGATAAATATATCGTTTTACTGGAAAATAAAGCAAATATAGAAGAGATGATAAAAAAAAAAGGTGTTAAAGGCAGGGTCCTCTTTTTAGAGTCCTCCTAGTGTAAGTGTAGCCAAGATGCTGGGGGTGAGGGCGCTGCTGGCTTCAGTTATGTGAGGATAATAATAAGTAATAGAAGTAGTGGCAAAGCTGAAGGAAGGAGCTGGGGCGAGGGAACTCTCGCTGCGTAACTCGGTTTGTGTAATTCCCACAGCTCTCCTTATCTCCCTGTGCCTTTGGTTGGCATATCAGCCAGACAAAGAGCTTAACGCCACTTGGCATAGTGACTGGGGAAACTGTTTAAAATTTCCAGCAACTGGAACAATTAAGTAAGCTTTCAAACGAGGGAGAATAGTTGTCCCCTTAGGATTCCTATCACCGAAGGATAACATTTCCAGGCTTTGTCCAGCAAGAGATGTCACTTCATTTACAGAGATCTTCACAATGTTGAGGTATATTGGATATTGGTTATTATATGCAAAAGACTATCAGGAATCATCTCAGCTGGGCTAATTGTTCCTGGGTTCAAGGCTGATGGAATTTTAATTTCGGTCGTGGTGGTGGCTGGAGAAGTTCCCCAGAATTATAAAAGATGCTGAAGCAGCCATGGGGTTTTTTTTAGAAGTAATAATAACGTCCCAGATTAAGGGGATTTATTAAAATTTCGGTCAAATGCATCCCTGAATAAGAGAGCTTCATGAACTGGGGCTTCCTGCTGTCAGCTGCCCTTCTGGGATGGAGATGGGATGGGAAAGTAGCATCTTCTACAAGAGATGACTGTTGCAAGGGCTCGATTCCCGAACACTCATGTTGACATCGCATTCTTCAATGTTTGTTTTTATAGCTTGCAAAAAAAAAAAAGAAAAAGTAGTGCTGCCCTATTTTGTGTCACTGCTGATCTTACATTCTTTCTCGGGCGCTTCTCTCCCCTTCCGCTTCTTTTCTTTATTGGAAGCGCGCTGAGGATGTGTCATGCCTTCACAGCCCGTCCAACTTGGATGGGGAGGGGGAAAAGGGAAAAGGGGTGGGGGGAGCAGCAGCAGAATGACTCTGTGGTACTGTATAAATAGTTGCTTTATTATCATAAAAAAAAATGCACTCGAAAGATTTTTAGGATCAAAACATACCAAAGAAAATGTAAAACAAAATTAAAATGAAGTCAGTATTCACATTGTCAGCAGTTATTTTGTCACTGCAAAGCATCTCCTCAAAGGAATATTGTGCAGCACAGCAGCAACCGAATGAAGCAAGCAGCTCCGGCGTTTACTTAAAAGGGAAGTGCGGGGACATCTTCAAACCGCAGTAATGGATCCCTGGGGTTTCTCTAAAGTCTGATAGTGGCACTGACATTTCCTGTGAAGTTGGAGGCTGGCAGGTTGTTAAAACTTCCCGGTTTTTAACTGCATCAAGTGTTGCTGTAGTTTGTTGAACGTATAAAATCACTTCTCCACCTCCTCCTTTTTTTTTTTTAAAAAAAAATCCAGATATCAATAAAGAACTCGAGAGAGGAAAACACTATAATTATAGCCAAAAAGCTGGCACAGTGCCTGCTGTATAAACCCGTTATTTTGGTAGCATAGAATTTGGTACTGGAATAATTCTCTGGGTGGAAACTTGGCAAACATGATCTCAGCCTGTGAGCTAATCTTTTTCTTTTTCCTCCTGTAATAACATTTTTTTCTTCTCTACAGATTTAGCCATTTTAAAATTGTGCATCCTATTACCGAGATTGTGTATGCACAAATGACCGATGTTATGGGTCTCTGGGGTGATGTGAATGTAGACAAGAGATCTGCATGTTAGATTAAAACCCCTTTGCTGGAAAATTGGTACCCTGTAGATTCAAATACAATTAGCCTTGATCTGAACCGCTGCCACGGTGGGAACTGGTGATGGTGGAGGGCTGGGAGACCCTGGGCAGCGTCTGGGGACCAGGCTTTTGGGTTGCTGTGTGACGGGGAACGTTTCTGGTTCGACCCCTCGCTATTTCAGTCTCAGCCTTGCAGCTATCCGTGTGCTAGAGCTCTCTGGTCTTGAAGTAAATGCCTAAATACTTGCATAGATTTGGGGATCTGGGTCTTTTGTGGAATGGAGATTGCTGTATCTCCGTAGCATTGTAAGAGGCTTCATGAACCGCGCACAAATAGCAGCCTTTATTGCTAGCCCTTATTTTTAAGAGAGCCGAGACACCAGCACACCTCTGCGAAACTGTAAAGAGCTCCGATAACGCAGGGCTCTAGTAACAATTTTCTCATTTTGACCTACATCTTCAATTTTTAAAGAACGGTGCGTTTGCCTCCGCTCGTGGGTTGTGGGAGCTGCAGATGCTTGGGGAGGAGAGCGGGGCTTGCATTGAAATTCATGTCAGCCTGCCATAAACATCTTTCTAAATGAATATAATAAGATCAAATCTATGACTGCCGTTGTCGCTCCACCCGGCGTGCCTCGCTGCTCCGGTAGCAGAGAGACTGTCCCATGTGTCGTGACTGCCTCGCTGGGAGCCCGGGGGGCAAAACTGGCCCGTTGGCGCTTCGGAACTGCGGCGTAATTAGTTCCACTTCCCTGCAGCAGAGAGGGGGGGACCGCAGCTGCCTTTGAAATCTTCTTACCCGAAAGTGGGATGCGCAGTTTGCTGATGTGCTAATTTTCAGAGAAATCAGTCCCTCCATCAGGGATTTTATTTGGGGGGGGGGGGGGGGGGGTGAAGTGCTGTTGGAGCTGAAGCGGGCTGAGAGCAGAGATGCTCTGTCACTGGTTGTGCTTGCTTTGGGCGGTCAGCAAACCTTCCTGCAGCTTTTAACCTTTTCACCTGGACATACAAATGTTTTTCCTCCAGCCTGCGTGTGGGATTGACTTTGGGTTTGTTGCCCCCGCTCCCAGGGTGGTGCTCAAAACGACTTGCAGCAGCCCGCAAGAAGCGGGGTGCCTTGGGGTGGGTCGGTGGGAGCGGAGCTGGTGGTGGTGATCAACCCCCTGTTTGTTACCTTGTTCTGGATTAAAGCTAAATGTGATTGAAGATGAAGCACCTAACACTGAAGGCATCTACCTGCTCACAGGACGTGTTTAAAAAGATGACTTTTTGCTAGGGCATGGAGTGTTAGGACGAGGGGGAATGGCTTCAAACTGGAAGAGGGCAGGTTTAGATTGAACATTAGGAAGAAGTTTTTCACTTTGAGGGTGGTGAGGCACTGGCACATGTTGCCCAGAGAGGTTGTTGAGGCCCCATCCCTGGAGGTGTTCAAGGCCAGGCTGGACATGGCCTTGGGCAGCCTGGGCTGGTGGGAGGTGTCCCTGCCCAGGGCAGGGGGGTTGGAACTCGATGACCTTCAAGGTCCTTTCCAACCTAAACCATTCTATGATGATTTTTCGCTAGTATTAATTACTGTGTCACTACTGGAGTAAATGAACCTTTGGTGCTTCGCATCAGCCAGAGGTTGTCCCTCTGGGGTGGTCGCTCTTGAATCTTGCTGACTGCTAAAGGCAATGCTCCACGTGCTTGGGGTGGATAAGCCATGGTAGATTTTGAGGCAGGAACAACACTTTAAATAACTCAGTTTACCTGTTTGAAAAGTTCTGGGCAGTTCTGGCTGACAAGGGAGAAAAATCTTTGCAAATGGAAGGATGCTGCTGAAGATCGTGGTGACGCAGGAGTTACAAGCCAAATCCGAAGCACCACTGAGGCTACTGAAAATCTCCAGTTCCTTTTGGGGGACTTTGGATCGGGCTGACTCCCTCCTGCAGAATGATGTGGCTGCGATCACACACCGCTCTTCCCTTTAAAGATGCTGAAGCGCTGGTGGCCAGTGCACGAGGAGGTGCTGACCTGAGCACATACCTGTCCTGGTATTTTTTTTGTAAGTGCTCAGAGCTGCCTGGACAAAGGTGGTTCTGCACCCTCGGCTGCACGGCTGTCTTCATATATCTCAGTGTCGAAGCTCATGTGCTCGGCTGAGATGTCCTCTGCTGCAGCCCTTGGCAGAGCTCTTTGGCTCCAGCCCAGCACCACGCTGAGGTGGCCGGAGAGCTGCTGGAGGAGCTGAGCACAGGTCCGGAATGGCTCTGCCCTTTGTCTTCAGTGGTGGGTGTCTGAGGGTGCAGGATTCTACCCTGTGGTGCTCTTCTGTCTGGAGGAAGAAATTGGGCAAGTTTGGAAGAGGTTGTCTCACTGGGGGCAGAAGAACTAAGATGATGGTGCAGCTCTTCAACAAGTGTAAGGCTGTTCTGCTCCAGCACTGGAAACCGAATGGTTACCTTTTTTTTGGTACAAACGTGCAGGGCTCGCACCAATTTTCAGTGCAGGACTTGGCCATGACAGCTTGTGAGGGGTTTGATCTTTGAGAGCAAGTTCTGGAGAAATAACCCGAGCCCTCCATCGCGCTCCAGCTGTGGCCACCAACTGAGTCCTGAGCTCAGCCTGGCCCCAAGGGAGCAGCCAGCAAAAGGCATTTAAAAACATGAGGCTGATCAGCTTCCCCGCTGCCACCTGGGTGGAGTGCCCTCTGCAAGTGTTCATGAATCATGTTAATCACCAAGTATGCCCCAAAGACCTTGTGCTCAAAAAAAAAAAAAATTATGGGAGTCCAAGGGGAGGGGACCCAGTGTGCCGCTTTCTTTTGCCTTTTCCAGAGTTTGTTTTTAACCTTTGGAGAATTCCTGTTCATACTGCGAAATTGCTTGGGAACGGAGAAAAGAGTGTGATGGAAGCAAAACCACGTTGTTAACTTCCCTCTGCCAACCCAAGTTTGCCTTCCAGGAGAGGAAGGTGTTTTGGTGGGGTCCTGGTCCCTGGGAAACGGGTTTGCATCTTTCATCTCTGCTACCCCCACGGAGGAAAAAGAGGAAAAAAAGAATTCAGCCCTCAAATATTTTATCTTGCTCTGCAGGACCCCAGCAGATCTCTCCCTGGGGACCATAAATTCTCTCCTGACTGTCACCGCTGCTCCCGAACTCTGGTGCAGCGCACTGGGAGAGTGAGCTTTGTTCCTCCACAGCGCAGAGGACATGCCACAAATAATTTAAAAGACCATTTTTCTTTTTATATGACGTTAAATATTCTTTACTTAAAAAAAAAAAAACCACCACCACCGCCATCCACACCACTTGGCATAAAGTAATATATCCAGAAGAAGGGCAGATGCTGTTTAATAAAAGACACAGCGCTTGTCTCTGCTCTGCGTCGAACCTCCTGCATCTTCTCCCCGGCGGCGGCAGAGCGCCAGCCCGCTCCCTCCTCTGCTGCCGGGGGACGAGGCAGGGCACGAACAACCTCAGCGCTGGGCCAAAACTCTTTAAGGACATTGTTTGTGCCCGCAATTCCGCTGCGGGGGAAAAGGAAATTGTGGTTTCATTGAAGCTGGCTGGCGTGACGAATTTTTTTATTTTTTATTTTTTTTTGCCCAACTGATTTGGGCATCTTCCCTATCTTCAGCCCGCACTGTGCGCTCCGGTGCCAGGCTGGAGGCGGCGCTGCAGTGGGATGGGCTGTGGCCCTTCCAAGGATGCCACCGCTGGGGCTTGCTCCGGCTTCTGTTCGGAGGCTATGATTAAGTCTGGAGAGGGGTTTTTAATAGTAGTAGAGAGCTGGTGGCTGGGGAAAAGTCCTCTTGCTTTTAAAGTAAAGTGATTTGACTAAGAAAGCGGTAAAGGAATAAACACGTATATTCTGCTGGTATATTGTATCGGGTCTCTCTTCAATGGAGATGTGTCATGAACTGTCTGCAAATAGCGGTTACGGCAGTGAAAAGCAGAAGGTGTAAAGGGAAGAACCTGATTTGTGACTCACTTTCTTGCCTCCAGTTTGGGGGGAGTCATAGGAGTTTGTCCCCCCCACTCTATTTATTCCCTTTGTTTTCACTGCTACAGAAACAAAATTGGAAAAAAAAAATAAATATATATATAGGGAAATGGCGATGAGCAAAATGTTACAGGAAGGGAAGGAGGAGTTAGAAATGGAGTAACACCAATCCAGTTATTTTTCCAAGACCTTAAAAATATTGTCGTGATTCAGGCAACTGAAACTTAAGGACACCTTGGACTCTAAATAAAGCAGGTTATTTTTCAGTGCCTCACACTGTCATACCCCGAGCAAACCCTCTTGAAAGCCCGTTCCCCCAACCTCGCTCCTTCTGTAATGGAAAGTTTGCCACCTGCTTATCTCGTTCCTTCTTTGAGCCTGGGAAAGGCACCTTAGTGAAGTATTTCTAAAACTTTCTCCTAGTGCTAAGATATATATGTTTTACTGCTTGAGTGTAGATTTTTGGAAACAAGACATGAGTGGACAGACTTTGTGATTTCTAGGGAAAATGGGAAATACTTTCTTAAAAATTTAGCTGCTGTATTGAGTCTTTTGATGTTTGGGGTTTATCCCCTTTGTAATATATTCTGATTTTCTTACTCTTTTTTTTTTTTTTAATGTTTTTGCCTAACACCTTATTTATAATTTCCAAGCAATTCAGCCTGGGTACCTGAACTCGTGTATTTGTGGTGCAGGGCTGGATGAAGATGACTTGCAGATTCCAGGGTTTTTTTTTTGGCACCTTCTTATTCCTCGTAACAATTTAACTTCAACCAGCCAGGAAGCCAATTTTAGAGCAGTGCAAAAAGAATTTCATAGGTCACGTGAACTCAGTCAGTGCAAACCCATCTATGCCTCTGTAACATAAATGCTGAAACATGCCCATAAATTGCACTATGACTATTCCAAAGAGGTGCTGGTGGTGTTAGAGGGGCTGAGGCCTCCAAATTGTCAAACTGCTGCTTTTATCTCTTTTTTTTTTCCCCACTTTCATGCGAATTTTCATGAATGACGTAGTATGTGTTTGTGTGTTTTTATACTTATGTCGTAGCGTGTTTGATCTGGGTATATTAGGCATCTGCCTTGCGTTGTTCCCATCTATACCACGTTAATTATATTGCTCTGGTGACATAATAAACACTGAGTGAGTTGTGAATAGATTATTTACGATGCCACCTGAACTCTAAGTAATTATAGCTGTGTAATTTAGCTTCCCCCTATTTCATTTTATATATAATGCAATATTTCAAAATATTCCAGTGCACATCTATCTTTAGCTCTGTGTTTGAATGAATAAATTGTGATTCTCTTTCAAAGGTAATATATCAGCAATGCCCTTAAGGGAGGGCGCTGTAGCTCTGTCAAGAACAATCCATAAACTAATTCGCGCATAAACAGAGACAATGGATACTTATAACAAACGAGCACCTTCATTCACAGAAAATAATACTGTACTTACCTGTCTCAGTGTATTTAAGTCTAATGTTCTACTGTCAAAGCACCGAAGGAAGGTATACAATATGTCTCAGCCTAATGGGTTTTAATACAGGACTTTTCCTGTAATTTAAGCTGTTGGGACAAAATTAGTATCCGGCAACAAACATCTTGCAGTAAATGGAATGAAAGTATTAATGTTTACAGCTGGAGAAGTAAAATTGCTTCTATCAGCGCGTGGTTTGAGGTTGATTGTTGGTATTTGGTTATGGGCTGCGAAGGTTCAACTTCGGTACCTACTAGAGCAGCCTGATGCTTGGGAAACCAGACCTTTGCATTATTTAACAGTTATTTGAGGAGGCAGAGTTAGTGCTGCCGCAGCGTGAGAGGCCCCGACAAAGCCGGCGGGAGCAGGGATGCTCGGCCCAACGACAACGCGGGCGGGAGCAGGGATGCTCGGCCCAACGACAAAGCCAGCGGGAGCAGGGATGCTCGGCGGCTCTGGGCACGTCCCGGGGGGGATCAGCAGTGCTCGGGCATCGCCAGCAGCACTGGGAGGGTGCTGCTCTGACGGGGCAGCCCGTGGGCGTGCTGGGGTGTGTCAGCCCCATTCCTTGCTCTGGCACTCAACAGCCGTTGACTTTTGGACAAATGGCCCCAACCTCCCTCTGCCTCAGTTTCCTCAACTGTGGATCCTGCAAAACAACACTCGCTTTTTCAGTTGATGAGGTTACGTTATTCAGTGTTTCTACCCGGGACAGGTTGCTTCTCTAAAAGGTGCTGAACAAGAAGTTACAGCTTAAATGGTGCTTTTGTGCTGAATTAGGAGTGGGGAAATCGGCCTTAAATGTTTGCATTTTTATTTTGCAAAGTGCTTCGAGATCCTCCTATCAAAGGCAATGGAAATGCAGTGTATTGTCTTGTTATATCCTTGAAAACCCATCCAGCATGATTTTGCCCTCTTTCTATTTCCTTAGAGCCTTGTGGGCTCATTCTTCTGCTTCCTTAACACAAAGCCCCGGGGAACGGCAGTGGCCTTGAATGGGTGAGTAATGCCGCTGGCCGCCGTTCTGCACGAGCCGTCCCACCCAGGGCTCCCGCAGTACCCGCGATGTGCGCGCATTTCTGTCAATTAAAAGGTACTTGAGAGAGTCAGAATCTCTCTCTCTCTCTCTTTTTTTTTTTTTTTTTAATTAAAAATGTCAGGATTCAAACTTTACATGGGATTTGTGATGGCTCCAATTCCCCGTTGGCATGTGCGAGGCGGCACCCAGGAGATTCGAGGTTTCCATGACATCATACGGTAACTGTGAGCCTATCAGTTAATTAAATACTATATCCATGTATTCTAGTTAATTGATGCTTCCTTTACATGGTTTATTGTGCTGCAAACTGGTATTGCTTCTGTCTCACTGAGCAAACACAGAGAGGGAGAGAGAGAAAGAGCCGGTGGGATGCTCCAGCTCGCGGCCGGGGAGAGGGAGCTGTTGGCACGCCGCGCTGTGCCCAGGGGCGTCCTCGAGGAGAGCCCAACGTCACCTACACACCAGGGGTCTGAGGTGGCTCTGCCGGTTGGTCGGAGGTCTTTTATGAATGAGCCGAGCCAAGCCGAGCCTTGGGAATGAATCGCAGGCACAAGCGAGCCGTGCCTTTTTCCGAGCCCGGCTTTTGTCTGGGGCTCCTGCGGTCCTGTTTGCGCAGAGGAGGATGCGCGGGGGAGGGTGCCCCGTTGTGTTGATGCAACGCGCAAAGGTGGCATCGCCTCTGCCCACAGCTCTCCTGCAGGAATGTGACTCCGGCCAGGCCAGGCTCCGGGGTGCAGCTGGACCTTCTGCACAGTGTCCTTAAGGGAGGGGTTAAACATCACCTCTGTATTTTTAGCAAATACAAATATTTTAAGTGAGGAAATACGGCTTGATTGGGAGCTGGTGACATAACCTCATCTGGCAGAGGGTCTGACCGCTGACCGCCAGCAGCGCACCTCAGCCTCCCGCAGCTTTCCTAAAGGGTGTTAAATCCCCCCGGTAAAAGCCGGCGCAGGTTGGCCGATGCGGTCAGGCCACCTACCGAAAAGGGGCAGGGATGTCACCAGCCTTGCCTGAAGACATGAGCACGGTGTTAAATGATGCGCCCAGAGTGAGCGTCACCTTGTCCACTGGCAACGCAACCGTGTTAGAGCGGAAAATCGATAAAAATTCGTAGTCCTCACAAAAATGCTACCTAATCTGTGCCCCTTTCCCCTGTCCCAGTCGGCTCTGGTGCCGAAAGTCCAGGGCTGCCTTATGCTGCTTGTGTGCATCAGGGCGCGCTCGCCCGCCTGCTCTTCCCGAGCCTGAGGCTCAACTGCTGCCGCAAGGAGGAATGAAAACATTTTTGTCGAAAGGATTTCAATCTCGAACGTAATTTCAGCAGCATTTTAGCAGGAGTTCGTTTGGCTCGTGGTCTAGGGCTGGCAGATTTTCTGGTCTCCTGTTCTGACCTTCTGCTGCACTGGGGGGACTGGCGTGCCTGTGCGTGGGAAGGAAGAGGGGATTTGCTCAGTGCTGCAGCCGGGCTGAGAGCACTCGATTCACAGAAGATGGAACAAACCCCAATTTTAGCCCAGACTCCAGATGTGAAACTCTAAGCCACATCTGTGCACTGCTGCGTCCGTGCTGATACTGGAGATCCTAAAACGCGAGACACTGTCAAGTTGGCAGCAGGAGCGTTTCTTCACTCCAGCTCCCAAGGAAAAGCTATTCCAGAGGTTTCAAATGGGAACATTTAAAGAAAAAATGTCGTACCCTATAAGCAAACCAAACACTGGCCACCTTCTCTGCCTGCTTTGTCCTCTTCCATTCTCTCCCCTCTTCTTTCTCACCAAATGTATAATTTCTCCTTCTCTAAAAGAAGCTGAGATACTGCAAGCGTGATGAGAAACATTTCTAAGGATGACCTTGTAAGGTTTCCATGATGGCTCTCTCTTGACGACTTCCAGGCTGAGTTTTTTCAAGCTTTCAGTTCGTGTCCACTTGCAGCTCCGTACTTCTGCTGAGGGGAAGAAACACCATAAAAGTTGCCTTCCCCAAAATGTGTGCTTGTGGGTGCTGGCCTGGCCTTCTTCCCAAAGGCAAAGTGGTCCCAGCCCTGTGAACAGACACTATAGATGAAGCTGTGTCAGATGTGTGGGGGGGGGATGCAACAAATTTACATACCATTTCAGTAATACCCCTCCAAATTATCACCTCTCTGATCCTACCACCATGCTAAGTGCTGCAGTGGTGGTGCACTTTGGAAAATGGTGCTGTCTTCTATTAAAGGCAGGTATTTTTTTCTGTAATTCTCTTTAGTGTTGCCTTTAGAGGCCCCTCTATGTGGCTCCTTTCACTTCTAATTACTGCACTAGGAGATTACAGTGTGGTGCTGGCGACAGAGAGAGAGAGAGGAAGGGGGAGGAATGGGATGGTGGAGAGGGAAAGATTTCTGCGGTAATTTGCATTTAAAGCTGGCACTCAGCATTATATCTCCCTGTTCACCCATTGTCTATAAACATTTTAGCTCTTCCTTCTGCCTCATCAGAATGAATTAAGCATTTTCATTGCACCACCAGCCTAATTAGAGTCATTTACTATGTTGACACAAAGGGTTTTTTTATGAGCATCTCAGCTTTAATACACTACAGCAACATTGGAAACCTCCGATCAAAAGGTAAATGTTTGGGGGTCAGAGATATTTTTCAACATTCTCCCAAGAATACAAACAAGTTCCTGGAGAGGTGACGTGCGCGCTCGTGGCTGCGCCGGGGCCGCGGCACGTTTGCACTGGTGCGCTCGCGCGCCGCTTCTGCCTCCCGGTCGCACTTGTTGAAGGGGGTTGGCCCAGCGCAGGGGTGGCTTCACGTTCTGCGGACGCGGAGCAGCGCGAAGGGTTCGTTGGGTGAGTGGGTGAAGTCAAAGGTCAGAAACTTGGCGTGGGTGGAGGGGGCGCAGAGATGGGCCACTCCGGTTCTGAAAAGTCTGTGCAGGTTGAGCATGTTTGACTTCTGGTGCATCTCGGGGCTTCCTTGGAGCTGGGATCTCCACGTGGGCAACCTGTGCGCTGAGCTGTGGAGGTTTTAGACGGGTCTCGGTGTCTCGTAGGCTGCAATATCAAGTGAGACAATGCACAGCCTCTGGCACCCACCCTCAGGACAAGATAGCAGGACATGAAGTCCTGCTGTGAAGTTGTCTGGTTTTTGGGTGCCTACATGCACGTTAGGAACAACAAAAAAGATTGTGTCCTTACTTAAAGCTGGAGGCACTGCTTTTGACTCTCCCTAGCCTGATTTTCAGACGTGATTGTATGAGCACAGGGAAGTTGTGTCACTCACAACCAAACCCAAGAGAGAAGGAACTGGTTTCAAGGTGATTTCAAAAAATTCCTTGTTCCGTCCTTTCCCAGTATGCGTTTTACCAGTGTCACTTTTCTCATGCATGAAAACTTTTGGGTTCTGCCCGATTTAAGGGGTTTGGAAACCTCTGCTCAGGATCTCCTGGAGTGGGTATTCTTCAGACAGGTCTGAGGAAAGTACTCTTGTCACCATCTCTGGGCAGACCGCTCTCCGTACCTGACCGCGGGCATGCGGAAGTTGTACAGATTTCTAAGATAAAACTGACTCAGCTGTACAGTATATCATCATTTTGGAGCATAGTCATCAATCACAGGAACAGAGATGTGCAAGGGCACGGCGTATGCAGGACAACCAAGAAAATCCTTCTGTACTTGCATTTTCACTAGCCTTCAACTTGTCAGCAAGGTGTTTGATGGCTGTCCAGTGGACCTCTAGGGTCAAAGCTGACCTCAGGTCTGCTGTTGTACAAAGTTTCCTTTCGCTCTGTATTGGAGAAATACCATCCACTACACAATGATAGACCCAGATGACTACAAAGCTCATTGCTGAGAATCCTGTAGAGTGCAGATACCAGTAACGTGTTGTGGGACACTGAATATTTTAAGTTAGAAGCAAAGACCTTGGTTGTCAGATGTAACATGGGCTTTGTGCTCCTGCGGTGGTGCAAAAGGTCTGAAACCACCAAAGTATTACCGAAGAGGTACAGTGAGGGTTTGTCTGGTGCAGCACCCTCTGTCCAACAGTGGAGTGGCCTCCTGCCAAATACAGCTATTCTTTTTCTGTATCTCTGCTTACTGACATCGTTTTATTATTCTGTCATCAGGTATAGTGACATCTTTTAGAAATACATAATAACTCTTTTTTTTTAGATGGGATGGTTCTCAGATAACTTCTTATTGGCTGTAGACTTTGTCCTCTTGCTGTTTGTGACCTTTTCCAGGTCACTTGAGCAAGATGAGCCCGAAGATGCTTGGGACAATCTACTGGCAACTTCACCCACTGTGAAAGTTTTTTCTCACGGTCTTTGGCTTCCCATGCTACAACTAGTTATGAATCTAGAAGGAGATGGTCCCTCTTATGCTGCAATAGTTCGGTTTCTTTAAGAGATTTTGGAGAGGGAAGTGGCCAGAAGATTTTCAGAGATGCAAGTGTTGTGTCACAACAGTGTCACCTTTGTGTTGGATGAATTAGTCCCACCTCACAAATCTACCATAGATTCCAGGAATTTATGTATGTGTACATAATTGCAAATATTTTTTTTGCTAGCTATGCGAGTCATATTTACAAAGTCTGTAGTCCTTGGGTTCAGCTTTGGAGCCCTTTTCAAAATTGCTGTGATATTTCATGCCTTTCACAGAATCACAGAATTTTCATCCTAATTAGAATAACAGCCACACTGAAGAGAGGTCTATAATCATAGAAGCCCCATAGAATGGTTTAGGTTGGAAGGGACCTTGAAGATCATCAAGTTTCAACCCCCCTGCCCTGGGCAGGGACACCTCCCACCAGCCCAGGTTGCTCCAAGCCCCGTCCAACCTGGCCTTGAACACCTCCAGGGATGGGGCAGCCACAGCATCCTGTTGGTAAAGAACCCTGGATGCGCACAGAAATCTCTGCTGTAGGCTTGATCCTCAAAGTTTCGAAGAGGAAATGTCCCCGGGTGATCTGGCTGTTCGGGTTTCCCGCAGTCACCAGTGTTGCTATTGTGAGGAAATCTGAACAGCCATCTTACCAGAAATTTTGCAGATTCAGAAAGCTGTTTGTTGCCTTTGTAATAAAGAAATGGTTTATAAAGCTGTATTTGAAAAGTGTGCCTCAAATTGTTTGTTTGAAATTTCATAATGAAGATTATTTCATAATGAAGATTATTTTTTTTTTTAAAAGCAAATTTTATAGAACCACAGAACAGCTGAGGTTGGAAGGCACCTCTGGAGGTCGTCTGGTCCAACCCCCCTGCTCAAGCAGGGCCAGTTGTCCAGGACTGTGTCCAGACATTTTTTTTCGTATCTCTGAGGATGGAGACTCCAGAACAGCCCTGGGCAACCTGTGCCAGGGCTCAGTCACCCTCACAATAAAAAACGTGTTTCCTTATTTTCAGGTGTAATGATCTTCGTGTGTTTCAGTTTGTGTCCATTGCTCCGTGTCCTGTCACGGGGCACCACTGAAAAGAGCCTCTCTCCGTCCTCTTGCACCCTCCCTTAAGGTATTTATATCTGTTAGCAAGATCCCTCCTGAGCCTTCTCTTCTCCGGGCTGAACAGTCCCAGCTCTCTCAGCCTTTCCTCGTATGAGAGATGCTCAGGTCCCTTCATCATCCTCGTGGTCCTTCGTTGAACCACATCGTCCGCGTCTCTCGTGTACCGGGGAGCCTGATCTGCAGGCGCTGAAGTGATGCTCCAAGCAGGGGAAGAGTTTGAATAGCTGAGGTTCCTCCAGTAATCGTTGTCACAACCGTGGTCCACACCAGGAGGTTTCTGGATACCACCTTTTTCAGAGCAGGTCCGTGTTCTGTGCCGCGCAGGCCGGTCTCTGCCTGAAGCTGCGCGTCCCTCCCTGGCTCTTGCTGTGTCATACAGATGTTGCGTTGCGACCGTCCGTGCTATCAGCTACACTGTGTTTCGCTCTGTTTAAATGTAATGCGTAGCAGATGTGAATTTAGAGCGGGGACAAGAACTTAACTCTTGGCTCGCTGGACTTTTAAGGAGCTTTGGGGATTTCCCCCTATTTAAAGCTATTGTTCAATGCAGTGTTTGCTTGGTCTGTGGGAATGGCATCACTTATTGGTTTTAATGCTTTCTGTATGTGGCAGTGTTCATTTTTTGAGCAGTAGGTGCTTTTATCTTTTGGAAAGGGGAGCAGAACTTCATAATCATTTAGGATCCTCATGCCACTAGGTCCTACATCACTCCTTGCTCTACATCTCCCCATCCCATGCAGGGACCCAATGCTGCTGCCGTGCCCACCTCTCCGCGGGGTCAGTGGAGTCCTCGTCCCCATGAGCTGTGCAGCATGGCAGGAAGCGAGGGGCACCCTCGAGGTAGACCTATAAGTTCAAAGAATGTGAATTTATATATCTTTCTCCCTTCTTTGTGAGAGCTGTTATCTTCCACACTGCGTAAACCCCATTTCTCCCCCTCCTTGAGTGGTTTGGTGGAGCTTTCGGCATGTTCCCATGTGTGCACGTATGTGTCCGTGTGTAGGCACACATAAGCTGGCCGCAAGCTCGTTCTCTTCTGGGAAATGTAATACTTATTTCCATAATCCTGCCAGGCCTGGGTAAAGCTCGATGCTTCCCCTGAACTCCTCAAACCAGTTGCTGTGCTTAGACGTGGTTGTGTCCTGCGCTTCCCAAGTTAGGGCGAAATCGCAGCCGGAGCGAATCGTTCCTGCAACGCAGAAGAGCAGCAGGATGGTCTGGGGGAGAAGCCAGATCTTATAAATATAACCCTGGGATCACCAAAGCCTCAGGCATCTCTAGCTACATCTGCATCTAGTAATTATTCTATAGACCACGAGGAACGGTGAAGAGTTGCTTCAATTTACGCGTTTCCTGGCCTCTCTGCATTTGTTTCTTAGTCAGAGACTAATGGGTAGAGCACCGGGCTGGAACCCAGGAGACCTAATTTATTTGAGGCCGTGCTACCAGCCTGCTGGGGAGCTCTGGCCGAGCCTTTTTCCTCCCTCTGCTCTTTCTTCCCCTCCGTAAAGCCGAGATAGCGATAGCGAACTTGTTTGTAAAGTTTCTGATAAAACAGCACCGAGTAAGAGCCGATATCAATAATGTAGTCCATCACTATGAAAATTTGATTTTAGCCACCAAATTATTAGAGGAGCTAGTTAGTTACCACGTTATTTAATTGCTGGTAGTAAAGGGAGAAATTGCTTTTTCCTAGCTTTTTTTTTTTTCACCCAGCCTTCTAACGGCTCTGAATGTCCACGGACCCAAAACTCGGGGCTGGGGCTAACGTGGCCGATAGCGGAGCCTGGAGGGGGGTGGAGGGAGAGATGGAGGGAGCAAGGCTGGGGGCTGGAGAGGAGGGGAAGGTGTTAGAGGGGGAATATTGGACGGGAAAATAGAGCAGAGTGGGCAGATTGGAGAGCGACAGATTGTGAAAGCGGGGGAGAGAGAGAGAGAGAGGGGAGAAGAGATCCTATTAGAAATACCATGTGTGTGCGTGCACGGAGGGGTACGCATGCAGGGAGGAAGGGACGCGGCGTCTACTGTAATATTATTCAAGCAATCACATGTATCGCGTATTAGATAACTCTTCTGGTTGGTTCGCCTTGCGAGGGCTGCAAACGTGTTTTGCTTTAATCCCGGGCACATCACGTTTTTAATCTCAAACGCATCCGGCTTTTCCTGAAGGCTTTCGGGGGTTTGTTTTTCAAGAGGAGACGGATGCGAAAGTTCAGGGTCTCCGCGGCGTTGGGGTGCTCCCGCTTTGGGCGATGGGGAGGAGGGGGGGGTTGATGAGCCGTCAGCTCGCTAGAAGAGAACGACGAGGAATTTATTCTGCCTGGGAAAATGGCTACTGCCGTGACACGCCGTGCACAGGAGGACTTGGGGGGGCAGTTCCGCGGGAAATAGCCTCCCGGAGAATATGGCATTTCAAAAGCGGATTAGAAAGCCCCCAGCCCTCCTCTGAAATTGTTGGAAAAAAAAAGAAAAAAAATCAAACTTAAAGGGTCTGAATTAAACAGGCGAAACATAAGAAATGTCGAAATAGGGCTCAAAACTCGGTATTGACACCATCAGCCTTAATTTACCCCAGAGTGCAGGAATAAAAATTCATGGAGACATGATGAAAGGCTGAGAGTATCAGACAGGAATCCAGAGACTTAACCCTGAATTTACTGCTCCTGCGATGGGTGTGCGGTCAGAATATTTTCCATTGTGCAGATGTAGATTCCGGGTTTGTATTTTTGTGATTTTTTTTTTTTTTTTTTAAGCAGTTCATAGAATTTACCATATATCTCAGAAGCAGGGTAGATGCTGTTTGCTGTCATCCCCCTGTGTGTGTGTGTATGCATGCGCGCACATGCACATGTCTCTCAGCATTTTTCATCTCCGTATCATTCGCAGTATAAGCACAATAATTGTGTAGTTCTTACTCTTGTGTAGGTTTTGAGTTAAAACGCTTTCCACAGCTCAGGGATGCAAATTGAACCCAGAATAACATTATTTAAAAAAAAAATAAAAAAATAAAATCCTTCTCCAAGTAGAAAAAGAGAATTTGATTCACGTGGAAGGGAGACGAGGAGAATTGGCAAATGGTGGGCAGGTGCTGGGCGAGCTTCCTCCGTATGAATTTGTTAATGCCTCTTAATCCTGACCTGCAACACCCTCCCCAGCTAATGCCGTGGCCTCTCCTGACCAGGGATTGCAGACCGCTGAGTTGCGTGGCACTGGGGTGGGTTTTTGTCTTTTTTTTTTTTCTTTTTTCTTTTTTTTCCCTCTGTTCTAGAGGATGCTGACTACATTTCGTTTGTGACCCAGTTAAAATTTGAATCCAATTATCTAAATTTTTTTGTTAGAGTGGAATTATTCTACTTTTCTTTGTGTGCGTACATCTCGGTTTGCGTATTGCCCCCTGTGAAGAGATTTCCACTGCGCGCGGATGAAAATGTACTATTTTGAAGAAGAGCCCCCAATATATGTTTCCTTTGATCGAATGCGGCAGCTTAACGCGTTCCTCTTCCTTTTCCTTTGTTGCTCTTTTAATTTGTAAATAGGTAATTATTTGTCGTGCTTTTTCTTCAGATTTGGGTAAATGAAACGCGTTACCCGGCGGAGCTCGGCGTTGCTATGCAGATTTCTGATTTTGATGGCAGAAACGTAAAGCCCCGAAAGGAAGGGCGGCATCTCGGCAAGCCGGGAACGCGCACGCCGCGGCGCGCCTGCCGCGTCCTCCTCCCGGCAGCCGCCCGCGCGGGGCGAAACCCCGACGGCTCCTGAGGGTCCGCAGAGGTGCTAAACGTTTGGCTGCAAATGAAAAGATTAAAAGTTGGGGTAACGGCGTTGATAGAGGGGTGATGTACACACAGCGAGTTTGCAGAGAAATTGCTTGTGGTGCTCCCAGAATACAACTTGCACAGGAAGGCATTGCAGTTCCCTGGTTTTTTCCACATTTTAGAGGCGTGCTGGAAAAGCAACTATCTGGTTTTGTCACTGTATATATATAAAACCACATAAATATGTGCCTCATCCAGCAAAATAACAGAGATGCCTGTATGTCCGTGGGGTTTATATAATGGAAATGGGTTATATTTTAGTTTGCGTTAAAAATAATGCGAACTTTCCCCACTCGGTTATGCTCTCTCTCGCTTCATTCCTCTTCCCCGACTTTTTCCTCTTTTTTTTTTTGCCTGCGAGTAGCTGAGCTGCACGTACAGTATCGGAAGTCAGCGTTGTCCCTACCCCGCTGTCGACTCTGCCTCTTTCTGCACCTTTTTACTTCCATTGCTGACAAATAGGCGAGCCCAAATGCTGGGTGATTATGTTCAGGTTTTCCGCTCTACCCATCAGATAGATTACTTACAACTATTAATAACTCCCCTCCAGGAGAGTCATAACTATCATGTAAATGCATCTTTCTCTGACACAGTCCTGTATACATAATACAAAGACCTGAGAGAGTTTTCAAAACAAGCCAGAGAACATGATGAAAATGAATGTATTTTCCCAGGTTAGGTTGTAAGGGCTGAATTCACAAATGTGGATTTTTTTTTAAATTTTTTTTTTGGCCGACAATTTTTCATTTATTTTTAATTTAATCACGTTTTAGTTTGCAGGCACATTCTGAAAAATGATCTTTATAAAATATGCAGTCCTCTTCGCAGGCTTATTACATCACTACTGCACTGGGAGAAAGACATCTCTCTAAATTGAAAACCATTTTTAATGAATTGTTGTTTTATTTTAGGATCCCTTTAGGTTTCCTAGAACATTCGGTCTGAGTTGTCCGTCTGAAGGAATCCTGAGCTAACGAATCAGAATAAAAAAAAACATATATTCTGCAGCCCTTGACCTGGCTCCCAGCAACTCCCCGTGCTACAAAACAAAGGGCTGTGGTGATGGGGGAGAATCCCACTGCGAAGTAGAAAATCAACGTTATTGCTTCGCTGTGGCTTTGGAATTAAATCGCACGTGAGATTTAAAAACTTGATGGAAATCTGTGACCTTCTGGCTTACCTACAACTGTAGTGGAAGACAGTGACCCTAGAAGAGCGTGATTTACTGGTGAAATAAAGCGAGCCGTAAAATCAGAGTAGGATGGGTTATTGTCAGTAAAAAGCATAAAGACAAGAAAAAAACCCAACCCTGAACCCTAATTGCCAGTGTAAGGAAATATAGAGGAGGAAAGAGGGAGATGAAGGGGAGAACAAGAGCATCCCCAGTGGCAAAATGGTTAAAAGAGATGACTAAAATCCAGCAAAAAATCAAGCAGTCAAGTAGTTAATTGACTTTGCTTTAATCAGCCCAATGAATATTCATTAGTGTGCTGGTCCTAATCATGGGGGCCATGTTGTCCGCATTTAGCAAGCGCACGCTCAGCATCATGCATGCCTCAACAGCTTCCCTTCCTCTCGCCGCACTGACATTAAATTTAGAGGCTTTGCGCCTTCCCAGCTCGCGGGGAGCGGGGATTGGCCCAGCTGCTCGGCTCCGAGATGCCATAGCAACCCCTGGCTCGTTGCCTTGGCAACACTTTTCTTTTTTTTTTTTTAAATTTTTTTTNTTTTTTTTTTTTTTTTTTGTCAGGGCCTGAGCCAGTAATCCATAGGCTTAACGTAGAAAATATGCCTTTGTGGGGCATGTGTATATAGATATAGAGATGTAAGGGAGAGATTGGATGGGCGGAAGGCGTGCGTGTCTTCTATTGTGCGGCTGTAACAACGGGAGCGGGTTGCGGGATCTCCTCCTCATCTCGAGCTCTGTTTTGGGTTTTGGTCTTTACATCTTTTTTTTTTTTTTTTTTGTATACTTTC
>VUYV01000138.1:27310-152375 GCA_008711295.1 Anarhynchus alexandrinus | reverse complement strand
AAGGGAGGAGAAAAATTTCTCTTCGCCATAATTTCCCCCCCCCCCTCCGCCACCTCTTCCCCACCCAGGAAAGAAGCGGCGACTGCTTTAAGAGATATAGGACCCGATTCTTCGCATCGAGTTGAAGTTCCTCCTCCTGAAGGAGGTGGGTCTGGAAACGAGCTGCCCCATAAATCAATGGAGAAGTGCAGGCATGAAACCGGAGTCACGCAGCGGCGAGCGCGGCTGCTGCTCCTCACGTTCGCCGCTGCTCTTCCCTCCTCGCGAGCGGGGGGAGGCTCCCGCCGGAGATTGGTTCAGCCAACGCGACTCCAATCCCGCTCCAGTCTCTTAATATTCCAGATGTTGCTGGGGAAAAGATGATGTCCCGATCCCGGTGTTTTAGGAGCAGCCTGCCTTTCTGCCTTCCCGAGAGCGAAAACGGGAACATGAAAAATAAGCAGCGAAGTCCCCAGCTGTGCCAGGGGCAGCATCCCGAGCTTTAAAAATAGAATTGAAAAGAAAAAACCAGAAAAAACCCTACAACACTAATATATTCACAATGCCTGCAAGGAATTTTGGAGCTGGGAAATCCAAATGGTTAATGTCGTCTTGTAAATAAAGCTCATCCCTTAAGCCAAAAAAAACAACAAAAAAAAAAGAGTTCTGACCCAGTGAGGCATCGTCTCCCATGGAACAAAACAGCTGCAGGGGAAAACGCGCAAAAACAACCCGGCCTCTTTGGGCTCGGGCTGCGAGCGTGCGAGCTGTCTCGTAAAACACTCGGGGTAAAGATGAAAGCTGCACAGGAATCCAGAAATAGTACTGCAGAAGGTTAAGCAGTAGGTGCTTTCAAAAAAGCATTAGTAATTTCCTGATATTCCCTTCTATCGTGCTTCTCGTTATGGCCCTTATGATAGAGCAGAAGTGGCTACAAGCGAAAAACTAATCCGGCCGCTGCGAGAGGAATGGGGTTTGGTCTCTATGAGAGTTTTTTTTTAATGTTTCTATTATCGTTATCTTCAATTATTCAAAAGTGTCATTTTGAGCTCACGGTGCGGGCACATGGTTTAATAAAAGCACGTGAAGAAGGAGCCTCCTTATTGCAAATAAGGAAAAGGGGACCGTTTTTCTCGCTCCTGCCCTCCGTAATGGGGAGGGTCCCACTGGCCCAGCACCGCCCCGGGGCAACTCGGCACGGCAGAGGGGGCTGGGAGTTTTGGCCGATCAGGAAAATGTTTTGCAACGATGCTCAAAATTCAGGGATGTTCAGGGCTGGTTTCCAGAGTAGTTGTAGGGCAGCATAGAAAGGACTAAACTTTATTTTCCCCCGACTCCCACATACGGAATGGCACCAAACCCCCATCAGAGGGTTCAGGGCTCGGGATGGCATATAGTGCATTGGCTAATGGTCCGAAGACCAGTTCTGGCCAATGTGGGTGGGAAATGGTTGCTCAACATCTGCATCTGCACATAACGAGATAAGGTTAATCAGCCTCTGATTCCCCGTCAAACAGAACTACTGTGGTTTTCAACGTTTTTAAGTGTGAAAAGAAGAAATCTGCCACCCACGACCAAATGTCAAAATTGAAGGCTGGTGGCTTGATCTCAAGGTCTTCAGCAGCTCCCATCTGGCTCGGGCAGCCCCGCTGCCATCCTTGGCACAGATCGGTGGGGTCATTTCTGGCAGGAAGAGATGGAGATTGTTGGGGGGGAGAGGGTTTTAGGATGCCTTTTAGGTTATTTTTTGTTTGGATTTTTTTTTTTTTCTTTTTTTTTAATAAAATGAAATCCAGCAGTAATTATAGCTGCAAGAGCAGAGAGGAGAGAGAGGAATTGTGAAATGCATGAATCGGGAAAGGCCACTTTACATCAGCTCTATCTGAGTCGCTGGTAAAGATCATTTTATCCCAAGAAGCATCGAGGCAGAAGGACTCATAGGATCTGAGAGTGGCAGAGCACTGATGTGAGACAAAGAGCTCCTGGGGAGGGAGCGAGGAAGAAAAGTAGGTTAAAAAAATATTTACAGTGAATTTCCAGGGGAATTTTTTCATCTTGACAAATCCATCTTTCTAAAAAAGTTGTTTTGGGAAACCTCTCAAATGTATTTAACAAGTCCAGACCAAAATACTCTAGAGAAAATAATTTATGTAGCCCTACTGAGTAGTATTCATTTAAAAAAAAAAAAAACAATCATAATGGGAATAATTTTATTTTTGTGATCGTATTTTGTTGATTCAAATCTCTGAATAGAGTCTCTCTGCTTCCATCTGGTTAAACTTTGAGAGCTGTAGGTGGTCCATTGAAAAGATGTAGAATCATAGAATCATAGAATGGTTTGGGTTGGAAGGGACCTTGAAGATATCTCGTTCCAACCCCCCTGCCCTGGGCAGGAACACCTCCCACCAGACCAGGTTGCTCCAAGCCCCGTCCAACCTGGCCTTGACCACCTCCAGGGATGGGGCAGCCACAGCTTCTCTGGGCAACATGATCAATTAATTGTATACGGGGATGTACAAGCAAACACTGAGCATCGTGACGCTGTCCCTTGGGCTGGTAGTGCCATGGGCATCTCCTCTCCATGCATTCCTTCAGCTTGAACGTAGTTTGTGCTGGTACAAATGACTATGGGATGTGTGGAGGTGAAGGACAGGACCTGCAGGTTGGAAATCAGCATGGAGGAGAAATAAAAGGCACTGAGCACCCGCTCACAAGGGAAAGCAGCATGTGCTGCTCAGAGGACCCACCTCTGCTCCTTCACTCTGCGGTCAGAAACAGTCAAGTACTTTGCCACAGTGCTGGTGGAACTGGAGGAGATTGCCCTGATGGGTATGAGCAGTCGCCCTCAAAGTTGTGCTGATGGTACCTGGAAATTCATCTCTTGTTAAGCTTGGGTGGGTTTAATTCTTCAGTTGGGGGAGCAGAAAACAATACTGAGTTTGGTGACAAACTGCCAGGTGAATATGATGAGATGTCCCAGATCAGTTCTGGGAGCAGCCACAGTTTCACCTGTGGCAAACGGTGAGGAAGGATGGGGCTGGAAGGAGAGGAACGGCGCTGTGAATAGAGATGAGAGCACAAACGTCCAACAAAAATGAGGCTATACCTATGATGAACATTTTTTTGCAAAGTTTAATCAAATCAGCTGTAATACTAAGCAAAAATCAAAATAACTATAAAAAAAACAGAGCTTTTTAAAAATGGTATGCTGATGTAATTTATTCTTTTGATTTGTTCTTACAATATTTTTTCTTTTTTTTTTTCCCCTCTAGCTACAAGAAGCTACAGGAAGCCCCATTTCTGTGGAACAAGAAACCCCCAATGAGCCAAAATCCAAGGTAAGCATCGGTTATGTTTTTTCCCTCATTCTTAAGTTGTCGGTAACTCCGGTTTCTTTAAATGGATTCTAACCTTGGAGTGTGACAGCGTTGTAGCTGCCGAGCCGCAGAGCCAGTGTCTGGGCAGAAACATGCTTTTTTTATTAGTGAGGCACAATAGGGGAAATACTCCTCCCCAGGTACGCCCTGAAGGGGTGAAGGTAAGCACGCCGCGCGGGGCGCGGATTCCGTGCGACTACTCCTTCCGCACAAAGGCTGCTTAGGAAAGCGCGAAGCACCGTCGCTGGCACCGTTTCACGCCCGGTGCCTTCAATAAAGCCGAAGGCAGAGCAGGCAGGGGAGCGGGAGGCCGAGGGGCAGCTCGGCTCGCCCCATGGCGCAGCCTCCCTCCGAACCTCACCTGCCCACCCTGCCCCGCTTTCGCAGCGAGGCGGCGTGCGCAACAACCCCCCTCTGCGATTCACGATGGAAAACCCCCTGCTTTTACGCAACTGCGTCTCTTCTCATCTCTATTTTCGTCGTCGGCTGACAGGGTGGGAAGAGAGGAGGAAGGGATGGGGAGGGAGGCACCAGGGAGAGGAAAATTACCACCAGATCAGGCAATTGAAGTGAGAAGGGAGAGGGAAGGAGAAAACAGATGCTAATTCCTGAACTGAGTCCTGCAAACGGAGCTCAGGCTCCTTTACAGGTTCTTGAGCTTCATAAGTCAGTGTCAGGACCATAAAGCCTAAATTTGAGCGGGTTTCTCTTCCGAGGAGGGCTCGTCCCCTGGCTTGATTCAGCAACGTCAAGCAACGGGCTTCTGAAAGCACAACACGGCCACGGTGGTTGGTGCGAGGCCCTTGTGCTGCTGGATGTGTTGTCCTGAACTCCTGGGGGCATCAGGCAGATGGGCAGTTGCGGCCGTGGCTCCCAAGCCACGCTGATACCAGTGGCAAAGAGAGTTCGGACTGGGAGTAAGGAGAAGACTGCCTTCCCTCAGCCACGGGGTGCTCCGAGCAGAGCGCCAAACCCGAGGGTGTTGTCTTCTGCTGGCAAACCATGGCATTGCTGCAGAGATCTTGCGTTTGGTGGCTTCCTGCTGAAACTGGAAGGAGGCCCGGTGCTTGCCTGAGACTTACTGATTTAGGAAGTTGTCTAGAGGTTGAGATTTCAGAGAAGTTTGGGTTTTGGCTTGGACGGGTTGGCTTTTTCAATGAGAACCCAGCTACTGTGCAGCTAGCTGCGAAGTCTTGAACCGGGACGAACATGTTCTGTTAAATTGTTCTGCAGAACAATGACATTGGGAAACAAAACGGCAGCAACCAGAAAGAAAACCCCAACAAGCAAAATAATATTTATTTCTGCCGTGGCAGTTCTGTGAACTGAAAATGGGCTGTTTTGTTTTGCTGGGCTTGTATGCAGAAAGGGATTGTATCCAGTTCCAGACAAAAAATACGTCTGGGCCTTGGAAGGGGGAAGAGGAGGGTGGGAAGATCTATGTCTGCAGAATCACTGATGCAGGAAGATGCGAGTGCTGTGTTGTGTCTAGTTGCATCATGTGTGAATCCATCAGCGACTTAAAGAAACAGGAAAGTCGGTGCAACCTCTTACTGTGGTTTTTCCATCTGCTCCCTGATCTGCTGGTGATGAATGTTCAGCTCTGCCGTCTCCTGCCCTCGAGAAGTCCTTTGTGGGAGCTCCTGGTGATTTTTCTTAGCTGAAAAAAATACCCAGGAACGTCTGCAAACTTTCATGGAAAAACCTTTGTCCAATTGTTACAGTGGCACGCTGCACTGTCGTCGTAGCAGTGAAAAGTAATGTAGATTTGTTGATGACTTTTTTTAAAGTGTCTCTTAGTTTTGTTGTATCCTGACTTTACGCTCCAGTAAGATGGTAATTATGGGTGGAAAAGTAACCGCTTCAGCTTCTAGTTTGGACCTTTGGGTGCAAGTGTAGGACTTGAGTCCATAACGTGCTGATCACGAGGTCAAAGCTGCTTTGTGAAACTGCTGATTGAGGTTAGTCTTAGGAGGAATTGTCTTCCTCTAACTGTGGATGGTTTAGTGTTTTACTCTAAACCAAATCCTTCTTTTACATTGCTCATTGAGTCTGGGGAGAGCTGTCTGCCTCCACGAGGAATCTGTCAGCCCGCTACCAACAAGCTCATATCCACTTCTTGACCTGCTCAGGAACTGACCGTTTTCATTTTTAGCTTAGTTTTTCTCAGGAAAGCACTTCTGTGCCATCCCAAGTAGCGTGTAGGTGTCTCTGTCTATCAGTTTCCATAATATTATTCAAGGCTGTCAGCTAATTTCTACCCGTTTTGACAGAGGTAGAAGTCTCAACGATATTTAATTGCTAAGTGTTTTCCAGCATGGGCAGTAGGGTAGAAAGGAGACCCCGTCGCTGCTCTCCCTGAAGGGAAGGGAACTGCACAGTTTATATCTCTATTAGACATCAGAGACCCCACCTCAGCTGTCTACCTCAGCAGTAGGTATTTTGGAAAATCAAGCAGAAACACCACTAGTTCATTTGTTTGCTATTTGCTCGCTTACCCATTGAAGGATTTGTTTTTTTCAAATAAGCCATGGAGCAATGACCACCAACGTGACGCTTCTGGGGTGCTTTGGCTCTGGTGTGCGCTGGGCAGGTCTCCGCACATGGGGGTTGGTGAGTGTGTGGTAGGAGCTGGGTCAGGAAGCTGGGTGTTTCTCTTTCTACCTGTCCCAGGGCCTCCATTCCCAGGCAATACAACATTTTCATTTGTAGTGATTACAAAAGCCTTTTTTAATTGACATCTGAAGTACAGTCTTACTTACTGTGGGTGGTTTCAGTATTAGTCGTGTTGGTACCGCATTGATTTTGGTCATTGTACAGGAACAACTATGATTTCACTGACCCGTAAGGAGAGCAAGCATAGTGCTTGACACAGCAAAACCCCCCAAAATGTTTTACGATGACGACTGGGTCCGTCCCGCTTTTGCTCTGTAGCAATTGCGGGAATAGTCCGTGAACGTGAGACCGCGGCGTTGCGCTGACGTTGGGCAGCTTTGCGCCGCTGGACTTTGCGCTAACGCCTGCAGGGAGAATGGCTCGCATAAGACAAGAAAGAAGCTGAAAAACTGTTCGCTGCTACCACAGAGATCCTATAGCGGTTACACATCCACTCCATTGTGCTATCATTTGTGCACATGAGTATATTACTATAGAAGGGCTGTTGTATTAGCAAAGGCCGTCCTCAATGGTGGTAATTTGGTTTTGTCATGGTAATACAATGCCGATACACTGCAGACACAAAAGTGAGTTCTGCATGGCTTGGCAAAGAGATTTTCACAGAGCTGCTGGGCGAGTCCATTGGTTTCTCAATGTTCCTAAACAGGAATGGGTCAATGGTAATTTTTCGGAAGGCAGATGCCCCTTGCTGAGCTTGTCTGACTATAAACCGCTACACAAGACATGCGACGTACATAGCATCCTCAGCCCCTCTGTGTAACTTGCAGACTGTTAGAACTGCACAGCAGGAATGAGGACTCTTTTAATCCACCGAATTTGCTGTTTAGCATGACCTGAATAATCCGGCAGGGCTAACGTGATCTTCAGCACTAGCACTCAACTGCCTGTTATCCTCCCTGAAGCTGCAGGATATCAAAAATATCTGACTGGTTTGGACCGAAGAAAGTTGCTTGGATAGTGTCTGTGTGTAATTTGTTTTTCAGTGACATTGTTCCAGGCTCTGCTATTCTCGATGCCAGTAAGTCTCTGTTTCTGGGTGAACTTTTAGATAGGATCTCTCTCGACCGTGCTACTGCTTCTGTTGACCACAGCAGCCCGTTCATCGTTGCTTCCTTTGTGTTTTCTCTTTGGTGGGAAATGAAAAGCAGAGGAGGGCAAAGTCAGTGTAGGGGAGTTAAAAATGTGTCAGTAACTGCCTAGCGGGAGGCAGACTCTTTGTTCCAGAATGCCGGATACATGAAGGTAGAGCCTTGATTGGTGTAAATTGCCACAGATGAGAAACTATTCTTATTCATTCAAAGTTGTAGCATCTATATGGATGTTGAAATTCTTCCCCCCCGTTCAGCAGCACCATGACCAGCAGCAGTACAGGACTGGTGGAATGATAGATACAAAGAATTGGACCAAAATGTCTTTTCCCATGGCGGTGATCTTGGTGGTTGGTGTTTGGTTACATCTTTCCATGCGCAGTAACCGGCTGAGCGTGGGTATTCTTCCTCTCCCGCGTGCCTTAAAGAAATAATCATGTGGGAAAGGGAGGTGTATTTTTGGGAAGGGTCTCCTGTTACCCCAGAGCTCTGTGGCTCTGTCTGACTTGTAATCTACCCGGTCCTTTCTATCGCTGATGTTAAGAGCTTCTCTGGGGTGATGAGAAAAGGATGTTGATAAGGCAAACTTTCAAGCCGAGCATCCTTAAGAGGGCATCCAAATGCTGCACTGTACAAAGGAAGTGAAATTAGCTCTAAATGCAGTTGGCTTTACCTGCTTTACGGAAAAGAGAAATATATTTTAAACGGGTATGTTTCATGTAATCATGCTGGGTTTATCAAGTGCAGAAAGATGTCTCCTAACAATACCCAGGAAGATTACAATTGTCAATCAGAGCAGAGGTCCTGTTCCTGCCTCTTCGCCTCCCTCCCCTGCCGCTCTGCTTTTCCTGGGCATAGCAGCACTGAACAAGGCAAAGAGTGTAAAGAACTATTTAACCATCAAAAGCCAGTGCCAGCCAAGCATGGCACTGAGTTTCAGCTCCTAAACATGCCAATAATGAAGTTTTTAAAGGCAGAAACGTGCACAAAAGCAAGAGTGGAAGCCATCCTGTGTGGTCCCCTGAATGGTACACGCTCTCCTTCTGGGGCTTCTCAATAGCAGAGGGCTGCTGCGAAGTGGGCAAAGCCCTTCTCCAAGCTTGAAGGGCTCCTGGAGCTTTTCAGCTCATTGCCGGATCCTCAGAAACCCTCAGCATCCTCCTCCTCTTGGCACGGCAGGGTCGATAAAATCAGATCAAGGCTTAGCGTTTCTAAACAAAAGGGAGTGGTTAAATGGGCTTTTAAACACTGGAACCTGTCCAGCTCGTTGGGAGGCAGAGCCCGGGGAGGCGGGGGTGAGGAGAAAGCGCAAGGTGCCAAACTCCCGGTAGAGTGGCACTTGTGAGCAAAGTTGTTGGAAAGTCATTTTGTTGCTTGTGTTGTGCAGCGTGCGCACTCTGTGTGTGTGTGTGTGTGTGTGTGTGCGCGCAGAACAGATTGGCAGATGCCTGTGCCCACGGAAGGCGGGCTGGGGGCTGGAGCGGGGGGGAGGCTGCTTTGGAAAGGTGCCAGTTGTTCCATGGGCTTTCTTCCATCAGGATTANACGGGGCCAGGGACACCGAGCTACAGCTCTCGGGAGCTTCCAAATTGCAGCTTAAATGCTGTTTCTTTTTTCTTTTTTTTCTTTTTTTCTTTTTTTCCTTTTTTTTTCTTTTTTTTTTTCTTTTTTCCCCTTCCCTTCCTCCCCGCCCCAGCCCCCCAGCGCACACCCCCAGGCTGGCAGGAAGAGCACGCTGAAAAGGATCTGACAGTTTGAACAACAACTCGATGACTTAGTTTGTTTTCCCTGACTTTGCGCCAGCAAGCAGGTCTGCGGGTGAAAGACTTTATTAGGCTTTTAAAGCCACTGACACAGGTCTTTCTTTGACCTGAGGTACTTGAGAAGAAATGAAAACAACGTGTGACTTTCACGGAGTTGAAAGACTGCCCAAATCGAAGAATACGGTTTACAAGGGATCCAAAGTATCACAAAACGCTTCCCGGGGTAAAGCGTGGCAGAGCGGAGCGGGGGGAGAGCCCGTCCCGGGCAGAGGGAGAAGACATTCAGTCGCTGCTCGCGATGAGGAGGAGAACTCATCCGCTAATTAGGACATTACGAGATAACCGCATCCAGCGGGAGGTGCCATAACTACTCAGCAGCTTTCTGGGTGTCTGAGGTAGGGAGGCGATGGGAATTCGCCGTTGTTCCCAGGAGGCTGTCGGCACGGGGGCAGTCCCGGCGCTTCCCCGGGCATCGGCACGTCGGAGCAGCTTCTGCTCCGCCGGCTCTGCTCAGACCTGTCGGGAGAGCCCTGGGAGAGCGGCCACGCGCTGTTAGCCGTGGCAGCATCCACGAGGAAAATGTAGGACAGTTGGATCCTCCTCCTCCCGCAGCGATGCCGGAGAGCCTTAAAAGGGTCAGAGCTGGTTCCGAACACTACCTAAATTATCCCCTCTTCAATCCTCTGGGGGCAGAGGGAGAATTTCTCATTAACTTGCTGTATGCCTCCTTTACTCCTCAAGGAGCTTGGTTGAGGGATTCTCACAAGCAAACCAAGACTTGGGCTTTGCTTATACAAAATAAAAATAAACAAGCCCCTCGGTGAGGAAAGAGAAAGCATCAAAGAAACTGCAGGTGCCAAAGAAGGAACGGTGCAATGGATGCTAAAAGTAAGGAACTGTGCGGAGGAGCCCCCCACTTGGAAAAGTAATAAAGAAAAGGGTGATTCATCCTTTTTTCTTTCTAAAGCCTCGTGGAAGGAAGAAGATGGCAGGCCAGGTTTGTAGAACTGAAATAGTTTCTCAGAACTGGAGACCAGATGACTGAGAAAGGAGTAATACGGATGTTGGCTTATCGGGCTTGGAAAAGAATCACAGAAACCGAAACTGCGTCTATTTAAGCCTCGGTCGGCTGGGGAAGGAGCCTGCATGGCTACAAGCCGTGACGGAGAAGTTTTTCTGGAGCTCACTACAGGCCTAATCCTTCCTTAGACTGAGAATAAAATGCTGCAGTCAGCGGAGAACATGGCTCCGGCAGCTCTGGGATGGGCCAGGCTTGTCACGTGAGGACATCTTCTAGGAAAGCTTCAGGGAACCAACCGTGTTTGCCTTGCAGGGCTAATAACACCTTCTGCTCTTTTAGAACCTTGCTCTGTTGATAGCACAGAGGGATGAGGACTTTGATGAGGCCCGGTTCCTCTGTCACCGAGGTGGACGTGACAACAGCCACCTTTGCACAGAGCCACCACTACCTTCGGTCACCTGAGCACAGCTTTGCTCTCTCCAGCGGAATTGCTCTCCGGTTGGCTTGTGGGCAGGATTTCCAGCAGGCTGCCGCAGAGCTGTGGCTCTGGAAGTGCTGGGTGATACCTACTGACCAACAATCGCGAGCTGGCGTTTGCACGATGTCTCCATTGTGTCGGCAAATGGGTCATCTGCACGGACGTGCCCCACCGGAGGGTCTGGCGGCTCAGTGGGGTCGGTGTCCCATGTGGAAGCAACACACGAACCATCTCTCTGCATGTTTGATGTCCACAGTGAACTTGTGAAGAGGAAGCCTGGAGGAGGCTGACTCCAACACAGAATTTTCTCCCCTCCCTTTTGTTTCAGGTCCCGGCGCCGCCTTTGTGTGCGCAGGAGCGCGGGGACGTGTCTGCGTTTCTCCTTTCCTTTCTATAGGACTGAATGTTCTGAGCGATCATGTTATTGTATGTGTCTGATGAGCCATATGGAAGCTGTGAGGCTTCAGGAGTGTTTTGGGAATATAATGCCAGGAACTGATAATCTCAGCAGCTCTTCCTTCTTATTATCGCATTGCTTTTGCTGCCGTACCCACTTGAGGCTATTTACACCCCTTCCCGGCGAAGCTGGTATTTCCCCGGCACGGTCTCAATTCTCCATGGGGTAGAAAGGCTTTGGGAAGTGCCGTCTGAGGCTCACTGCGACTCAGTAATGCTTTGCAGAGACCGTGCTGCTGTCAGGCTGCCTGCGAAGGGTTTGTAACATGAAATAACTCAGCCTCTCTGATGGGAAAGGTTCGGGTTTTTGCAGGACTATGAGGCAGACAAAAGGTGCATTAGCCCCACTCTGTGAACCAGCCCTGACACGGGGTGGTGCTGCTCTGTCACCAGCATTATTTCGCAAACTGGTTTTCTACGGTCTTTGATTCCGACAAGGCGACTTGCAAAATACACAAAGGATCAGATTGTATCTCCCGGCGCTGGCCGCCATTCCCTTCCTGTGGGACGTCGGCGGCCGCTGCTTTCTCTCTTTCCACACCTTTGCTTCTCCTGACCTCCTTCCAGCAAACCCACTGGCAGTTGTTTAACAGTTTCACCAGCCGGTCGGGCAGTGGGCACTTTTCCATACTGTGTGTTTTTCTCCCCCTGTGCTCGAAGAGCCTGTTCTTCCCCTGCACCTGCGGAGCCTGTTAATCTCTGCGGAAGATGCGGTTCTTTGACTGCAATCCAAGCCTGCGCCAGCTGAAGCAGACTGCCTCCTCCTGCCCCTTCCAACGCGCCCGAGCCGATCTTTCGCTCCGGCTCAGCCCGGCACAAGCGAGGATGGCTGACAGAACCGGGCACGGATCGTGTAAGAGGGGAGGACAGTTTGAAAAATTATAATCTTCCTCGCTGTGCATCCAGTGCCCGAGACGTCACACTTGACCCGGGGGTGAAGCCCGGTCTCCATCCATCCCACCTCCTCTCCATGGACATGGCCTGTTAATGCTGCTGTGCTGGAGAGACTCAAAGTACCAAAAATGGTGATCCCCCACGTGACCGATGAAGAACTAAGCTACCACAGCAATAACAGCACTGTCTCCTCCAGGGGTCGTTATCGACGTGGGGGGTTACAGCCCTGACGTCGGACCAGGACGTCTCTGTGGTGCAGCTCTCCTCAAGGGATGGGTTGTTCAATGTTCACTGCAGCCTCAGCTCAGCCTGGAGCAGTCCGGGATAATTTCTGTTTATGAATTGACTTTTTTTTTTATGCAAAAGGCAGGACGCGCAAGACCACGCTAAAAGTTTGTCTCCCCTTGAACGGGCGAATGCAACTCAACTAACGGGAAAGACTTTAATTACCACCCAGTCCTTGCAGCGCTGGGGGAGTGTCTAACCTGGCTTCAGTGCTCTTTGAATCCTTTTAACCCCTTGAATTTTCTTAACCCCCGTGGTACGTTTTTGATCCCCGCAGCCGAAGTGAGCTGTGCTGGGGACAAATGCCAGGCGGTTTTAGCATTATGCACGTTGCGCACCCACCTCGTCCCTCTATGGGCTGTTCATTTCCATATGAAACATTTCTTTAAATAGCAACAATCTCGGGGGCTGATTTTATTGTCCTTGCCGTGGCTGATCTCAGTCATAGTGCCCTTTTGAGCATCCTGACTTATTGTTTATTTCTGGTGATCTTTGTGGCCCCGTAATTACTCCTTACCCATCCATTTTTCATACCAGAAGTCTTGCTCTCCAGTCTGGTCCCAGACCTCTGCCATGTTCCTGCTGGTGACGCGTGCATCTGAGCAAGGATCTTGCTCTGGCGAGAAAATCCTCATCTGTACGGTCTGTCTCAGTTCCCCAAATCTCTCTCCAAAGGACTAAAGGGGCACCTGCACTGCTTTTTGGCTGCCGTGGAGAGAAAGGGAAGAGAAACCACGTCCCAGCGCACGAGGTGGTGGGGAGTCCATGGGATGCCCGTTGCACACCCCTGTGTGAGGTCAACCTCGGCAGAGGAACCCGCGTACGCCCGGGGCAGCCTCAGCGGGCGGGAAACTCCACCGCTCAAGAGGACCAAGTGTAGCACTGGGGAAAAAAAAAGTAAAATTAATTTCAAAAGCAACACACAGCACTTCCAAAGCAAGAAAGACAAGCCAGCGAGGGGGATATTTTATTTGAGTACTTCTTGGTGTTTCTAAGAGGATTGGTTTTAAATAAAAAGGTTTGTAAACGAACAGGTTTGCTTTTCCAGTACGTCCCTTTGAACGTACATCTTTTTTTGATAAAGAAACGGCTTTGTGCCTGTCCCCCTGTTTCAGCTTCCTTTCAAATTTACATTTCCCTTATAGGAAATAAATGCGCCTGATTATTTCCAAATAGCTTTTCTGGTAGTCCTTGCAAAGTTGTCCATATACATACGTGTATATTTTTTCTAGGTTTTTCTTCTTTTCCCCAAATACGTGCGCTGATCTTCTGTGTTCTTTTAATGTCTTCCAGGAGATTTCCATTCCCCACATCAAGTCTTCCTAAATTGTCTCTTTAATCCCCAGGTTCTTAGTGCTTGGCAATGCTACTCGTTCTGAAGTGCCGTGATGGGAAGGTGGAGGGTTTTTTTTCCCCCTCATTAGCTGCTTTTAACATTCACCTCCTTTGTTTGTGTATCTTCTTTCGATTCCCTTCCCTTTGTGGGCAGGGCTTTGCTCTTCTGAGGTGTTAATAAGCCTCTGGCAGAGACAACATCTGTGGCAGAGGACATTAAGTTCTGAAAAACATACTTCTTGTGTTATGAGGCCCGTTACCTTATCTGAGCAGCAACTACAGCTTTTAAAGAGCAAGGACAAAGGAAACACTGGCTTAGGGCTGCTTCATGGTGGGTTTTTTTTTCCCGTATCAAGACTCTAGCTCAAAGTGTTTGTGTGAGAAAGGGGGGAAGAGACTGCCGAGGGGAGGAATGTAGAGGAAAACTTGTGAAGGGGAAAGGAAAAAGAGAAGAGGCTATTTAAAAATACTGCGCATCGCTTAAACCAACACCTAGCAAAGGATAAAGGCTTTACAGTGCGTATACGTGATCCATCCATCTGTTCATCCCTTTTATCCCATCCTATAGTCATGGGTATCATAAGAAGGAATAAGAGCGGTTAAAGCCTCCCCATCACAGGCGTGTCAGATGTTCCACGCCGAACAAGATCAAACCGGGGATTTGCAGCCTGTGGGATGCAAAAAGATGTCGTGGAGGGATAAGTGCTCTTCCCTTCCTGTATTGACAAATGGGAGGGGATCGTTTTTAGCAGGACGGAGAGGAGAGCGCCGGCATCACCTGCCCGCGGGGATGTCAGCGGCTGGATAGCCACCTCGCTGCTACCCGGTGTGAGCATCCAAAAAGTTGCAAACTGAGTGCATTAAGATCATGTGCCTCCTCCTTAACCTTGTATCCTGATACGACTTACCTGCTAAACGTTTGGGGGCAAAAAGAGGGCTGGTGCTAATTCAGACTTTAGGCACTGCAGGAAGTGTTTGTGCTTCAAAATAATTTGGAATTAAAATCAAAGAAAACAGTTTTCCCTCCTCCTCCCATTCCATCCTCCTTTAAATTTCCCGTTATTTACCTGGGAACATTATTTCTGCAATTTTTTCATTAGTTTCACATTGTTCCACAGGATGTTGGAATGGAAACACGACAGTGTGCTTTCTGGTCTGTGAAAGTCAGTCTGACGTGACATACTCGGTGACATACCCCAGTCTATTTTCAAATGAAGCTATCAATTACTTCGCTGGAGCTGAGCACCTTGTTGGCTATCACATGGTTCTGTTGTAGCATTTGGGTAGGTTTTGGTGTCTCGAAAGCTGAATAAAGCTGAAAGGTTCATTGCACAAGGTGCAGATCCTGACCTTTCCATCTCCACTTGGTGCATGGAAGAGAAGTCCTTGCCACAGCCTGGGGGACTGACTGATGGCCGGTACATTGTTGTGCCCGAACCACGTCGTGGCTGTGCCGTCACACAGCTCTCGGCAGCAGTGGGGGGCTCGGACTGTGCCGCCTCGATGCTGCTTCTTCACCTCATCAAAATCCACCCCCTGCCCCGACCCACCGCGTGGGACCGACCCGGCAGACCCCATCGCGCCTCCTTTGGCAGCGAACGCCCTTTGCCGGGGGGCGGCTCTCGTCTCCCCAAGGACACCTTTCCCCAAGTGTCTGTTCTCCGCTCCTGAAAGGCATCCAAACCCCTGTGTGAAAACTGAAATGAAAAACCGGCTGGCACGCGTTTGCGCGGTGGAAGTAGGTGACTTCTGCGCCTGCAGATTGACGGTATCGCTGCTGCTGGCATGACAAGTCTCTGCGTGCTGTAACCCTGGCACCGATCGGTGCCACGGATGCGAGGTAGCCTCCTCTTTCATTCCTCGCAGGAGCTCCTTCCCTTCCNAAAAAAAAAAAAAAAAAGCGCTATTTATGGACCTGGACAAGGTGACCTCCATATGGCAGATTCTGCCACTCACCGTGGGGACTCGAGCGAGGCACATGCTCCGCGGGCAAGGCAGAGAGACACTCTCAAGTGGTGGGCACATGCAAATGTGTGTCGCTTTCAAAGCAGCAGAATGATTTTATTTTTTTTTTTAAAGAGAGAGAGAAAAAATAAAAATAAAGACTTCTGCCCTCCCCCATGCATTTAAGGAAAACAATGCATTTCTGCAGGTTGCACGTTTGTAATAGTCTGAACTTTGAAATATTGCAAAAAGAAATAATATAAATATTTGTCTATATTCCCCCCATACATAACCCCAGAAGGAGCGAGCTTAATTCCTGTGCGAGGATAGCTGTCTTCCTCCCTGTAGCACCAACCCTCGCTCTATTCCCACCCTGGGGAACTGCAGAAAAGCAGCCTCTGTTGGGCAAAGCTGTGCCGGCGTGAAAAAAAAAAGGTGACCCAAATTTTTAAAGGAAAGGAGAGGCTGAAGGGAAGGGTGAGGCAGGACGGGGAGCGGGGGGAGAGGTGCCGTGCCGGGGGGGGGCTGTGCGGCTCGGCCGGGCTCCCGCAGGTCGCACGGGGCTGCCTGTCCACGGCGGGGCCGTTTCGCTCGATCAGGCGACAGCGAAGTTACGCGGTGACCCAAGTTAGAGGAGAGGAGCTCCGTTCCCTGCAGTTTCAGACCAGTACAAGCGCAGATTACCACCGGCCTTTGCGCGCCGTGTCCTAGAAAAGGCAGGTGAGTGCGAGTGCCGCCGTCTTCGTGCCAAATTCTGCTCTTCGGTGTGGTGCAGCCCTATTTGTATAAACAGATTTACACAGGTTTAGCCACCAGCCAGCATATTTTTTAATTTTTTTTTTTTTTCCCCAAGTGCATCTCAATAACGGTCACTATTGCAGGAACAGAATAGTTTAGTGAAGAATCCCTCTTCATTATATCAGAGCGCAGATTCCCTCACAGCTCCACAGCCCTAATTTCTAGCCGCGGGACCCAGACCTCCCCTAGTGTCCTGGGACGCACATAACGGCGGTGCCCGGGCTGCAGAATTTTCCGTGAAACCCTCTGGATGTAGCAGTAGGCTTTCAACAGAGGCATCGCGTGCTGAAGGATCCTACTTGCGCAAAATGGCTTTAAAACATATATATGAGATGTGTAAGGCGAAGAAGAGCATATTCTGCCCCGTTGCCTCCCTTTGGATTTCCTCGAGGCAATGCAAATACGCAGCTTCCCAAGTGAAATGTGCTGTTTGGGTTGCGGCAGGACCCCTGCAACACGCCGAAAGACAAGCTCTCCTCTTGCTATTTGTGGCAATTTATATTTGGAGCTGCTTGAATAATTCATGGCAGATCTCAACCATTTCTTTTTATCTGATACTTATTCAAAAGTCATTTTTCTCATTATCTGACTGTTTTGGCTTATACATTTTTGATATATGGCAATAGAGGTAAACTAGTAAGAATCGTCTCCTTTTAGGGCCGAACAAGGAACTTTATTGCAATGAGCAGAGCAGTAACAGCTCAACAGTTTCTGTTTTATTGGGCATCTGAAGAGATGTGTTGTAGCGTCTTCTCTCCCCCTCTCTGCTCAGCAACTCACTGGCACGCTCGTCAAAAGCAGGTATCCTGCTCATAAATCCCTTCTCCAGGCAGCAGTGAAAGCAAACACAACGGATATGTATTTTGCAGCCAGAGGGAATCCGTGGGTATAGATGAACAGGGTTTGGTGAGAGGCATACATCAACAGCATTTAAGAGTTTGTTTTAAAGGATATGTTGAAATCTACCTTTCTGTTGATGCATAAGTTAATATTCTAAGTGTGTTTACAAACCTGAATACCTTATTTCAAACGTGAGGGGGTGTCTTAGGACGGTATTTCAGCGCGCTCTGGGCAGACGCATGTGAAAATCCACATTTCACTAATCGCAGCCGTCGTTCTGCTCTCTTCCCGGTTGTGTTCCTGCTGGTCGGGTCTGGGTTCCAGGAGTGCCCACCCCGCGCTCGGTTCAGTAAAACAGCAAACGAGGCAGAGTCCCGACCTGGGGGGGCTGCGACCACTGTGGTTTTTCAGCCCCCACATGCAGATTCTGGATGCTTCATTACAGCGGCCACATTTGGAAAGTGTTCTCCAGGGACACGATCCAATGTCTAGTGAAAGGCAGAAAACAAAAACCTCCCATTGACATCAATTTTAGTGGGCTTTGGATCAGCCCTTAAATGTTTTTCTATTCAGTGTGGTTTTGTTTTCCTCTTTTGAATTACCTTTTTTCCCCCATCTCTGCCTTTGCCTCATCCCTCCCCTTTCCACATCAAACTGGCCAGGTCGGAACGTGGATCTGTTTTCCAGGCTGGGCAAATTCCATCTGTAGTGGGAATTTCTTGTAGAGTACGAATGTATCTGGAGGACATTAAGTGTCCTGCGTGACCTGCTGGCTGCTACTTGCTTACGTAATTTATTTTAGGGTTGTTTGGTTGGGTTGTTTGTTGGTTTTTTTTTCACTGGGATTTATATCTAAAAGCACCTCTCCTAAGCTCTAGATGCTTGCTAACCCTGCCCGGCAGCCTGCCAGTTCCAACCAGCCAAAAATATATCACCTTACTTGGCTTGTGGGCAGTTTTGTATCTTTAAAAGTTAATCCAGCTCTAAGCTGGATTAATAATGGAACATCCCTTTAACCAAAGGCACGTAAGGTCGAGGCAGAGCTGTGTGGGTATTCCAGGCCGGTAACAACAGAAGGAATTTTTTTTTTTTGTCCTAAATAGGACCCGAGATGATTTATTTCAGCAGTATTTTTCCTGCTGGACTGAAGGAGGAGCAGAGGAGTGGGAACAGGGTGAGACTGGAGGGAGAGCAGGCAATCTGAGAGGTCAATGGTGGTGGAGGGTATGGGATGGTCAATGGTGAGAGCTCAATGGTGGTGTAGGATATGGGATGGTCAATGGTGGCGTAGGGTATGGGATGGTCAATGGTGAGAGGTCGATGGTAGCGTAGGGTATGGGATGGTTGATGGTGAGAGGTCAATGGTGGCGTAGGGTATGGGATGGTCAGTGGTGGCGTAGGGTATGGGATGGTCAGTGGTGAGAGGTCGATGGTGGCGTAGGGTATGAGATGGGCGGGTACCTGAAGGGAAGAAGACAGACCAGAAAGGCATCAGCCTTTCGGTGGGGGTGAGTCGGAGGGCGAGACGGACTGGTTGCACGGATTAAAGAGAGGCAAGGCTGGCACGAGGATGCCTTTCGAGGTGCTGGAGCGACAGCAAGCACGCTCAAGCTGCGTTCGCGTGGTTCGTGTCGTCACCGGGGTGCTTTGATGTGCTGGGTTCGCCTTGTAAATCCCGGCTGTCTGTCATTTATTCGGCAGCGTTCTATAATGCGCTGTTAAGATCACTGACTGTGCACCCTCAGAGCAGCAAAATGCTTTTCCCTGTTACCCCCTGAATAAAGAAGATACACGGAGATCTTCAGATACTCCTCTCCTCCCGCTTTCTGTTCAGAGCCTTTAAAAATAAAATAAAAAGGGAACGGAGGGCATGGGTTTTGCTTCCAGGCGGGGTTGTTTCTATCAGCGGGTGCATGACTGGAGCCAGGCGGATTGCCCCGGGGATGGAAACGATGCGAGAGCAGCGTTGGGGTCTTTTGACCCCCGAAAATGAGACGGCAGAAAGGCGGGTGGGTTTGTGTTGGAGCGGCATCCTGGTGAAGCACACGCCGGGGTCGGATCCCGCCGTACAGGCGTTGAAGCCCAGTGAGCCCGGAGTGCCGCTCCTGACGGCGATAGGAGATTTAGGCAGCTTGAAGTCTGTGGTTCGGGGGCTGTTATTTTTCTCTTGAAACATCATTCTCTTCCTTTTCCTCTCCCAAAGCCCAGAAATCAATGCTTTTAAAAGATCCCCGATGGATAGGTTTCTGAAGTGTTCTCTTTATTGTCTGTTTTAGTGCTTCCCCCTCCCCCATTTCTCCTGCTCTCTGACAGCAGTTGCTGGGGTGGCTGGAGGACACGCTGCTGCTCTTTGGTGAGGGACACGGGGCAAACCATCACGGCTCCTCGAGCCTGCATGTTGGGGGGGCTCTTTGCCCAGTCCAGCCCGGAGACAGTGGGTGCTTTAGGGATCCAGATGGATGGAGGACTTCAACCCAATGGGCAGATGTAAATCAGAACTTGGTTAGCCTCAGTCTTCGGAGGAAAAGAATGATTTGGTCTTGCTTTCTCCACCAAAAGCCATTTCATTCGTTCCCTCTGAGTCTTCCCGGCAGAGCCTTCAGCCGTTTGGTGCTTTAATAAGGCTATAAAGAGCAAATAATATAACGGAAACAGGCTGTAAATTTCTTATAGTGGGGAATTTGTCCTTTTCTTCCTGATTCTTCCAGGAGCTGGGGCAGCGGTGGCCGGCCGAGGGGTCCAGCTGGGGACCCCAACTCCATCAACCCCCAAGCCCTGCACTTCAGGAGATCGCATGTTTTCGATTGTCAGAGTACAAAACTTGGATTTGAGTGTAAAATACCTTATAGCTCGGGCTGTTCTGAGGCAGTCATGCTTGAAACGCGTGTAGGAGACATAGTCATCTATATATACATACATATAGCTCTTGCTGCTGAAGCACGCTTATTGACCGTCTCCGCGTGTTTATCAATGATGGGTGAATCATTGATATTTTTAATACCAATTCCCCAAAATACTAAACCAAATGTGTCAGGCAACGAGATCACGAACAGAGCCACGCAGAGATCTCCTCACCAGGCCAAACGCTTCTTTCCTACCTATAAAAACCCATCTTATAAGATACATTAGCTGTAAATTCTTAACAGATGGGGCTATAACAAGCTGTTAGAGAGCATCTCCTCTGCTGTGGGGATGCACTGCTAAAATAATGCCACGCGGCTGTCTGAGCCCTAACGAAACTGAGACGAGCTGGAGGAGGAGGCTGTCATCTGTCTAGGTGTTGATGTCCTGCTCGTCACCGAGAGATGTAGTCAGGCAGCTGACCCCCTGTTAAACTCGCTCAGCTCCTCTGCATATTTACGGAGGCACGAACGCCGCGACGAGACTTTCCTCTTGTTAAACACGCGCCTTCGTGGGCCCGAACGTTTCGCAGGTGATTTGGAGGTGGTGACGAGAGCGCAGCGCCGGAGGGGTTTTCGGGCAGGACACGTGCGTCCCTGGTGCGTTACAGAGTGGAGGGTTTTCTCCTCTCTCCCACCTTTGCAGATGATGGAGTCCTGTGGAGAGCGAATGAGACGTTATACGAGCCATGATTGGGACTGTTTGAGCTATCACAGGTTTTGCACACATATACGGAACTGTGCACGGTTGTGGGAATGTGTATAAGCAGTAAAATGTACGCAAACATATATAGATGCATTCGTGTATGCGTATAACGAGGAAACCTATTGAACTATGGGAAGGATTGGGGAGTGGTTCATTTCCCCAGAAAAGAAGGTTGATCTACAACATTTCAACACGATAAAAGAATTAAAATAAAAAAACATTAGAACTGGTTTTATAGAGAGGTGACATAATTCATTAACCCTGCGTTAACCCTTTGAAACAACTCCGCTACTCCCTATGACTCAGGGACCCCCACCTACCCTGCGTTTGAGAAGGCAATAAATGTGTTTTCCTGTTTTTATAAAATACTTTGGCCTTAATCTTGTATTGTCGTCCTCCCCCCTTCCCCGAACAAACTGGAGGTCTTCCGAAGCCTTGTAAACCGTTGCTCCATAATCCCATAATGAAAAGCAGGATTACCTCCAGTGTGACACGTGCAGGACACATCTTTGCGTGATGCTCGCGTTGGGCTCGCTACCTGGGTGGAGGTTTCAGGTGCCGGACGCAGAGGGACACGGAGGATACCTGTGTCCCTGCAGCACCTTCACGCCCCGTGAGCTCTGGCCGTCTGAAGGATTCCAGTCTAGCGTTTTATCAGGCAGTTTGCCCTCAAACTGAATAAGGGTCAGGAGAAAATTAAAATGCTCACTGAAATCAATGAACAAAAAAAAAAAAAAAAAAAAAAAGTTGTGTTTTTTTAATCACCAAATCCATGAGACTACCATCCACAAGTCATCCAGGCACCGCTCTTTAAAGGTGAGGATTTAATATTTAAAACTCAGCCCCAACTGTTGGATTTGTTGTCACAGAGGACTGAGCTTGCCCGTAGCTGCGTTCCAAGCGCTGGTGCGGAAGCGGCAGAGCCGGGGAATGGTCCCCCCCCACGACTTGTGAATAATTCAGGTGCCTCAAAAATCGCACAAGGGAAGATCTTATTTATTTATTTATTTATTTTTAAATAACACCTAATCAGTCCTTGGCACACAATGCCACAAGAGTTTAATGAGATTCCAAAAACTGCCATCTCTAAACAGCTGCAGATTGAACTTGTGTGTGTAAAATACAGAATTCTGTGTATGGGTGTGTTTTTGTGTGTATACAAATGCACGAATGTAATAAAATAGTTGGGGAAAGTATGCTCGTGAACACTTTAAGAAAAAGGGGGTTCGAATGTGTTTGGTACGACCTAGCTGATAGGCTTTTTTTAAAGTCATCTTCTGAATCTTCAAGATGTCCTTGTTTATTTTCTTTGATTGTGCTTTGATTTAAAATTCTAGGCTCATTAAATGCCATAAAAAGAAACATTTACATAATTTACAAGCTCTTTATATGAACATTTTAATAAAAGAATACACCTTTAAATCAAATCACAAAGGCATATGACATCTTTGAAGGAGAAACTTATATTCCCAAACACAATAAACATTCTTCTATTACTATGTTAATTTGGAAAACAGGTCATGGGAAATTAAATTGCTTAAAATAGGTCACCAATTATAACTCTGCATTCTATTAAAGCAAATGCATCTCTGAAATCTTTATTAGTTTATTTTAATTAAAGGCAGAAAAATATTCAGTGTTAAATTATTGCCATTTGTATGTTTTACATTGATATGGACACACATTTATTATGCAGTGTAAAATGCTGCACATCTTTTTCATTATGACGCTTGTATTGTTCTTAGTTACTTTACCCATAAAGTAAGTCTATAATAACGTCGTGTTTTAAACATAAAAGGAGGGGAGCCCAAATGAAGTAACGGTGCAAATTTAATTTGATCATTTATAAAAGAAAACGCAAAAGCAAACGCTATTTGTATTTGAAAACAGTTATTGACCTCCTCAAAATTGTCATAATGTAGGAAAGGCCCCGATTCCGTTTGTGTCGGGTGTTTGTATGTGGTATTCCAGTTTGTATTATGTTTCTAAATTAAATAGATCGGGGTATATTCCCCATCGGCGTTCTCTCATAAAGTCATTAATACTCATGGCGGTTATTGTACGAGCCTATGGTGAGAGCCGGAATCTACCCCGTGCGCTCGCGTTTGCAAACACCGTTCCCAAATTAGGGCTGCAGCCTTCAACGGAGATCGAAGCAAATGTGGTCGCGGGTGGAAATCCCCCGGGCGCCCCGGGCCAGCGCGCGGGCACCCACCCTTCTCCCCGCGCACAGCCAGCTACGGCGCGCGAGGCCACGCGTGGGTGTCGTCTGTGCCTTTAGGCTGAGAGAGGCTCCTAAAGTGGCTTTGGCATCAATACCTGCCAGAACCGCCTAAAGGAGAGCTCTCCAGTAGGCACCATGAAGCACGAACGTGCACAGCCATGGGGGGGAATTGCCACCGCGCTGCCCCGGGCTCTGCCCCCCTCTTGTGCTATTGAAAATGAGGAACGTTAACGTTTCATGCGTACAAAAAGTGGAAATGTGGAATGCGTGCAAGCATAGCATGTCAGTAATGGTTTTTATGGAACGCCAGGAGCACCTGTGTGGGTTTTTAGGGTTGTGTTGAGGAACCATTCGTGAGCGTACTGTTGCTTGAATTCACTTTGTGTTCTCCTGTTGAAGGTGGTTGCCCAGCCCAACTGGAGAAGGTCACCACAGCTTCACAGAGCTGTTTAGAAATGGTTTGCCCTGACGCCACAGAGGAATTTTATGCTGTAATCCTTCCAAATCAGGATGGCAAGAGGATGGGTGCTCTTTAGAATTAGCAAAGAAACATAAATGCCCTTTTACCTTTAAGCCGTTAGTTCAAATTCAGCTTCCTTTCATGCTCACTGGTCTCTGGACCCCAAGAGTCCTCTCTGTGTTTGTGGGGCTGTTTGTAAGCCCTTCTGCAAGCTCCCAGCTAGCTCGTGGGAGGGCAGCGGCTGGACGGGGTCATCCTCGAGGTAAGGTCAGACCCGTACCTTCATCCTTAACTCAAATTCTGGTCTTCTGCAAGAGGAGAAGCAGACTCTCTTGTTGTTCAGTCTTCTTTAATGAAGACCTGCCAGGGCAAAGCAGAAGAGGACGGCAGTTTTGGTTTCTTGCCAATGGAATCACCTATAGATTTCTTGTGCACGGTTTTTTCCCTTCTCTTAGCTGCTCAAAGCACGTCCTTAAAAGAGGCTCAAGAGATCTTTACGTCTAAACAATAAAACACCTATTACTTACCCAGGAGACCAAAACAGCTCTCAAGGGTAAACGCGCATTAATTATGTATTTGAGCATTTGTGTGTTCTGCGTTTAGACAGCATACGTGTTATTTACCGACTAGCTGGTAATGGCTGCGAAGCGGTTGCGATGATCTAGGGGAAATACGAACGTCTGAGGCTTTGAGGTGAAGCGGGCGGACACAGAAGCTGGTGATGGAGCACCAGGCATCTCACCTCCCTCGCCTGGCTGAATTGTGCCCGCTGCTGATATTTTCTCAGCCTCAGGATGATGTAAACATGAATGGTGGTAGCAGAAAGCCACATACTTTTGCTGTTGAGGTCCTCAGATTGTTTTGTATATGGAATCTACCCTTTCAAACCCAATAAGCTGTGTGTAGTTTGGTGGTTGCAAAAGAATCATAGAATCACAGAATGGTTTGGATTGGCAGGGACCTTGAAGATCATCTCGTTCCAACCCCCTGCCCTGGGCAGGGACACCTCCCACCAGCCCAGGTTGCTCCAAGCCCCGTCCAACCTGGCCTTGAACACCTCCAGGGATGGGGCAGCCACAGCTTCTCTGGGCAACCTGCGCCAGGGGCTCACCACCCTCACAGGGAAAAATTTCTCCCTGATATCTCATCTAAATCTCCCCTCTTCCAGTTTGAAGCCATTCCCCCTTGTCCTATCACTCCATGCCCTTGTAAAAAGTCCCTCCCCAGCTCTCCTGTAGCCCCTTCAGGGACTGGAAGGAATGCCTGTTTCCATGTGAGTCCCTGGAAGATGGGAGCTCTTGAAAATTCAGACTTTTTCTTCCTTGTAACCATGAATGTAAATTCCCTTTAAAAAAAAAACAACCCCAACCATATATGGTAACTCCTGTCTGAATGCAGTGCTTCCCCTCGGTAGAAACAACAGAATTTCACAAAGGATTACTGTCAAATATTGCTGTCTCCTTCAACGGAGGAAGGAGAAGCAACCAGCGTGGCACCAGCCTGCGTGTCAGGTTAGGGACAGGACCAGAAATGGAACCCAAAACGCAGCCCGGTGCCGTCGGCCGTGTTGCTGCTCTCACAAATCTGGATTCGGCAGCGACTCTAACGGAGATCCCATCCCTCTGCGAGCCCACCCCTTTCGCAGGGGAGAGCTGTGGTTTGGCCGGTCCTTCCTCCCTTCGTTTCGCGCTAAAAAGTGTTTCCAAAAGAGCTGCTTGACTCTGTTTTTCTAATATTTATTCAAATGCGGTGGTGTAAATACGAACTAGATGGTTTTATGAGGATAACTTTTATTAGCGCCTGTGTAGCTGTTATATCAGGTAGCAGTAAAACAGAACAGGCAAATCTAAAAAAATTAAGATCCATCAAGCACTTTCCTTGATTCTCTTCTGGAATCAAATTTGCTGAAGATACATAAAAGCGCATTATTACTTCTCTGGAACAGTCTATATATATTTCTTCGGACCTTTCTTACAGCTGGAAGCAGTTCCTTGTTTTCCATGAAGATATAACTTAACAAGTTATGGTCATTATTGATCACATTTATCATCTCCATTTCTCTCTGCGGACCTTCCCGTCAGAGCCAGGGAGCATTTACACTTTTGGTTGCGGCTTTGACTCCGATACCTGAGGAATTGGCACAGATGTAAGGGGTATCATATCACAGGGGCTGCTTGGATGAGTTGGGTCTGAAGGCGAGATGTGTTCTCTAAAGTCCTGAATGAAGGAAATATTTCCTTCAGAGAGGCACCGGAACATATGTCAGCCTGTCACTGCCACCAGTGGGATTTAAACGTGCTTAAATTTAAGAATCATCTCAAATACGGATGGGTTTCAGTCTGTTCCTAAACGCTTTCCTGAGCCGCAGTTTGGATCTGCTAAGTTTCACACTGAACTCATAAAAAAGGATTTTGATGTATTTAACGCAAAATACAGCCCGCTGAACGCGCCCGGCAAGCCTGCAGCTCCGCTGCGGTGTTTCCGGAGGAAGAGTATTTGGGGCTTTGTTTGTTTCAACTTGCAGAGTATCGGGTTTGGTTTTGTTTTTAAATCTTAGTCTAGGCGCTTCGAAATGAGAAAGTTCAAATTATACAACTGTGCAAACAGCATTACTGTAATCTGCATAAAGATGGGTCCGGAAGAGCCGTGGTATTAGCAATTCATTAATATGCAATGAAAGGCTTATTTGCACTTTGTCTAAAAGTAACAGTAACTTCAGGTTTTCTCTCATTTGCATAAATGATACAGCACAAGACTAAACCACTCCAATAATGGGCCTTAATAGGATAATCATTTAAAGATTTTATGTCTAGGCTACTGAACTGTCCATTTGGGCACATTTAAGTTAACATTCGTTGTACGGCTCGGAGGATCGTGTTAAGGAATGTGCTAATTTACCGAATCTAGTTTCCCAGGCAGCATTTACAGGGGTCATTTTTCATCAACTACCGTAGTCACTTAAATCATAATATTTCATAATAAACACCAAAGGCTACTGTACGGTGGGGATGGTAAAAAGGCAACAAAGCTGCCCCGTGCTCGTATTTGCCTGGACCACTGCCTGCCTGGGCGAGCATCACCCCCGATTTTCAACCACGAGAATTTTAAACGTATTTACAGCTTCACACCAGCGAAGCGCGACGTAGAACGGTGCCGGCTAAACCTGCGTTAATGACCAAAACGGTCTTCCCTAGAGGTGCACTTGCCCTCTAGAAAATAAATCCTCGCCCCTAGTAGAGAAACAGCCTCGTCTTTGCTCACAGCAGTCCTGCTGCGGAGAGGTGCGGTGCGGTTTTGGCAACAGCAGCCTCCAAATGCTGCTCCCCCTCTGCTTCTCCAAAGAGATTTGGGGGTTTTTAACCTGCGCTCGTAATCCTGCAGTGCTTTTTGGGATCGGACCCTCTGGGCTACCAGCCCTGCCAGAATTGATCCCCTTCACCTGAACATTTATCATTAAGCATTTAAGCAAAACATGCTTAATTTTCATTTTAAAGCCACCCTTAAGCCCCGCTGGCTTCACTGGGGCCGGGCTTGTTTGCCGGGCTCGTTTGCCGGGCTCGTTTGCCGGGCTCGTTTGCCCATCCTTCCTCTGTTCCGGATGGGGAGAAGATGCTCAGGGTTGAAACGGGCTTTATGCAGGCAGCGGGGGTAGGGGGGTGGATGGAGGACCTTCCCTTTTTCCTTTTTATTTTTTAGGTGAAATACCCTCATTTTTCATATACCATCATTTTTCATCCACCGACTGCTCCCCGATGGGGTCAGGCGGCTTAACCTGGGCGCTGCCCGCTGGAAAGGTCCTCTCCTTTCCCCCCGGCGCTGGCGGGTGCGCCGCGGGATCGCAGCCCTTCTGCGCCTGCTCGGGCAGCCTGGAAACAAAGATCCTTTTAAATGAGACGTCGGTAACAAAAGGGATCGCACCGATCTTCCTCAGCGCAGTTCCCCACGTGCGTTTGAACGGTGCAACTTGAAGGAACTCAGCTGAAGGTGTTGCCTACGGCAGCTGCGGAGGCGGTTGCGCAGAGCCTGTTCCGAAAGCGTCGCGGCTCCATCTGCCCTCCCCTCCTTCCCTTCCCCTGCTCCAGCAGTGCCTCAGCGTCAGAGCCTGATCCTGAGCGGCGCTGGCCACCCGTTGAGGTCAGAGGCTTCGGAGCTGCTGGCGGGGACAGTTACATCCCTTTAAGCAAGGTTTTCCTCTCGGAGAGGATTTTTGCTGACACAAATCCGTTGATTCTTCTGCGTTTGGCTGCCGAGTTGCATGCGAGAGCCTAATCAAGCCGAAGCGCCTCTAACTTTTCTAACGCTAGCAACCTCTCCGCAGCCGAGCCCTGATCTGAAATATTCATTTTGGTGGCACGTCTTAATTGCATTGCAATTATTTCTGAAGTTACTCTGAGTGCTTTTCCTTTGCTGCCTCTACGTTTTCCATAGGCTCTTACAGCATTCTTTAAATCAAATGGTGCTCAGATACCATGGTGATGGTTGACCTTATTATTATGGGTGACCTCTTTCTTTTGGCCTCGGACAGCGATGGCTGACAATAGAGAAGAGCATTTGCTGTTTCTGTGTCAGGATACGTGGGTGTTTCACAGTTCGCGTGCAAGATGGTGGGCGCAGATTAAACTGCGGATTTTAAATCATAAAGCCCCGAAGAATAAAAAGTCAAATGCGCAAATGCCGTTACCAGAGGCTCAGCTGATTTCTTGACACTGCCATCAGCATCCCTGACATCACCGATTCCAGTTACGGGGAAAAACAGATTACACCATTTTCGCAGGGGTGGAATACGTATCTGCTGAGAAAGCACTGTGATTTTCTGCCTTGGCTTTGTGCGTGTGCGGGCACGTACTGGGTGGGGAAGAGTGAGATATTCAAATCTTTTGCCTCCGTGGCATAAACGTCTTGATTGAGTCTGGTAGGAAAGACGAGGGTAGGAAATTCAGCCCGCAACCGTGATCTCATAGGGGTGTCTGTCAATTCGTTTTTCAAAATAATGTATGTATGTGTACACACACGCGCGCAAACACAGCGAGATGTTTCCCTTTGGACTCCAAGATTTTCATTACTTTATGCACAACAGCCCTGGTCAAGCTCAGGAGAATAAACTGTAAAATGCTACAGCGTGGATGGATCTATAAACCGGAAAAAAAAATAAAATAAATCCTTATTAAAAACAAAGCAAAGAAAAGAATAACCTGAGTCAAATTTCTGATGATTTTATTTGACTGTGAGTAGGGTTTGGAATTTGCAGCCTGAACCTTGGAGACTCGGAGCTGGAGAGCAACTGCTAAGCTGGCTGCCCAGCAGCCGGCTACGCTCCTGCTTTGAATGTTTAAACATCCTCAAAACAGAATGAATTTTTCATCTATCACTTCGGCAAACAATCTGGCTCCTGTGTGCTGCGGGGATGAATAGCCACGCGTGTGGGATCTTAATGGAAAAAGACAAGAAAGCATGAAGTGATGCTTTTTGAGGAGCCCACCTCGCTCGTGTTTCAGGAGTTTGATGTGAAGAACTGCGTTTCGCAGCCGCGCGACTTAATGAATTTTCCCTTTGCCGCCTTCTGTGATGTTGTCTCCTGCACTGACAAAGGGCTTTGGGCTTGGGATGGGTTTAGGTTGCGGGGTTTTTCCTTGGGTTTTGGAAGCTCACACCTGATTTAAAGAGGCGGTGACGACGCCTCCGGAGCTGCTGCTTCCCTGGGTCCTCCTCCGTGGGATGCGGGAGGCATCGGTAGAGCCCATCAGCGGGTACCCCCCTGTCTGCACGGCTGCGAGGAAGGGGTCCGGAAGATGGACCGTCTCCCGTCGCCCTTCTCTTGCAGAAGCACAGGCGAGAGGGGATATTTATAGAAATGAAAGCGTCTCTTTACAGCCCCCACCACATTTCTTGCTTCTTTTTAATCTTTATTCTCCATATTGGTGACTAAGTTTCAGCTTGGCTTACAATTTGTAGCACTCCGATCGCTTGTAAAAATAGCCGATTTCCTATTTTATTTCTTCTATTTTTCTATTTCTGTTTTATCTTTCTGCTGTCGAGGTTTTAAAATTAATTTCCTCTTCCTAGCACGCTGAGCATTTAAAGAAATGTGACTCCTCAGATCTGATGTGTTTGTTGTCCCGATTCGGAACTCCGACACACACAGACTGGTCCTTAGCCTGTAGTCAGCCTCTTGAATATCATTGCGGGAGTCTTGTTATGAGTCACTTATCGAGACCAAAAATAAGGAAGGTCCCAATCACTGATAATGCATTTAGAGNGCAGAAGAAGAAGAAGAAGAAGAAGAAGAAGAAGTTATCCAGGGAAAAACATGTGGGCTAGAATTAACTGAAAACGAGTTATTTGTACATTAAATTTTAGGGGGAAAAAAAAAAGCTTTTAAAAAATTTATGCAAAAATATTTCAGCTTCGGATCCCCCCCTCCCCCTTCGCTCTTCAGGCAAAAAAGGCTTCAGAGGAAAATGGAGATTTGAGGTGGAAAATTTAGAAACTGAAATATTGTGGAAATTTTTCATTCAAAACTAACTTTTGGAAAAAACTCTTTCCTTTAGAATAGGCCATAGAGGAGACATTTTAACACCTTTATTTCACGTGCCATCTCCCACAGAAGCAGATGCGGGGCTGATTCAGCCCTGGTCAGCAGTGCCAGAGCCGACAGTGTTGAAGTGCTGATTCTCCCACTGATGCTGTAGAGGACAACAGCAGTTTTCAGGGTTTTATTCTGTAAAACTGTTCAAAAGATCACTTTTTAATATTTTTTATGAGTACAAGGATGAGGAAGCAGAGACAGCCGCCTGTGAGCCTTATGGGTATTTCACGTGGAGCTCTGTCTCATGGATGTCCACGCAGGAACGCTCAGTCCCACCACCACACCATGCCCAGCCAGCTGAGCCCAGTACAGCGCATAGTTTGGGGCAAAGAGAGAGGAACTGGTGTAAGGCCCAGGCGGTGATGGTTATTTTGGTTGATTATACAGTGCCTACAATCTCACAATCTTGGCTGCCCTCACGCACTCGCAGTGTGCAGAAGGTGTCCACAGCCTCGGCCAGCTCATGCCTCTGGGAGGCTGTGGCTCTGCCTTCCTCAGGCAGATGCTTTTGCAGGCAGGAGACAGCAGCTTGCCTGCAGAGCTTGGGTTCCCAGAGGTTTGCACTTGGGAATTATGATCATCCCTGGAAACATTCCAGGTCAGGTTGGACGGGGCTCTGAGCAACTTCATCGAGTTGAAGATGTCCCTGCTCATTGCAGGAGGGTTGGGCTAGATGGCCTTTAAAGGGCCCTTCCAACCCAAACCATTCTGTGATTCCATGATGACAGCAACACCTACACCCCTGGATTCAAAATCTTGAGTGAAGCTACAACTCATGCCACCGGCTCCAAAAGAAAAGTCTTAGGCTCCAACCTGAAAAATTCTAGATGTTGAGAGTTTTGTTTGTTTGGTTTGAGCCATAGGGGCAGTTTTCAGAATAGTTTGTAAGATCTAGGGAGCAACTTACTCTTTTTTAATAAAACTGGAAATCTGTCATTCTCCCATGCGCCCTTCCAGGAGCTGAACTCTGAAGAGTATTGCATGATGAATTTTTGCAAGAAAATCTTGATCATCTTCAGCAACGTATCAGCCCTAACTGTACTCTTGGAGTCGCACGTACGCACATGCAGGAGGATGGTCACTCCATCATATTACAGTCGATTGCAAACTTGACCACAGAGAGGGTAAATAAAAGTGTTTTCAGGTGGAGTTAATTTTGTCTCTGTTCTCCTTGTACGTAGTTTAGGTCCGCTCGGTGGAGACACCTTGTGCTGAAGGGTCTACCATGGATAAAGTTGTCTAGACAGGTTTTCCCCACCAGTGAGACCAAGGGTAAGAGAGGAAACAAGTCTTGAGCTCTACCTTCCCAAAACCCACCACATATTTAATGTCTCAGTACCTGGGACAATCTTAGACATTGTTGTCTCGCCATGAAGCTTCCAAAGGTAACAAGACAGAATAACTCAGAAACAAGTTCTGTCTGTGTCTGCTGCTATTTCCCCGCGGGTTTTGCTTTGGCAAGAAGGGCATGACAAGCCCATCATCCTAAAGATGGTGGAGATGTAGTCTCTGGCTTGCCTGGCCTGGAGAAGGTGCCTGGATGCGGTGTGTGGGGGTTAAACCCCAACTGATGTAGGCAAAGGTTTGGTCCAGTGAGGCCCTGGGGCTGACAAAGCCTCGTGAAGGATTCGCCCGTTACAGAAATACTGCAGGACCATGGTTTCATGCCAATCTCCAGAGTAAAAACAAGTGAGAGAGAGATGGGGCTGGAAGAAAGGCGTTGGTAGAGAGGGGAGGTCAACCCCAGAGCGCGCTGTGACTGGCGTGGTGGTGGGTACCAGAGCAGCGACAGTCATTCCTTTAATTAACAGCAGCCTCGCTGGCTGCTCTGGCTTATGCCAGTGGCTGCAAAGAGCTACTTGGGGCAGTAAAAGTTAATGGTACGTGTGGCTGTGCAGGATGGAGCTTCTGGAGCAGCTTTTCTTGGGAAAGCTCGCTTTTATGCACGTGTCTCTGCCCTCACCATTTTCGTCTCAATGCTTGGGAAAGGATTTGTATATTAACAGCACGTGCTGCAAAAACACACCCGAAAAAACGAGTGTGAGGCATTAGTATCCCCTTATAATTTCGTTTTTATGGTTTCACAAATACACGGTGCCAGTCTTTAATTGCAGACAACGCACAAAGCAAGGAGGGATATCCTTGGTATGTAATAGCTGGCCAGAATTAGGCAATAGCTTCGCCCCACCCGCAGCACCCTCGGTGATTTCCTACAGTACCGAGTACAGTCATAGGTATGTGTGGTGCATTAGTTAAGTTAATTACAACAGCACAGAGATTCATTGCAAATTGTTCCTAGTTAAAACTGAAAATTCACTGGAACAAGGAGTGCTAATTATATTCCACTTGTTACTGCTGTGTCTAGTTAATATTCCAACAGCTGCTTTGGCAAGATAATGATGGCTCCAGCAGAAATTACTGAACAAATAGATTTTTAAATCAGTAACAACATATTTACCAGGATTTTTTTTTCCCTCTTCATACACAAAGTTAAGCCCTGCCAGAGTTGAGCATTCATATTCACTGAAAAGTAGAGATAAAAAAAATCAACATTGCCATTATTGTGTTAATTTGGCACACTTCAAAAAAAAAAAAAAAGCTAAGCAAGAAAATATTATTGATAAATAAATGTTCCTGTCCTCTTATAGGGCTATAGTGCTCTTCTCAGCTTCACAAAACCCAGTGTAGCTTTTTGGTTGACCGTAGTCAGTTAATTGCCCAGCATTGTAAAAAACAGCATCGGGAACGGCGCTGGTGCTGGAGCCACCGGCCGGAGCGTGGCAGCGCGGCTCGGTGGGGATGGCGCTGCCGCTCGCCCCCGCCGCCTTCCCGGTTTGTCACTGCTCAAATGGGCAAATGGATTTTTAAATTGCAATAGTGGTAGCGCGGCTCTCTCTCATTGTCACAGAATCCCAGAATCCCAGACTGGTGGGGGCTGGAAGGGCCCTCTGGAGCTCCCCCAGTGCCACCCCCTGCCAGAGCAGGGGCACCTCCAGCAGTGGCACAGGACGGCGTCCAGGCGGGTTTGGAATGGCTCCAGAGGGGGAGACTCCCCCACCTCTCTGGGCAGCCTGTGCCAGTGCTCTGCCACCCGCACAGGAGAGAAGGCCCTCCTCAGGTTCAGATGGAACTTCCTATGCTCAAGTTTGTGCCCGTTCCCTCTTGTCCTGTCACTGGGCACCACTGGAAAAAGACTGTTCCCATCCCCCTGGCACCCTCCCTTGAAGGATTTATCAGTATTGATAAGATCCCCCCTCAGTCATCTCTTCTCCAGACTGAAAAGCCCCAAGAGCTCAGCCCTTCAGTCCTCCCCCTTCAGTCCCTATTAACGGGGACTCAGGAGAGGTGGTTCCCAACGCCTGCTTCTAGCGTGAGGTTTCTGGAGAAACCCAGAGCAGAATCTTTCTTTTCCCATGGACAAATCCTGCAAACTCGCTGCTCAACCCATCGTGCAGATCTTGCTCTTCCTCCACGGTCTGAGTAATGAAGTTAGATGCTTGTGAGACCCTGTGAGGCAGAGAAATCCTTCCGTTAAAGCCGCAGAGCCGTGCGGTGGTAAAGGCAGGAGCCACCTTCTCTGCTGGGGAGGAGCAGCGGAGGTTTCTGGGGCTTTGCTTTCTGCACAGCTGTCCCAACCCACAGCACGCGCGGCACGGGGAGGCTCTTGTAGGCAAAAAATTTCAGCTTGCGTCTCACACACCAGCGCTTGCGACCTGAAACAAGTCATTTCTGTGTCTGAGACAGCAGACCGAATTTTGGGACCCTCAAGTGTCGGCATCTCTGCCCGTGCGGGAGCTCGGAGCATCCTTCGGCCGGGCTCCGAGCCTGTCCCCGTGCCACATCCAAGCAGAGCTGCAGAGCTGCCTTCCAGCAGGACACGTGCACGCCATCAGCCAGCTCCTGCCCCTGGTTAGACCCCAGGTGACTCACCTCTAAAGTTTCCGGATTTTTATCGGTAGAAAAGCCTTCCAGAGAGGCGGTGTGAGGAGGCCCCGCCACCTCCCTCCTGCCCTCCGAGCACGGCGGCTCAGCGAGGCGGAGAGAACCACCCGACCTCGCACCGAGGCGGTCCCCGAGCCCAGGGCAGAGCGCAGTGTCCTGGTTTGAGGTGAAACGGAACCGATTTTGTTCAGTAACTTTGCTTCTTAGCCGGGCCTCTTCTAACTACTGCAGTTAACAGCACGTCGCACAGAGCCTGTTCGCTCTGAGAGCGACCAGCCCCATGTTCACAGGTGATGCCCGGGCACGGCGTGCAGAGAGGCTCCTGCCCTAACCCCAGGGGCAGCCGACTGTTATTTGCCCTGTTGGAGGGTCGGAAGCGGAAAAGCGCAGTGGGGTCCCACCTGCGGGGAGGAGCGGACAGGACGGGTGACCCCAAACTGACCAACGGGGTATTCCATCCCATCTGCCTCACGCTCAGTGTAAAAGCTGAGGGATCAAAGGGTCAGTGCTCTCTTTCTTCAGTGGCCGCGTCCGAGGAGGACTCTGTCTGTCCGTCGGCCTTTGGTCCCGGTCCTGAATGCAGATCCAGAATCCAGTTCCCATCCATCACTGAGTCCAGCCTGGGACTGCCCCAGTGCCAGCCCATGTCGTGATTGTCATCTCGGGAGCTTAATACAGTTTTGTATATATTTCATTATTTCTTTTTATTTTATTATTAATATTTCATTAAAGTAGTTTAGTTCCTTCTAAACTCATAAGTCTCTTTTTCTCTCCTCTGCCTCTCTCTTTGAAGAGGGGTAGAGGGGAGCATCTGTCGGTCCCATCTGGGGTCCCCCACGTCCCCAGTAGCCTCTTCGGCCTAAACCACAACACGCGGGTTTTGTCCCTCCTCCCGTCTGGTGCACTTATCTCTGGGTACACGCGGTGGCCCGTGCGTATGAAAAGATGCAGGACATTTTTAATGAGTCGTGAACGAGAAGTTCAGCTGGTGCTGGATGTTTAAAATCAGAGGCAAAACAAACACGCTGGAGTGTCTGGGGTTCTTTTTAATGGATAGCACAGCTTCTGGTTTATTATTACTGCTATTACAGTTTGCAGCTGCAAAATGATCTGAAATTTCAATAGCAGCATGCCTCTTCATGCTGCTGCAGGAACGTATATGCTCGGTTGTATAAATCGACGTGCACCTCTCATCCAACCAGGCTGGAGCTCCGGATCACACCATTTGATCATTCATCTCCCGAAAAGGGGAAGAGAGAGACTTTAACACCTCAGCTAACGAGGGGGAACGTTTAGCAGTGCTACCACCGAGCGAGCCTCTCCTTTTCGAGGGGGGGCGTGCGGCAGGGCTGTCCTGCTGGAATTACATACATTTTCAATTAGTTTTCTTCGGAGAGGGGATTTTCTTCCCACTTAGTCATAACACCGGGATGTGTTAAATAAATTCACTCTGGGTTGTTCCCTGTCTGGCAAAATAATTTGTGAATCAAGGTGGGGGGAAAAAAAAAATCTAGTTAGCAGCAATTGAACGCACAAAGTGGGGTGACCAGTAACTCTCTGCAGCTGAGGCAACATTGATATATGTCCTGTGGTGTCTTATGGGAGGTTTCTAATTGCAATATGAGTTTTTTGTAGTAACCTGCTGGGGGAAGGGGAGAACGCAATTGCTTATCAGTTTATCATTACAACCTTTTATTAAGGTTTTTTTTAATTAAAATGGAGCGACAAATGTACACTCTTATCCCTATAAGCAATCTTATCTAGTGTGACTGCTGCTATATTAGTGAACTAAATCCTCTTGATTACATTGGATGTGATCTTATGAAGTATGACAGCTTTACATATTAATAATAGGAACTGTCTGAATAGGCTGTCGCATGACCCTCTTCTCGGTGGCTCTCCACCAGCACAGTTTTAATCTATTTATCTCTGTTGCTTTCCAAGATAAACTGTCGTACTCTCAGGAAAGCGCAGTTGTCCCCATACCACAGATGGGGAGGGGAAGCACAGAGTCCAGGAGAGACCTCGGGCCAAATCCCCAACTCCAGCGCTTTGACCGCAGCCCCTTTGTCATAGAACCATAGAATGGTTTGGGTTGGAAGGGACCTTGAAGATCATTGAGTTCCCACCCCCCTGCCCTGGGCAGGGACACCTCCCACCAGCCCAGGTTGCTCCAAGCCCCGTCCAACCTGGCCTTGAACACCTCCAGGGATGGGGCAGCCACAGCTTCTCTGGGCAACCTGCGCCAGGGGCTCACCACCCTCACAGGGAAGAATTTCTTCCTGATATCTGATCTAAATCTCCCCTCTTTCAGTTTAAAACCGTTCCCCCTCATCCTATCACTCAACTCCCTGATCAAGAGTCCCTCTCCAGCTTTCCTGTAGGCCTTTTAGGGACTGGAAGGGGCTCTAAGGTCTCCCCAGAGTCTTCTCCAGGCAGAACACCCCCAACTCTCTCAGCCTCTCCTCATAGGAAAGCAGCTCATTGTCACAGGAGCTCCAGCTCGATCCCTCCTTTCTTTAGAGCAGGAGGGACCTATTTTATTCTCCTGATCTCAAACAGGATCTCCTGATGTTCCCAGCATCGAATTTCTACTCGCATGGGATGAGCATCGGCTGTTGCGTAGTCACCTCTGGGGCGCCAGGAGCGGGGGGGCGTTGTTCTGGGTGACTTTCCTGTGCAACGGTGCACCTGAAACGGGTGTGCAGGTGACTTTGTGTGCCCAGGTAGCGACGTGCGTACAACTGAGATGACACAATGAGAAAGGGGACCTAAATAATGGGAGCGAAGGGGTACATGACATATCCAAATTTACCATGGCTAGCAGGGGCTTTGTAATATAGAGCTACAGGCTCTTTCTTGAAACACTTTCGACTGGCATTGCCCTGACTGAGAAGAAAATGAAGCTCTGTGCCATGGTGAGAGTGATGAAGGATGGAGAGGGCTCTTGTTTGCTAGCTCGTTTGCTTGCCTGCTTTCCTTAGCTCTGAATTAGGATCCCCTTTAGGCCAAGGGAGAACAGAGTTGCTCCACAGCCACTCAGCTGCTGTGAATCCATGGAGGAGCAGAGGTGTAAGAGCCGTTCAAATCCAGCTCAGCTTTACAGCAAGAAAGTGCCCACTGTCCTACTGTTTCCAGCCCGTGGCCCGGATTCTGCTCCCCGCAGCAGTGGTGCAGCGTGCTGACGTTGGCAGAGCGGTTCCAGGTTCGCAGCGGTGCGGGATGGAGCCATGTGCTCCCACGGAGATGGCTCTGCCGCCCACGGGAAACCCTCAACATCTGCGCCTTTTGTGGCAAGCCGGCAGAATCCCTCCAGAGCCGGTGGGGTTTTATGGCAGACAAAAAATCAAAGCACTCTCTGTAGGTTAAAATTTAGGAAATCTGGAGATAGAAATGAATGAAAAGGAGGCGTAGGATGTGCAATGCAGTTTAACTGTCGTAGTGCCCTCGAATCATGACTGCGGCTAGAAGCCATCTCTGAAATCCTGTAGACCAACATCAAGCCAAAGAGAGTCCCGGGCACTTACGGCTTCGGGGACTGTGTCTGGATTGGAGTCTGAATGTCTCTTCCCACTCACAGCTCCGCACTGCGGTATTGTTCCATTAATGCTCCATTGGTGTTTCAGAGAAAGTTTGGGGGAGGTTGTGTTCTGGTTTGCCCTCGCAGGCGGTGCTACCTCGCCTTGTAACTGCCATTCACTTCTCTTCATTGCACTTTACAAGGGCAGTTAATTACTGTTTCTACACTGATTCCATTTTGTTATTTCAAACTTCACCTCCTTAACAGGAGGCGCCTGCTTTAATAACGATGTTTCATTAACAATAAGCAACTAAAAGAAATAGCCTAGAGATTCCCTGGCCGTTACAATGGTACTCCGCACACGTCTATATGACTTTTATGATTCCTTTCAACCGGGCTGGTTCAGAGGACCTGTGGCACACCCAGAAGATCAACGCTGCTCTTTGTAGGCTAAAATAGATGAGCAGTGAGGTTTGCTTTCTGTGCCAGGAAAACGATGCACAAGGAAATGGGCCAGACAGTCCAGAGGAGAAAAAATAAATCCATTCCCCAGGGAAACTGGAGATACTGGTGCCCAGTGGTTCATCCAGGTCCTGGGGAGGAATTTCAGATGGTGCAGCTTGGCCATGGTGTTTGTAGCCCACTCGCACCAATGATGCATCTTACAAGCTGCTGAACATTTGGGTGCCCGGGCAGTGTAACTGCTCAGAGAGTGCTCTAATAGATGGTTTTAGAAAGAATCCAGTTATGGGAAAGTGGGTGTTAAATAAATCTGAGAATAAACCTTCTGTGCTCAGATTTGAAAATATGTCTCTACCTGCGATAAAAAGCATCGAAGTATAAAGGTCATTATAAAGAATCAAGTTCAAATAAATGTTTTTAATACTTGGCATAAAGTTGATTCAGAACTGGGGCTGTTTCCTTCCGTGATACCTCCTCCGCGTGAACAAATAACCGCTGAACGATTAATCTAAAGGCCCTCAGATGCCCCAGCCAAACAGTTGACGTGACTGATGGTTATGGCCCCACGTAATACACAAGGATCATAAACAGTTAATCTTCACCAAAAGGGAGAGTGAAATATTGTTTGATATCATTTTTAATAAAGAGAATAAATTAGGCTTTAAATATCATAGCACATCTTTAAACGCTGGTTACAGCTCCTGCGCGCAGAGCGAATTAGCAACTGAATAAGTGTGTCAGGGGTTATCGGCTGAATTATTACCTCCCGGTCCACTTTGCATTATACTGGCCGTTGTGTCCATGGTAGCTGGCAAGCTGGCCACCTGCCTACGATGGCTGTACAGATAACCAGCTTTGTCTGATGAATTAAAATGGTGGCTTTAATCTTGTAGTTAATTCCTAATTCCACTAGTAACGTCAGTCACGTGAGGGAGGAGCGCATTGTTCTCCTCTGTTTACTTATTGATATTTTAGGGTTTGACGATGTCCAATCTCCCTGCAACGGCAAATTTAACTCTTCAGGTCCGGCCTGGAAATGCAACAGCCGCCGTGGTTTGTTATTCGCCGTAAATCCAATGTTGGCAAACAAAAAAAGGAAGGGGTTAAAATGAAATTCAGTGCGCACGTCCCTTCCCTCTGGCTGTGCATCAGATTGAATTCTAAGAAAGATTGATGGTGGGCTTTAAAATTAATTGCAAGTACAATTGTTATTATTAATACACATGCATATAGGTCTAATAACGCTACGCAAGTCTTAGGAGTAACCATGCTATGAGAAGAGAAGGTAAACCGGACGTAAATGCATAGTTTGGTTCTATTTATCAAATAATGCCCACCTTTGTTATAATGCCGCCTTCAAGAGCAAGAAATAGTCATTAGAGCAGTTGATGCAATGAGGCTGATTATGTTGGGGTTTAAGGCAATCCGTGAGAAACAGCTATTAGCAGTCCCCACGACAGCAGTTGCGGGAAGCGATGTTGTTGCTCCTTGCACGGGGTTGTGATTTGTCGTGCTCTGATCTGTCCTCCTGCTTTAGGGTCTCCGCAGACCCGGTGGGCACCCTCTGCCAGCACTGCTAGGGACTTGCAGTGCCTCGGTTCCCCTCTTTGCCAACCAGAGAGCACTTTATGATCTCACCTTGCAACCAGTGGCCAACAAGCTGTATGCAAACTAATATATAACTCTAATATCAAAACTATAAAGGTATTTTCCCTCTTCTTTTCTAAACAGAGGGACAAACCCTGCTGGTATAAACCCAGACATGCTGGTGTCAGCCCAGGCTGGCCCTGTGGAGGCCACTGGTAGTGTGATATGGAGGTGCTGGAGCGAGTGCAGAGGAGGGCAACGAAGCTGGTGAAGGGCCTAGAAAACAAATCCTATGAAGAGCGGTTGAAGGAGCTGGGACTGTTAGCGCAGAGCATTTCCTAACAGGACTGTTTAGTTTGGGGAAGAGGAGGCTGAGGGGACACCTCATCACTCTCTACAACTATTTGAAAGGACACTGTAGAGAGGTCGGTGCTGGTCTCTTCTCACAGGTAATTAATGACAGAACAAGAGGGAATGGCTTCAAGCTCCAACAGGGGAGATTTAGACTGAACATTAGGAAAGAATTTTTCCCAGAAAGAGTGGTCGGGCATTGGAATAGGCTGTCCAGGGAGGTGGTGGAGTCACCATCCCTGGAGGTGTTTAAGAGCCGTTTAGATGTGGTGTTGGGGGATATGGTGTAGGGGAGAACTTTGTAGAGTAGGGCAGATGGTTGGACTCGATGATCCCAAGGGTCTCTTCCAACCTAGACAATTCTATGATTCTATGATTCATTGCTATGACCAAGTGTAGAACACAGCGTGGGGCTGAGCCCCCGGTGTGGCTGTGTCTGAGCCGCCTCTGGATTTGGGAGCGTCGCTGTCGTGCCATAGCAGCATCGTAGCTCGAGCATCTGGCAGTGTGAACACGACCGCGCTGCGGCTGCGACACAGCTCGCGCTTCTGCGTGGCATTTCTCTGCGCGGTGCAGGCGCCTGGGTGTAGGACAGGGAGCCTCACACCGTGTCTGTGACCTGATCCGAACCCGGCATCCTCCCGCCCTTGCCCTCCTGGAAAAAGCCCATGAGTGAGGAGGGACTCCACCATCACCCCAGTTGTACTGGCACCAAAGGCAAATCAGTCCCTATATTTCTAATTCCTGCTGTTCTCAGGCCTTATTAATTACACACCTAAAGCATATTTCCAGAAATGTACACATTTCTCTTTTGAAAAGAATCCTACATTTTGCTGTTAAAAAAGGACAGAACTTGAGAAGATCAGGAAAAAATAGAACCGGAATGGTTTTCTTTGTCAAGAATTATTTGATCTTTTTATTTTTGAGGGGGAGGGGGGAAATCCTAAACTTTGCATTTCAATGGATTCTTTTATTATTATAAATCCATCTGTGCGCGCACACACACACACACACAAAGTCTTTTCTGTTCTGTACAAGGCACAATTTAAGGCAGCTTTCAGAAATAAAAGGCAGAACAAATGTTATTGTTATTCTCAATATACAGATGTTTATTCTTATCTCCCCCCCCCCTTTTCCTTTCTTTATTTCTACTACTGTCTTTTCAGTGACATCATAAGTAGGACTTGTCTCTTTATCGTCTTGCAAAGACTTTTGTTGTCTGGGACAGGAGCCTATTATGTCGTCACACATTGGAGCAGTAATAATCTCCCCCCTCGCTTGGAAGTCTTAATAGAAGACAATGAAAGAAACCATATTGTTTTCTGCTGGCACTAAATAAAGGAAGCGAGGGAATCTAAAGGGGGAAAAAATTACACGAGAGAGGCAGTCACTCTGGCATTTTGCTTTCTAAATTAATGTTTGGGGTAAAGAGGGAGAGGGTTTCCACACTTAATAGACAAGGAAGGACATCTTAATTATTAGGTCAGACACCAGGCTGAACGGCACGTCAGGTGAAAGGACCTGATCCTGGAAGGAGCTGGGCACCGTTGGGGAGACAATCTTTGCTCCTTACCTTGCGATTTCCAGCCGCTGCGGTTTGCTTCTGGCACAAGGTGACATTTTGTAGACGGAGCTCATGCGGCCCCAGCTGTCCAGATGCTCCAGCACTTGAACCGCTCCCGCGCTGGCCTGTCCTCTCCAGCTGCGCTCCACCTCCTTGCCGCTGGATGAGTGGGTTTCCAGAAATGTGGAGGCACTGTCCAAGGGAACATCTGAAAAGCTTGGAAATATTTTGCCTGTACCGTTCTCATGGGCACAGACACATATCTCCCTCAGAATTTAACTTTATTCCTACTACAGGACCTAAACCTTCTCTCCAGTTTCTGAGATTCTCCCCTCCTTGACTGGAAGCAATAAGGGAGAGCTCAAACCCTCAGGGTAGGGAAAACCCCTGGAAAACGTACATCCGTGGAAAACGCATCCGAAGGGCAACGTCCACCTAAAGGCTTGGTACCCGACAAAGGAGACACTTGTGTAAGATATGATGATGAATGTCTGGGTCATCTTCTAGCTCGCTCTACCTTCTTCTTTCTCCCTTTGGTCAGGGAGGGATGCTTTCCTGAGAAAAGAGTGTGATGTTGCAGGAGGAGAGTATTTTGAATAGGCAGGATTTTGTCTTCCTGTAGGCAAATAGACAAGAACTACTGAAACAAAAGCAATTCTTTTTTTTTTTCTTTTTTGTTTCTTTTTTTTTTCATTCCTCATCTATATATTGGGAGACAAGGAGATAATCCCCTTACTTACTGTAACATTGTGCAGCAAAGAAGGCAATATAATAATATCATATGGGAATTCAATGTTCTTCACACCGTGGCTGCCTCTTTGGGAGTTACTGGGTCTAATGTGTTATCTCTTTTTATCTCTGATTTTCAGACATATTGAAGTGCTTGAAAGGAAAGATAATGTATACAAAATAAGTGTACATGAAACTAATACTGCAACACAAGAGTGAGCCTTGAATAGCCTTTATGAAATAAAAGCCATAGGAAGAAAGTTAGCATATATGGGGCCAAATTTTCTAGGATAGGCTTTGCTCCAGCTGGAGAGACCTCGTTGTGAGTAGGGCACCAGCTGGGAAGGAGAGAGATCTGTTCTCTCTTTCTGTTCCTGCCATCGACCTGCTCTATGACCTTACCTCGCTTCTTTGTTTTCTCTCTCTAGCTAAAAATATCACCTCACCTAAAAATCAGCTTTTGCTTCTTGCTCTTTTGGAGCATGGCTGGGCCGTTGGCCCTCAGAGCTCTCTACTCCCGCATAATCCCCTGGGCAATAATGAAATTCCCCTGCTTTCACCAAGTCTGGGGCTTTCGCACGGGACAAATTAGACCATGTTTGTGTTCTCCTCAGTGGTAGACTGCGAGGGTTGGAAACCAGCAGCACAGGGTGGTCTCAACCCCCTCACTGGCAATCCTGGTCCAAAAGGGAAACCTGTCGGTGACCTGCAACTCCCAAAGCATTATTTATTTTTTTTTAAACCTAATGAATCACTCATATCCATAGATGGCATTGAAAATATCCTCCCAGGCAGTCCCATCAACATGGAAACTCATCCCTTTAAGAAAAGTGATCCCAGAGGAATTTTTAGGGTGCTGTCTAAAGTAACGTAGCACTCTGATACATGAGCAGAGTAACGTTTTCCATCGGGGTAAAGCTTTTCCCATGAGTTTACTGGGTATGTGCCTGTATGAAATAATGTTTTCATGCATAGCTCTTAGAGAAAGCAAGGCCCGTTGTCTTAGAAAGGTAATCTCTTCTACATTGGCCTTAGCTCTCCTACGACTGTGAACGATAACAGACGCAAACCTTATGACTCTGAGCATGTTGTGTGGGTTGGATAGAGTCACAGTGCACATTTCTGGCTGGGAGAAGATGGTCACAGATGCTTTTCCAGAGGCAAAGCTGCATGGAATGAGGCCTCTCTCTTTATTCCCAAATTGCATTCCTCCCTTCTCTCCCCTCCTCCCCAACAAGTGACATTTTTCATCCTTGTTGTGCCTCCAGCCTGAATTCTGAACACTTTTCTCAAGGGGTTGGCTTCCACTTGCAACGCCGGGCAGCTTTCTCACTCCTGTGATGCCATCGCTTCGGCCTGTTCCTCCCCCAGTGCTCAGAAATTCTCCTTCTCCTGGTAATGATATGGGAAAGGCACTATTCCTTCAAACCCCGAAAAGGTAGACATCCTCGAGAGAGTTCAGTGGAGCCCTCCCTGAGAAGGCACGCTGAGCGAGCCTGGCCAGCCCTGCCATCTCAGAAGATGAGAAGCTGCCAAATAAGCGGTAAATCCCATCCAGGCAGAAAAAGGCGTGCTGAGACCGGCGAGTTTGGTGACAAAGTCCAGCGCTATAAAAGCATGGATGCATTTAGCATCTGTGTGTGGTGTGTTCGTCAGATACCTCCGGGCGCGCACATGTCACAGGTTTGTCCCTTGTGCAGGCAAAGCCCACTCGTTACTCTCGACGCGCACACGCATTGCAAGTAGTGACAGCAGAAGTGACCTGAATGACTCTTAAGACAGGTCCTGTATAGTTGGTGGCAGAAATACACAAGTCATTCGTCAACTTTTGGATATGTTTTCTCATAAAAGCAGCCTGCATGCGCTGCCTGAACACTGCCCCGTCGTCTTAACTCTCTGCAATATCCATGCAGGACTGCAGTTTCAGACCCTTGGGATTTAGGTCAGACCTGCGGAGAACTCCAGCTCCGCATCTGATGCGTTCATAATAATCTGATTTTTCCAGAGGAGTTTCTGGCGTCTCACACCATCCTCGTGAAGTGCCAACTGAGTAACCGGCACTCGCTCTGCTGGGGGCTGCTGAAAAGCTGCATCTGCTGATACACACCACATTTATTTGAACACCTGGCGGTCTATGACTCTTCATTTTTATAAAGACGCTCTGGCACTCCATCAGTGTCCCCATCCGTTTTGTCTTTCCAGTTTACTAACCGTGCATCTATGTCTCCATCCGCTTTTCGTCAGTAAAACCTGCCCCTCAGAGAGGGGTTCTTATGCACAAGAAGGTCCTGGGTCAAAACACCCTGAAATGATATACATTGGCCAGACAGAAAGTTAAAAAGCATTTCGGATTCCGAATAGGTAGAAGGTGTTTTGCTGGACCTTTGCAGCAAGCGTCATATTTAGCCTGACTGAGGTTTGAGATATATTTGCCTTTTTTGAAGTGGTTCAGTCGCTCATTTCTGTCAACTACCAACTGTGTCCTTAATTCCACTGAAGTAGAAAAGATGCTGCTAAGAGCAGCTTTTGGTCTGTATCATTAAAGCTTTTTTAAAAGCAATTAAATTGCATACTATTGTGAGAGAAGGTGTAGAGCAGAAATCACCCCGTAGTGTTGTCGTGGCATAATGATTAATGAGTACCGTTTCCTTCCCTCTGCCTCTTTAAAGTGGTGCTGACTTTGGAAAGGGTGGGTTTCGGGCTGAGAAAAAAATATTGTCGAAGGTCTCAGCGCCGGCGGTGGCATTAGCATCTCGTTAAACCGCCAATAACGTTTCAACCAGGCTCTTCTTTTGATTTGCTTCTGGTCAGCAGAGAAATGAGTGCGAGGTGGAAGGTGCAGGCGGTGCTGCCTCGCGGGCGGTGGAGGTGTGGGGAGATGTGGGTCGGGGTGCCCAGAAATCCCCCCTCGGTGTGCCCAAGTGTTGGCTGTCACCTCACACCCCTGTGATACGGGATATTGCCCGGACCACACTGATCTCACCGGAAAGTTGAACTGAGGGTAAGACCAGAGCTGCTGCTTCATAGACCGTGTGCCGCTTTTCTCTTCAGATATACAATCTCTTAGTTAAATTTAGCTCATATGAGCAAGCTACTTATGTTAAAGTGTTGGTGAAGACAAATTAAATGATAGATGAGGGAGACCATGATCTGCCAACCTCATTTAAGACTTGCTGCCTTCACTTCTCCAGTTTTGCATTGGAAACCACAAACTCACTCTTCTCGCACGCTCCGTGTCCCAGCCTCATGTTCCGAGCGGTGGCTGAACCCACATCTGAGCTCAAATAAATCATCTCCGCTCTTGTAGATTTGATCCAGTGGAGACTGTGACATTTAACTTTTCCTTATGGTAACTAAGGAAACTCCCACAAGCTGATGTCCTACCAACTGCCTTTTGTGCTTGCGCAGCGACAGCCTTGGCTCTGGGATGAGAACATTCCACCCTCCTCTTCAACTTCTGAGCCAGCTTGGGTGGCTTTCAGGGCAACGCGTGTTTCCAGATGCGTCTGTTCGAACACGAACAGCTAGTCAGGACTGACATTTGGTTTTAAATTGGGCGTTCGTGGAAACAAAGAGCAGAAAAATCACTGTCCAGATCTCACTCCGGAGTAGAGTTGCAGCCTTCTTATAGCTCAGCTCAATCTGCCTGGAAACAGCGGTGGTTTTCTGCTCCTGCCTCCTTCCAGAAAGCCAATTTGTGGATAAATTATGCACCGGGATCAGGACATAACCCTTGGCTACTGTTTCAGCCATTTATCCTCTCCCAGATCAAGTGATGCTACTTGAAGACATTAACTTTCCCCAGCTGTCTATTACCGGCCCTGCGGGTAGGAGTGATGGTACGCGCACTCCCTAATCCACTTCGGGCAAAATCAACCCGGTTAGTTGAAACTGCCGGTGACTGCAGGTAGGAGATGGATGACCGCGTGGAAGCGATTAGGGAATGCTCGCACGCTCCCGGCTGTTGGCAGGAAGGAAAGGAAAGCCAGAGGCTGGTAAAATCTTCAATCAGTTCTGCAGTTTGCAAAGAAATGTCTTTTTATGCTCTTAACTCGTGCTCTCTGCTACTTTTGGAAACCTTCTTGCATGAGGACAAGGCGGCGCGTGGAGCCCGGTGCTGACTGCACCAACGCAGCCTCGCGGCCGCCGGCCTCCGCGGAGAGGTGGCTGTGGCTTTCCAGGAAAAGTCCCTGCAGGGAGCGCTTCTCCGAAGGGTTTTTCCTTCTCTCTCTTTTGATTTTGTTCTTGAAATTAGAGAGGGTGGCTCAAGGACCGTCTCTGAAATGAGAATGAGGAGGGAATTTTTTTCGTACGAGGACTGCGGAGGGAACTAGCAGGAGAATGATATCGGGGTTTAAAGTGGGGTTAATGACAGGTATTTTGCTGTGGATGGTGGCAGCCAAGAAAAGCTATTCACGGGAGAGCAAGGACACACAAAATACCTTACTATTAGTGGAAGATCAAAGGAAAATAAAAAGCTTAGGGAGGAAAATCTTCGTCTGGAAATGATATATGGGCCTGTGGATGAAGGCTGGCCTCCAGAGGTAAGTGTGCAGGGGGCTGATGGGGATTATCAAAACCTGGGGAAAGATATCAAAAAAAAGATGGAGAAATGCATTGCCGGCTAACGGTAGAGATTTATGGATCTGTTATGAATCACATTGACCTTATGAACCACCTTTCTCTCTCCCCAGCATCTCCTTTGCCCTTTCCCTCGATGTCCTTTCATTATTAAAAATGCATGTTTCCGTCCTCAATTTCATACATGGGAACACAGTGACAATCAGTCCCATTAGTCTTTGGAGCTCCAAAGACATGGGCTGAAGGTTTGAACAATGAGCAGAGGATGCCCGAGTCCTTTCTTTGTCCAGATTACCATTGCCATCGCTGCAATCCTGGAAACACGGTCCTTGGGCAGCAGCTTTCCCCTGGATTTCCTCGGGTTCTTGCTTAGTTGCTGGCCCTAAGGAAGGTAAAAACCCAGTCTGAAATACAGCCCAGTGTGGGAGAGCAGGCATTTATGTGAGTGCGGAGGGACGCCAGCTCGGGAGCTGTCATCCCCTGCCCATCCCTCCTTTTGCGGATGCTTTTCCCAAGCGTCAGGTTGGTTGACAGTCCTGGAGAACAAGGGACAGAGGAGGGGTTTCCCCTCTGAAAAAGGGAGAACAGAAGATGTGAGCACAAGCTCATAGTGGCAAGAAGGAGGAGGAAGGCAGGAGTAAGGAAATGCCTCGGATCTCCCAGAGACCGTAGGGAAGTACAGCAGAAAACCCTCTTCCAGCTGCTTTCCTTCAGGCAGGTAAAATATGGGGAATCTCCTAATTCCAGCACATGGTTTTGAATTGCCTGTTGAGTAAATTGTGGTTTTCCATCCCCATTACTCTACTGGTAGCTATCACTCATAACACAAATATACAAAATAAATTAATTAAAAAAAACCCTTGTAATGATTTTTCCCTGCTTAAGTTTTCAATTACATCAGCTATCTCATGCTCATTAGAAAGACACGAGCCCATATTCATTAAATGCAAAACTAACTTTCCAACAGCAAAAAGGCTTGGGTGAAGAGGGTAATGATTTAATTTTCTTCATTTCAGAGAATTACATCTCTTATCCTGGGGCAATACGTCTGTAAATGCAGACAAAGTGCTGTTTCAGACTCAGTTTAAATTCCTAATTTGGTGGAGCTACTCGGTAGGAAAGCCTGAGTAAGGTCCAGCCCCCCATTTTGTCTTTTATATTCTACAAAGCAAACTAAACGTTAAAATTATTGAGGATTCCAGATGATTTCTTTCTTCAGAAGAAAATTTGTCTACATTTTTCTGTATTAATCCCTACAAATATTAGCCCGTATTTGTAAAGATTCTTCTCTGCCTGAAAATTCATATAGATGTCTAGTGCAACGTTCAAAAATTGTGGCGTGTATCTGCTGTTAAAGAAGACATTCAGGAGCCTTCCAAAATCACAGTGTGCCCATATGCACCTTCAGGTGCCCAGATATTTTTAAAATTGCAGTAAAAATTCATCTCTGAGTGCGTAGATGTTGTTAGTCCCTGTCTGTTGGACAGCAAAGGACTGCAGCCGCAAGTAAAACCTTAAAAATTGTAATAAGGATTTCTTGAACTTAGTGAGTACATCAGGTATTTAATTCTCTTTGGTTTTGACTGTAAACTGCATCTGGAGCTGTGAGACCTTTTTTAAAAAAAATACATCTCAGTACTAGGGGACGAGAAAAAACAGCTATTTTTTCTCCTAAAGATCTGCAAAATCACATACCGGCTTCTGCGTGGAAATAACTGAAATGGAAAGTTTGCAACCGGCAGAATTTTGCCCATGAGAATAAAAAAAAAAAAGCACAAATCAGGCAGTGTGGTTGTGCGTCCCCTGACGGCTCCCGGTCCTGGCGGTTCCATGAACACAGGCTGCGCGCTAAGACGCACTTGCATTTCCCGTGCAAAGGTGAAACTGAGTTTCATTAAAACAGAAATATTAGAATATAACAACAAATTTTAGATATGGTTCTACCTTTATGGCAAGATACTGGCTTAAGACAAAAATCCTCAGCTGTGAACTTGGTCTTTTACACAGTATATGTGAGCAAATGTGTGCTGCTTCTTCCCCGCGTCTCACTGCGAACCCTCATCGCTGGAGACAACAGGGAGGGTCACGGTGACCGTTAGTGTGGCTCATTAAGAGGTGAAAGTGGTCATACAGCGCACCAAAGAGAAATGTCCAAAAAAATCTACTCTTTTTGCCTTCGCTAAATCTTGCCCCAAGTCTTGAACGTGAATCTCTTTCTTCTGGATGTCAGTAGAGCAAAGTCCCTCGGAGCTGACATGGGAAATGGGCTGCATAGGGAAGAGTGTGGCCAGTAGGTTGAGGGAGGTCATTCTCCCCCTCTACTCTGCACTGGTGAGGCCACAACTGGAATACTGTGTCCAGTTTTGGGCTCCCCAGTTCAAGAGGGACAGGGAACTGCTGGAGAGAGTCCAGCGTAGGGCAACTGAGATGATTGAGGGATTGGAGCATCTCCCGTATGAGGAAAGGCTGAGAGCGCTGGGACTCTTTAGCCTGGAGAAGAGAAGGCTGAGGGGAGACCTTATTACTGCGCACAAGTATCTAAAGGGTGGGTTGAAGAAGGATGGAGCCAGACTCTTTGCAGTGGTTCCCAGTGACAGGACGAGGGGCAATGGGCACAAGGTAGAACATAGGAGGTTCCGTTCAAATATACGGAAAAACTTCTTCCCGGTTGGGGTGGCAGAGCACTGCACAGGCTGCCCGGGGAGGTGGGGGAGTCCCCTTCTCTGGAGACTTTCAAGCCCCGCCTGGATGCAGTCCTGAGTGCTGTGCTCTGGGCAGTCCTGCTTTGGCAGGGGAGTGGGACTGGGTGATCTCTAGAGGTCCCTTCCAACTCTGAAAATTCCGTGGTTCCGTGATTCCGTGAAATGGTTTGAAACCCAAACCTAAACCAGACCAAAAATCCTAGAAATACGCATCTCTAGTACCTCTAATGTGTTAGAAAACTGATTTGTTGGTTGACTAAAAAAAAAAAAAAGTTAATTGTTAACTGGTGCACGTAATCGTGTACATCACTTTCTATCATCATGGGTATTCAAGGTATAGAAAAACACTGCTGGGACCATTGCCCTCGCCTGCTCACCTCATACGTTATGGTCACATAGGAGGACTGAACAATTGCATTCCCAGAAAATATGTTTATATCAGTAACCGCTGATAAAACGGAGGCAGGAAACACTGATTAAGCGGGCCATGCCCCGGGGTCCCAGAGCGTGTAACCTACACGGAGTAGGTGCCTCTTCTGTATTTAGCCATGAGATATCTTTGATCACTCAAGACCGGAGGAGGCAGATTTGGTGTTTACTTGGGAACCCTGTTTTCTAACACCGCTCACACCAATACACATCTTTGGCACAATTATTCTTGCTCCATTTTATAGAAACCGTGGTGAAAGAGTTTACCAGTTTATGAAAGGTCTATGAACCAGTGCTGGACAAGCCTACGTGCCTTGGTTAGCTGTGCTGCCCCCGGCAGTCCTTCATAACCCCCCTCAGCTAACGTCTTCCCTCTTTGTGGGTCCTCAGAGATACAGCTGTGATCTTTCCCTTTGCCTGTTGCTCACCACAGCTGGTCAAGTTCCTGGGAAAACTCAGAATTTCCAGAATTCTTACTGGTTTTAGATATTTTTTCCTGTATTTCTTCAAAGATAGGCATGACTTTTATGAGATGTATCGGAACGTTTGCTGATTTTTTACTGACTGAATAAAATCATGAGCTGAAATGAAAAGTTTTAATGGAAATGTCACAATCGTTTCAGCAAGAAGCATATGACCGATGCCAAAAATCCGTGCTGCAAAGGCATTTGTGTTCAAACAAAAAAAAACCCCTTTCCTTAGAGCAGCTCCTCAGATCAGCTTCTTCCCACCTGACTTCCCCTGTAGCACTCCAATTTTTTCCTGTTCCCTGTCCAAACTAATGAAACAGCTGCATTTTTCTCAAGTGCTCTCTCCACCCCAGAGTCGGCTGCGTGTCACTGGAGGGAGAAGCGATTTTTATATACGGTGCCACTTTGGGAACTTTGCTGGGGCGCGTGACGGGGGGGGCACCGCCTGAGCGGCAGCTCAGGACAGCCGCGCCAGCCGGATTTCCACAAGCCTCTATATTGCAGCAAGTTGCCAAACAACATCCAAGTGCGGATATTGCTTTCAAGCGAAGTTTTTCGCTCTCGAAGTTTCCCGCTCCGTTTAATAAAGGAGTGGCGTTGGGTTTCTCCTTTCTCTCTCGCTGGTGGTGGCCACAGGGCTCCGCAGGCAGAGCGGGGGAGAGAGCAAAATGTTCTGAGCAGCGGCTCAAAAGAGTTTTCTTCTAAAATCTGGGTCCACTTTCATGCATAAGGATCAGCTCTGGTTCCAAAATAGCTACACGGGGCTTTGTGAAAGTCGGCAAGCTCCGGCTGTGAAGTCGGCCGCCCAGCATGGACCGAGTTAGAGAGGGGTACGTGGAGCATTTGATCATTTGGCCTTTTTCTTATGTAGCCACAAAGATAAAATACCCTCATACGGCTCTAAGCCTCTCACAGGGCAAACGAAGCCGGCGGCCAGGGCAGGAGTTGCTTTGGTTTGCAGAAACCTTTGCAAACAAGAGAATTAAAACCCTGTCTGCGTCCCAAGCGTGCGGCCCGGGCTTCGTCCGCTCCGTGCCGTCAGACCTGGAAGTTGTGGGGTGAACGGGGCGGTTTCTGTGCCGAGATGACTTCTTCAAAGCAGAGCAGGACACTCCTCAAGGAGCGATTCTTTGATGTGGTTCCCTAAATGAATTTTTGAGGGTTCTTTTTAGGCAGGAGCGTGTTCAAATTGAGAGGTCAGGTTGTGAGTTTCGGCAAACTGCCCGGGTTTGGTTCTCTGGGGGAGTAATTTTCTCAGTGGAGGATGTTGACCCATGTGGATATGAGGATGAAGGATGTCCCAGAGGGCAGAGAAATAGCTCAGGAGACCTCAAGGCTTAACTCCATGGTCTGTCGTAGCCTCCCAAATGGCCTCAGCACCCCCATGGAGACCCAGATCGCAGCGCTTACTTGGTGTATTGGAAAGCACCTCCCTGAAAGGCTTTGTTAGAGGAACCACAACTGAATTTTTGGGCTGTCTGCTATTCCCAGTAAAATTAAAACCGTGTACAGAGTACAATCCATCTAAAAGTCTGCCAGAGAGCCATCTCTGATAAAGGCGGGAGTTCAGGGAAGTGGGTTTTGTGGAAATTGTGCAACGAGTGGGTCACCTCCGTCCTCCCTGAGAGGAGAGACTGGGGCAGGTCGAGATGAAGGCAGTCATCGCAGCCCAAACCGCCTGCCCCGGCTCGTGGTGAACATGGGACCGTTTCATCCCCTCCTTTCTAAGGAGAACAACAACCGCCGCCTTTCCTTTCCCGAACACGAGCCATTCTCCCAAACCAGCTTATAAAACTCCTCCTCTCACTCATGTAGTTTGTACGGCGCCGAGTGTGGAAGTTTTGCAGCTCCCCCGAGCATCTCCTGATGTCTGCGGGAGAGGCCAAGGGCGCAGCGGGGCGGGAGGGAGGAGGGAGGGATGGAGGGATGGAGGGATGGAGGGATGGAGGGAGGACCGCCAGCCCCAATTCGAATCTCATTTCCAGCCTCTTGCTGGCAGTATCCCGTGACTTCCACATCACGGCAATCTTGACATAACCTTGGAGGAGAGTCAAGCGAGAAATCCCAAGGCAGCCCGCAAACGCCGGGGGAGAAGGAAGGGGTGGAAGGTGGGGATGGGGGACGCAGCCTCGCAGCTCCGTGCTCTGCCTCTCCACCCTGGAGATGTTCGTCCCGGGTTTGAGAAACGAAACGGCGCCGGGAAGGGGGGGAAGCAGCGGTTGTAGCTTCTTGAAAAGTTATTTCGTGTGATTCAGGGTAGTCAGTTGTCATTTATTGTAGCCTAAAGCATGAAATGAATTTTGGCATATAGGTCTGTGGCTAGAGGGTGGGCTATTTCTCCTTGTTAGAAATGTATCCTCGTGTCTGCAGTAACATCTTTTTCTCTGAAGGACTGTGTGCTGGTTGTAAATCTCAGCAGAAGTAGTGCAGGTCGGGAAAGAGCAGTAGCAAGTCCATTTATTTATTTTTTTGCTGCATTTTGGAATTAAGATCAAATTTCAGTAGTGCTTATTTTGGATTATTACTGTGCAATAGAGCAGGGGGGAGGCAGGATTTCCAGGGAAGTCCTGCAGGACGAGAGCAGCGCAGCATCCAAACGACTGCCAAAGTCTGAACTGTGGTATTTAATTCCAGGTTAACTTCATTTCCTTCTCCCGACTGACTCCTGAGCTGACTTCTAAATAACACCAGGGATATTTAAGAACATAAATTGTAACTCCTGGATCTTGCAAACAGGAAAGCTGCCATCCGACTCTGGAAACCCAAAGGGTATCCCCAGATGTCAGCTGGACCCCACAGCGCTGCCTTTGCCAGCAGCCGCAGGGTATCCCAAATTAATACTGTGACAGGAGCGCAGGAGCTACGTGAACATGTTGCATTGTCACATTGGGCTAGTTTTGCAGAAATGTCTTTCTTTCAGCCTCATCTCAACACTCTACGTGATTTTAAGTACAATGATTTTTCTGTCAAAAATAAACTTTGCTCTCGAAATAATTAGCACATCATCAGTTGGAAATAAGCCTCATTTTTGAGTGAAAGAATGGAGTTATGTGGGTTATTTTTAAATAGCACAACAATATATGCTAGGGAAAAGAAATTGCTTAAATTATTTACTTTATTTACACTATTCTCCTGAACGGCATCTTCAAAAACATGTTTTTAAAAAATGGCATTATTAACTGAGGGGTTTTTTTGAAGAGTATGTTTTGAAGTTTTCGGAGAGCTGGTTAAACACTGAAAATGACCTCAAAATATATCAGAGAACTATTTGTCATTTTACTGGATTTTAGATCACGTGCAGAGTTTGGACCAGTGTAAGCGCCTTCCCGGGGTGGGCGAGCATCTCCTCACGAGAGCGGATCCAGGGCAGTCAGACTTCAATAATGTGGGGAATCAACCATCTGGCCCCAAACAAATCGACTTACAGCCTGAGCCCCCAGCCCGCCGGGGCTGTTCTTCTACTCCTGCGAGTAGCCCACACGCATCTACTCGCGCGCGGAGGAAGATGCTCCGCGCATACGGAGGTCACGGGGCAAAACGTTGTGCTTGGAGATGTAAACTGGGTGAGGGACAGTGCGAAACCAGAGGGCGGTTCGCGCCGCGGCTTGTACCCGTGGGCAGGGGCTGGGGGGGGCTGCGGCGCGAGCTTTGCTGGCGAAAACCGTCGTTTCAAACCTCAAAGCTTGTCCCTTTGGTTTATAAAGCGAAAGTCCCCCGTGTATCCCCGGGACGGATGCGGGGCTTGGGGGGCCACCTCCATCTGCGCCCCTCCGCTTCGCGGCGGAGGACGAGCGAGACGGGGTAAGATCAGGCCCGAGCTCTGCGCCGAAGCCTGACCCTTTGTTTCGGCGGTGTCTCTGTTGGTGACAGATGGTGATGCTGTCCTGGTGAATTTGTTACCTTCTCGATGACATGCAATATGTCTGCATCCTGACAGTGAGAGGAGAGACTCCAGCTGTCCCTCCAGTAATTGACAGCAAGGAGCTGTTTTCACTTTTGACAGAGCTAAGAAGCATTAGCATCATATTGGCTACTAGGAGGGGTTTTATTATTATGTTTATCATCTGAGAAAAGTCATTGTGATGTGGGACTGGGTGGGTTTGTGGGTTTTTGGTGTTTTGGTTTTTTTTACAACTTTGCTCCTGCAGCCGCCCGGTCCTCCCGGTGCAAACCGTCGCGGCGGAAAAGAAAGGGAAGGAAATGTGGGCTCCTGCCACCCCGTCCCCAAACGAGCCCCGCTCCTCTCACGCTGATCAAAAGGGCAAAATCCCACCTCCTTTCTTCAGAAGGGGCGCGGGAGGCAGGAGAGGGAGGATTTTAGGATGATGAAAGGGCAGAAACCAGGTCGCCGAGGTTGGTCGGGAAGAGGTCCTGTCCCGTTTCTGGCACGCCTGACGCCTGCTGAGGTCGCTACTCGCTGTCGGAGTTTGGGTCAGATCCTCTGCTCTTTGCAAAGGAGAAAGACAATAATCTTGCTTTTTCCGTGGGTTTTAGGCTCTGCTGGCTGGCATTCTGGATGATTTATGTCCGGTTTACTTTCCTTTTGCTCTTCCTATCTCGCACACGTACCCCTCGCTAGCAATAAAGGGCACCTCTCCCATACCCTCATGGACTCTGCAGCAGTCTTCACTCTATAATAAGTCCTTAATAAGATTGGGGGGAGTAAAATCAACTCCGAGCACATAAGTCACAACGACATCCATACAACAAAGATTCCTCCCTAAATTAGATTCAAGCTGACCTAAAACAAAGGTTGGGTCTCATTGCAGATCCGGCAATAGCAAAGCTACCGAGACACACCGTAGCTTCAGAAAGAGCTGAATATTTCCCGCTGGTCCCACCAGTTGTAGCTCCCTGCGTGCAAACCATGCACCCTTACACTGCTGAAGCGATATCAGAGGAAATAAGCTGTTGCCATGAAATTTATTCAGGGTATTTACACGATCATGTCTATTCTCCTCTCGATGTCTTCCAGAGATATAAGGGTCACCCACGCTTTTGGGCCACTCTTATGTCTTCTGTGTTCATCCACCACCTGTAGCCACGGGATGTGGTCCTGTACCAGAGGGTGCTGATGTCAGACTGGTGTTTCATGCTGGATTAATGAAAATATAAGCACGAGAAAACAAATACAGCCCAGCAAAGCGATCCCAAAAGGAAGGTTTCACCTGGCACGGACACCAGCCCAGTGCTGTATTTTGTGGTCCGTGGCGCGGGGTGTTAGCACGGACGGTGCCTTCGCGCAGGCGCCTGTAACAGGGAAGGCAGGAATAAGGTATACGAGGTGCTGCACAGACAAATTTACCTCTGCAGGAGGAACCCGAACTATCAGCTATATCTGGCCACAGAGCGATCGTTCGATTCTCATTTCAAAGTGTTTCAGGACTGGACATTGGATATTATAATCTCACTTTTTTCACTGCATATGTGACTTCGGGAATTCTCAGGGAATTTTTTAAATCTCCAAAGTGGCTTCTGTGGATTTCTAAAGAAAAATAATATGAACAAATAAAATATACGGGTTCTGCCAGGTTTACAGAAAGTCCTTCAAAGTTTATTGAATTGTAATTCTGAACCTTTCTTTAAAGAAACATCTTCAGCTCTCTTGTCCACAACCAGGTCTTCTGTGAAAACAAATCCACAAAGTCAAAAAAGCAAGAAGTATTTGTCAACTGTGATTTATTATTAATCTGGGCATTTTAACAATGTTTGCTACAATACTTTGCCAGCTTCTTCAATGAGGATTGATTTTTAAGTCTCATTGAATACCTTTGTTGAAAGGTCCTCTTCCCAGATAGCTTTAAACATGCAAGGATAGCACTCGGCTGCGAGGCTGTTTGTGCTGACTAAATTCTGAACTCATCGATCTGAAAGCGTGGCACTGACCTCAGAAATTAGCTGGCTTGGGAGCAGCATCGAACTCCGAAACTCCTGTCGGTGTCGACACGAGCGCACGACAAAAACCCAAGCCAAGTCAGTGCTACCCAGAAAGCCCGATTGCTGCTCCAGATTGGGGGCCAAAAGCTTGCCTCATACCTTGGACCAGAGTTTGGAGGAGGGTAAATTTGACTTTCTGGCCTTTTCATTCAGTAATTCCTGAGATCCAAAGCTTGATGCAAAAGAAATACACGTATCTGTGCAGGCATGGAGGAATGAGTGCTGCTGAGCATTTGGGTTTAGGGACCGGGACTGGGATCCACCTTGGATGCTGAACCCCTGGAAATCCCACTGCTTTGTTTAAGAGCGAAGTAGACGATTTAAGAGTGAAGTAGGTGGGTGCCATGGAAGCCTCATATTATCTGTTATGCGCCTTTGCGAGCCGCTATTAAATGATTCCTATTCCTTCCAAAGCCGCGAGAGGTACTGCACCTTCCCGGTTCCAGTCGTGAAGGAGAGTGAGGGAGAGGGCATGGGACTGAGAGCGAGGGGGGAATCCGCTGCGTAACCAGTATTTGTCAGAAACAGGAGTAATTGCTGCTCTTTGGTGTGATTTATTGAGGTAACAAAGGTTAATAACGATGCCACTCAGCCAGTTTATTCTATTCATTTTCATGTCATTACAACGTATCAGGCACGGTGCGTGTTGCAGCTGGGGTAAGGACCGCGTCCCTCCTGGAGAGATGCTCCTTTCCTCCTCCGCTCCACCAAAGCCCCTCGCCGGGGTGGGCTGGGGGCCTGGAGCCGAGCTGGACCGGGACTGCACAGGGTGGTCACCGCAGGTCTGGAAGGACTGACTCCTCCTTTGCATCTCAGAGGTCTGAAATTTCAGACAAATTACGGAAGGAGGCAGCACGAGTAGAAGTTAACGTGGGGCCAACCCACTGGAGCGCTGCTTTGCTGGAAGCACGTAGGAGGGAGGGCAAGGGTGGGCAGCGAGGGGGGGGGAGAGCAGCCTGCGACAGCAGATATCCCCACGGGACGCCCGAGGGATGGAGGGGGCTTCTGCGGGAAGAGGTGGATAATGCAAAGGAGCCGTCTGTCATGCAAATGTGGTGGCGAGAGGAGTGTTCCTGGGTGAGCTCCGGGTCCGCTCTGGGGGAGCGCGGGAGGGTTTCTAGCGGGATGCTGCTGCTCCAGCCCCCGGGGCTCGGCTGGGGAAGCCTCTCGCACGGGCAGCAGAAGGAGGGGCAGGAAGGAGAGCAGGGCGGGTCGGGATCACTTTGTTGGTTTGTTTAGGATTTGGCAAAAGCCAAAACCCACAACTGCAGAGTCTGAAAGTGAGAGATTGGCGCTTCAAACTAGAGAGCTGCTTTGTCCGTTGGGGAGGCTGCCACGACCCAAACCCTCACGCCAGCTGCCCCCACCGACACAAATTTGTATGTAAGGTGTAGGGATTTAAAACACATTCTAAGCTGAGCCTTCATTTACCAGCATGCGCTGAAACCTCCTTGCTCCTGCCCTGCTCTTTTATTGCAAAGAGCTATTTTAGGAGACCACGCTATCTTCTCTGGGCTTACAGAAAGAAGTCGTCAAGGCTTGGAAACTTAACGGCAGCGTGATTCCCTGCTTTTCCGGAGTCAGGGGTTGCTGCGGAGTTGTGTGCAAAGTACCGTAGGAGATGCAAAGGGCCTGAAGTTTCCAGAGCTGCTCAACAACCACAGCTCCCAGCAAACGCGAGCATTTCCAGAAATCAAGCCAGTGCCGTAAGAAATCCATCAGACCTTTTTTCCCCCCAGCACCGAGTACCAGTGGCCACATGAGGTTTGCCCACACACGCAACCGTACCGACCCCATCCCGTGGGCTTAGCCCAGACCCATCCTCCAGTTACCCTGCCCCCAAACCTCTGCCAAACGGGTGCGTGGGCTGCTCTTTGTGTGCGAGAGGGTTAAAGAAAACCCAACATCTTGCTACAGATCATCCCTCCCTTCCACCCACTTCGACGCTGGCAATCTCCCTCTGTTCTTTCATCCAAGTGGGCATCAGCACCAGCCCCATATTCATAAGTGTCAAGAGGTGTTGATGCACACTGCATACGGTAGTCGGCTGCTTTTGCCCACCCCGGAGACTAAATGCCTCGCACCTCCACTCGGCTGCTGGGACTTGGCTGGCTTTCAGATTTTAATTTTTAGAAGGACTTTGAAATTTTTCCAGCTCTCTTTCTGCTGTTTTCCACCGCTTGCTCAGCGAGGTACCTGGGCTGCTTTGTTCTCGGAGATGCATTGATAAATTAGCAGTCGCAAGCTGTGGCAAACACTGCTTTTCTACATCCTTTTGACCCATCTCAGCTCCTGTTATAAGGCGTGAGATGGACAGCAAAGGACAGCAATGCCTGGAAGTGCCACAGAGCGTCCACCTGATTGCTCCCGCTAGGATTTAGGGGAGAGGATGTGCATAAAGTTAGCTGGAAAACAGCAAGGAGAAAGACAAGCCTTCACCCACAGCGGTCAAAGTCCTACTGACGGTGGTGGAGCATCCCGCTCACGTGTCAGCTCAGCCCCCAGCCGTTCAAGAGAGGTGGTCTCGTTCAGAAATCTGCCCGCTGCAGGTTTCCAACGGGGTCCTATGACGGTCTTTGGTATTGAAAGAATTGTTGGTGTGGGGGAAAGTTTCTTCAGATGTTTTTTGAATGCTTTGAAAGTCCTTGAGTGTTTTCTCGGTGTTTTCTAGCCCTTTGGGGACAGGCCATCAGGGTGCATGTTTGTTGATATCTCACAGACCTGACAGCAGCCCGTGGAGGAATATTGGAGCCAGCGAGGGCTGCCCGGCTTGGGACTGAGAGCAGAGCGGTGGGAGCTGTGTGCAGACCCAAAACTCAGCCAGGGGGAGCTTGGCATAGAGCCCAGGAGAGAGAGGTGTGTTTTTACAGCTCTCTAAGCTAGCTCCTTTCAATCTTGGTCTGTAAGTCTCTGCTTCTTTGGGGTACCGGCAGCGCTTCATGGCTACATCCAAAGTTGTCTGGGAAATCGGGTTTCTAGCTCTTCCGATTAAAAAATAAGTCTCTTAGTAGTTTCCAAATATATTGGCTTGTGAAAGGCTGGGACACAGTCCGGGGTTTGCAGCACTGACCCGTGAGGCTCTGGCACTGAGGTCTCTAGGCCGGGGAGCAGAAACCTGCTCACAAACCTCTTGCTCACCCATCAGCCCAAAGCGGGACCATGAACTCTGTTGCAGGGTCCCAACCCGTACCGACGCCGTCAGGCCAACGGTGACTTTCTATAATGGCACTAAACCAGCCCATGGCACGCTGGGTGGCATCCAGTCGCCTGACCGCAGGTGTCTCTTGCTGTTGGAGGTGGCCTGATGTGTCACCAGCTGCAGTACTGATGGGTGGAGGTCACTCATGGCTCCCGGGTTGTATCTGGCAGTCCCTCGAGGATGAATTGGTTACACTACAGAGTCTAAAACAGCCCTAAACCTCCGTGTTCGGAAGGCTGAATGCAACTGAAGGAGCACGGCGGGCCACGGGGGCAGCAGGGACAGGGGTTGAGGACAGGAAGGTCCTTGGGGCCAGAGCATGCCGCTTGCTTTGCTTTGGTGTGGCTGTGGTGGTCTCCTCCATCATCATCCTCACATTTGAGGCATCTGCCTGTCAATCCTGACCCTTTCCCGCTGTCACAGTGGCCATTTGGGCCCCACTGCTGCATCTCCTGCTAATCCCTCGCTGTTTGGAACCCTCCCGTCCTTCTCTCCGTTTCCAGAGCGGGTATTTGTGGTGCTCTTACAGCCTTTTCCCACCACTCCCGCTCCGCTCTCTCCGTCAGACCTCAGGTATCACCCCCTTTCCCGGGCAGGACCCTCTGCCAGGTCCAGGCTCAGCGCCTGTGGGGGGACCTGGGGGCTCCGCTGCCTTCCTGGAGGAGAGCTCTTCACTGCGCTGACCCGTCCCTCGCTCCAGCTGCGACGCACCACCTCCACCTTCTCAACGGCTGTCGGCTGAGAAGCCCAAGGGCTGAACGGCCATAAAGAAGCAGAAACTGAGGGTGGGTTTGGTCATTTCCAACGTGGCTTTTGCGTCTTTGTGCGTTCATTTCCCCTCTGCAATGCTTCAAACATTTTCCTTCCAATACCCCCCATTGCTCCAGAAAAAGGCGAAATCCTTTTCCTTTCACCTCGTGGCAGCTCTCAGCCTCTAAGACACATCCGTGGACATATGTTTGTCTTTCCTTCAGTATGGAAGGGCATAATTTCTCTCTCCCCCTCCAGGTCCCGTAGCTCTTGCACGTGAACAGGACCTCGGGCTGGAGCAGGATGGGTCCCGCTGACCCGAGCTCGGCTCACGGCTCGGTGGGTTCCTCCGGGCCCTCCCCCATCCTGTAACATCAAGGTCTTTCTTCTCGGTAGCAAGGTTAGGCTCTATATGTCTTAACCATATGCCCCGAGTGAGGAATTCATTAGCATTCATTATGCATTCATAAGAAACAAATGGGCAGAGGAGTGGGAGGTATTGCAATTCGTCTCAGCTGCTCCTTCACACCCGCCCGGCGGGAGGGGGACGCGCTGAGCCCCCGCCAGCCCCCGCCGCGCTGCCGCCCGCTCCGCCGCGTGGCCACCACCGACCCACCGCCCTCGCACGCCCGCCCTCGCACACCCACCCTTGTGCATGCACTCTTGCACGCCCAACTTTGCACACACGCCCTTGCATGCATGCACTCACACACCCACCCTCGCACACCCACCCTCACACATCCACCCTTGCACGCCCACCCTCCCACACCCACTCTCATCCACCCACCCTCAACCACCCACATTTGCGTGCACACTCTTGCACACCAACCTTGCACACGCACCCTCGCGTGCACTCTCTCGCACACCCACCCATGCACACCCACACGCACAGGTCCACCCACATGCACAGGTCCACCCTTGCACACTCTTGCACACTCAACCTTGCACACATGCCCTTGCACACACACCCTCGCATGCACTCCCTTGCCCACCCACCCTTGCACACCCACCCTTGCACACCCACCCTCGTACACCCACCCTTGCATGCACACTCTTGCACACCCAACCTTGCACACATGCCCTCACATGCATGCACTTGCACAACCACCCTTGCAAGACCACCCTCACATACCCACTCTCGCCCACCCACACTTGCACACCCACCCTCACACACCCACACTCACACGTCCACCCTTGCATGTCCGTCCTTGCACACCCACCCTTGCTCACCCACCCTCGCTCACCCACCCTTGCTCACCCACTATTGCACACCCACCCTCACTCACCCACCCTTGCACACACACCCACCCACCCTCGCACACCCGCCCTTGCACGCCCACCCGCCCTTGCACGCCCACCCGCCCTTGCACACGCTTCTCGCACCGGCGGGTGATTTACAAGTTGTCTGACAGTCCCGTCCGCCTGTGTGCGTTCCCCATCGGTTCATTTAACTCTACGCCATAAGCTGATTAGGGAGGGAAATGGCTGGAGCATAAATGTGGCTTCTTTCTTTTTTTTCTCTCTTCTTTCTTCCTCCCCCTTGGTGGTACCACCTCGCTGCCCTCCCCTGCCTCGCTTCCCATTTGTTCCCCGCGCCGGGAAGCCGAAGCAGACGGCTCCGGGCACCGCCGTCCCCGGGGTCCTGAGACATCCCCGCACGGAGGGAAGACAAGAAAAGAAAATCTTGATGGTTTTAACCAGTAGCGAGTGGTTTTCGCTATTTCAGAGACGCAGGGAGCGAGTCAGCTCAATCCTTAGCTGTGATTAGCATCTGGGTGAGAGTTTGGGTCAAAATACAGTCAAATAAATACATTATCATGGGGTAATGTTGCGGGGTGCGGGGCACGGTGCAGCAGAGCTCGGCGCTCGCGGGAGCGAAGAAGCCCCTGCTTCAAAGGCGCCGACAGCAACAGCAGCTCGGGGTGATTTTTTATTTTATCCCTTCTTTTCACTTCAGAATGAGAGAAGGGTTTCGGGCTGCCTGTGAGAGCACCTCTTGAAGACACAGGTAATAGGCGGGAGAGTGGTGGAACGAGCTCTGGTTCATGTCTAAGGAGCTCCAGGCTGGGGGCCCGCACCTCGCTGGCAGGTCCCCCTGAAGTGGGGTGGGGAACATCCACCCAACCCAGGAGAAACCGTCCCAAGGGAGAGCTGGTTTTCGAAAAGCTCCTAAAGAGAAACACAATGCGCTCTGTCTCTGTCCAGGATTTGGGCTCCCAGCTCGCTTGGGAGGAGGTTTTTGAACCTGCCTGGGTTTCGGATTGTCGTTTCAGGGTAATGTGGACCCTTTTCGGCCTCCTTTGACAAGGCCCAGCCCCTGGAGCAGGAAAACGCTGCTAACGCTGCCGCCTGCTACTCTGACAATTTTTTTCAGTAAATCTACTGAGCAAATCCAGAAATCCAACCCAGGGGAAAATTTGTAAGTCTCAGCTGATGTGTTCAGAGATAAATTCCTGGTGCCATTGGCACCTGAGCATCATCTGGGACCTCTCCATGGCAAAAGAGTGCTCTTGGCCAGAGCCATTTCCACTCTCTGCTGTGCCGCTCTGAAGCCCAACTTGCCTCCTGGTGGAAGGTCTCATTACAGCAAGGATGGTTTCCAGCTCCAGGAGCAATCAGAAAAAGCAGCAAACACCTTTAGGCGAGGCTGACAGGGACGTGGGTGACTGGTGTGGTGTTAAACCAGAGCCAAGAAGTCACCACGTGCACCACCGCAGCACTACATGCTGCAGGAGCAAAACGTCCACGTCACATCCACCCGCACGGGGGTCTTCTAACCCAGCAGACCCCAAAAGCAAAGCAAACTGAATGAAAGAGCCCACAGCCCTGGGAGCTTGTGCATAGCTGTTACGCGAGCGGTGCCGCGCTCCTCCCCACAAGCTCTCCTTTGGGCAATAGAATATTATAGAATATCTCTAACAACAACAACAACAAAAAAAGTACTTCTGGGCTTTTATTCTGCTGAATGAATTGTAGAATCATGGAATGGTTTAGGTTGGAAGGCACCTTGAAGGTCATCGAGTCTCAACCCCCTGCCCTGGGCAGGGACACCTCCCACCAGCCCAGGTTGCTCCAAGCCCCGTCCAACCTGGCCTTGAACACCTCCAGGGATGGGGCAGCCACAGCTTCTCGGGGCAACCTGCGCCAGGGGCTCACCACCCTCACAGGGAAACATTTCTTCCTGATATCTCATCTAAATCTCCCCTCTTCCAGTTTGAAGCCATTCCCCCTCATCCTATCCCTACATGCCCTAGTAAAAAGTCCCTCCCCAGCTCTCCTGGAGCCCCTTCAGGGAGTGGAAGGCCGCAATAAGGTCTCCCCGGAGCCTTCTCTTCTCCAGGCTATGAGGAACGAGGGCAGTGCCAAGCACCCAGGTTCTGAAGAAGACTACATGACTGCAGCTCAGTGCCCAGCTGAACTTACAGATGCCTCATGCAGAGGTTGACATGATGTTCAACCAGGTGAGAGGGCTCCAAAGTGTGTTTGATTTTGTAATCAGAGCAGAGGTTTTCCTTCCTGACAGTGACACAGGCACAGCCGCACCCCCATCCTCCTGTCCTCCTTGTTGGTGATTCCCTTCTGTTGGCCGAATCCCTCTTGCCCTACCCAACCCCTTTAAAATGCCCGCGACATCACTGCCATGTACGCCACCATCCTTCAACGGTGCTAGGGAGCTGTAAGGCAGAAACATGTTAGAAACACGCCTGTGATGAATGCCTGTGCTCTGCTTGTGCATGGGCATTCTTAAAGCTCTGAGCTGCCAACGCGCAGAGATCCTCAGAGGGTTTTGGAAGTGCAGGCAGCTTGCGGAAATTTCGAGCTATTGGCAATGCCATCAGGGCTCTCTCCGTGTGTGTCCCACCTCCCGTCCACACACACCCGCCCGGCCGCCCTGCGGAGGAGCCCGCACGGGGATCATTGACGCCGTGTGTACAACCTCCGGTGCAACATCTCTGCCATGGCTGGAAACTCGTCTCTCTTTTTTCCCCCCAGCTCTGCTGTCAGAGCTGCATCTCTTCTCCCCACAAATGAGAAACAGCCGTATCCCCGCCGCTCTCTTCTCGCAGGCAGGTCTTCCCTTGTTTGCCTNCCTTTTTTTTTTTTTTTTGCATAAAACAAAGTTCATCTTTGACCTGGAGGGAACTTTAAAGGGTTGGAAAGTGCTCATCTCTACAAACCTGTAAGCGGTCCGTGGCTCTGGCCGTCGCCCTGACTCCCCACCCCTGAGAGGGGAACCCGCGCTGCCTTTGCAACCGGCGCAGCCACTCTGCAAACGAGCGGGGAGTGGGAGCTGGGTGGCCCCTCATTAGCAGGCTAACATCAAGGACTTCCGTGCAGCAAAATTAACTATTTTTCGTAGGATGTTTAACAAAAGAAGAGATACTAATGAGGTTAGTTAAAGGGTGGCCCTCTTTCATTAGCTCTGCTGGGCTAAGTCTGCCAGTGAGGAACTATCAAGAAGATTGCTTTTTTTAATTACTCTGTTAATTGATATAAAACAAAAAGGACGCAGATTAGTTGCATGCAATTAGCAAATTAATTCTTGGCAATTACAGACTTAATAATGGAGTACTTTTGCTGCTGTGTGTTGGATTCTGTGGCCTATATTCATTGCCTGTACGAGCTGAATAATTTATTTTTTATTTATTTTTAAAAAGGAACAAGAGTTAAATATAGACATGCACACGTTTCTTTGGAATTCTCTCAATAGCATGAAGAGGAAGATAAAGTGCCTTTTTCACCTTTGACACAGCGGCAGCATCTGCATTGCCTTGTTAACCCTGAAGCCTAATGTGATGGGTACCACAGCGCTGCTTTCCTGCCTGATTGTGGCTCCTGCGCTGACGACTTCAGCGAGACGAGAAGTCGGGCACAAGTTTCAGTTTCCTTCTGAACGGGGCCGACGGAAGGAATATTGGCAATCAGGTCCTTAGGGTCTAACCTCAATCTAGGACTCTTCCCAGGCTGCGGCACTCAGGCAGAGCAAGTAGGCTGCGAAATACCCCAATTCTCCTTGAAAAGTCACAGCTTTGGGGTGGGTGCTGTTGAACAATTACAGCAGAATAATGACGATGGCAAATTCCCTTTGCGATCCACGGTTACCGCTGGGCAGTTGGATGCTCTTCTCTTTCCTGGTCAGCGCAGGAGGAGGATGAGGAGGAGGCGGAGGGCTGGCAGGCAGCGAGGTGTCTGGTTGTGCCTGGCTGCTGCCCTCGCTGGGCTGGAGAGACAGTGGTACGGTGGTATTTCCATCTCAGTGACTCGGCACAGAGAGGGAAATACCTCACTGTGTTTGACTCCAGACTGGGTGAATTTTCTGTTATTTAGCGTTCAGACTGAATGTCTCTAGAAAGACCGCTCTGCCGGTTTCAGTATTTTGGAGGAGGAGGAAAAAGCACAGCAGGTGGGAACGCCTCCTCTGAAATCTGCCCCACTGCAGAGGAGCTGGGCATTTCCACGAACCACAGCGGCAGCAAGCCACTTATCCATGCCCACCAGGCTCTCCTCTGCCATCGGCTTTCCTCCCTCTCTCTCTGCTTTTCCTCCACCTGCGGCTTCTCTTTCCATGTGAACTTGCAGAGAAGTCAACAGTCATCCCAGAATCCCAGACTGGTGGGGGCTGGAAGGGCCCTCCGGAGCTCCCCCAGTGCCACCCCCTGCCAGAGCAGGGGCACCTCCAGCAGTGGCACAGGACGGCGTCCAGGCGGGTTTGGAATGGCTCCAGAGGGGGAAACTCCCCCACCTCTCTGGGCAGCCTGTGCCAGTGCTCTGCCACCTGCACAGGAGAGAAGGCCCTCCTCAGGTTCAGATGGAAGTTCCTATGGTCAAGTTTGTTCCAGTTACCTCTTGTTCTTGTCATGTCCATTGCTTTGCTTCTATTGCTTTCCATTTTTCTTATTTCACTCAAGACCGAGCCCCCGTGTCTCTGCAGGCTGATAACAGGCAAGCAGAGTTGGGGGCAGAAAGGCTCTTGGCAGTGAGACATACACATGCAGAAATAGGGATGGACGCGTACACCTGGAAATGCTTCATCCACACAAGTTTAGGGCAGAAGGAGGATTTTCTTTCAGACTTTAGTCTGCTGGGGATCATGGTTCTGGTCGGTATTTCATTAAACTTCCAGTTTAATGGCTTTAAACTGGAAGAGGGCAGGTTTAGATTGAACATTAGGAAGAAGTTCTTCACTGTGAGGGTGGTGAGGCACTGTCCCAGGTTGCCCAGAGAGGTTGTTGAGGCCCCATCCCTGGAGGTGTTCAAGGCCAGGCTGGACGTGGCCTTGGGCAGCCTGGGCTGGTGGGAGGTGTCCCTGCCTATGGCAGGGGGGTTGGAACTCGATGGTCTTCAAGGTCCTTTCCAACCTAAATCATTCTATGATTCTATGATTTGGAGAGCACCTAGCACAGCAAAGGGCTGGGGGGGGGCTCCTGCTTCTTTTTTCAGTCAAATTAGGAGCCATATTAATAATTCCTTATTTGGATTGTGGAATGTCAGTGGGGCTGTCTGTGCAGCACAGGTCACAGAGAGGTAGCCAACAAAGGAATTCACATCCAGTGATTCATTTACAAACGGAAATAGCGGCTGTATGTTCTGCATCTCCCACTGACTGATCTTTACTCGGGGTATGATACGATGCAGTTCCTCTGGTCAGCTCTCGAGTACTCCAAAAAGTCCTTTCTGGCAGTTGAGAGACCATATTCTGGTGGGTAATTGCTTTGATTCCGTATATTTAAGTAGTGAAAATAGTCACTGAAGCTGTTCTTAGTGCATCTGTTTCTTCCTGTACAACCCCTCGTCTTGTAAATGAGGGGGGAATGAAACTGTCTGCAGAGAAGGGGCACACGGGTACGTCTGCAACACGGAGTCGTGGGGATCTCTCATGGGAACAAAGAAGGATTCACAGCAAGGGCGTGAGGCTTTCTGCAGCCATGCGTCTCCCTTCAGCTATTTCAGAGCTTCCCAGGTTGAAATCTGCCTTTAAATCGTCATTTGGAGAATACCTGTTTAATTTCATTGTTACTTTTAAACTCATATTTTTTTTCTTTAACCCATTCCTTTTGCTGTTAGCTGCTGGCAGGAGTTTTGAGCCAAGAATATATAATTTTCATGCATATGAACCAGGCTGTTTCCATTTCATTTCTTCTAAAAACCTTTTGACTACTTTTTACATTTTAAAATATTGGGCGCACTGTAAGTGACTCTCAGACAAGCGAGAAGATCGTCTGATGTGTTCAGTGTTTTGCTTCACGTGAATTTTCAGTAGTGACGGGGAGGAAGAAACCTGCAAAGGGAATAGATCAAACTCACTCTTAGAGGACTCTTAAACAAGAAAATAACCCAACAGTCAATAATCATAGAATCATAGAATGGTTTGGGTTGGAAGGGACCTTGAAGACCATCAAGTTCCAACCCCCCTGCCCTGGGCAGGGACACCTCCCACCAGCCCAGGTTGCTCCAAGCCCCGTCCAACCTGGCCTTGAACACCTCCAGGGATGGGGCAGCCACAGCTTCTCTGGGCAACCTGCACCAGGGGCTCACCACCCTCACAGTCAAGAATTTTTTCCTAATATCTCATCTAAATCTCCCCTCTTCCAGTTTGAAGCCATTCCCTCTCGTCCTATCTCTACATGCCCTTGTAAAAAGTCCCTCTCCAGCCTTCTTGTAGGCCCCTTTGATAGTTTTCTTACAACTTTCCAAGCCCAGAGTTTATTTCCGAAGTCTCACTTCCAAGTACCAGTTTCTCAAAGAGTTGTTTCGCAATGAATTGTTGATTGGTTCAAACTTAGAGCATGGGCACCATGAGCATTAAGAAGCAAGGTGGACACGGCTAACGTAACCACGCCGGTGAGCACCATCACTTCTCAGGAAGCATTGGGCTTCTCCACGTTTCAAAACAGATACAAAAATCAGAAAGCAAAAGCCTGAAGAGCCAGCTGTAAAATGGAGTCAGGGACTCCATACCCAAGTGTTAAATGTTTGCATTACTGCAGATCTTGCGTTTTCTCCGCGTTAATTGTGGCAGCTATGAAGCGGGGCAGGAGGAATGGGCTGAAGCGCCCGCAGAGAGCCAGCGGCTGGGAAGTGTCAGCCCAAGGATGTGATTGCAGCCTGAGGGTCAGATCATGCCTCATTTCCCACTCCAGCCACTCTCTCGGACCTGGAGCAGGCTGTGACCCTCATCGTTTTGTTTTCCCCCGACACAGGACCCCAAAGCAGAGACTTTTAAAGTGCCCATAAAAACCCTCCGCTGAAAATTCCGCCCCTGTTTGAGGCGCAGGGAGGGCACAGGCAGGGCTGAGCCGTGACCTGGCCCCAAAATGTTCTCGTGGAAATGGCCACGGGGTGGGCAGAGGGGGATTTGCACCCAAATGAAGGCCGTGGGGCTCCCCATGCCCCGGCAGCATGGTGGTACCAGTACCACCCAATGTGTTTGTCCTCCCTCCCCAGTCCTAACTGGGGTTGGAGAGAGCCAGCTGAAATGTCTTTTTTCCCCTCCACGAGGAAATTTGGACTTTGGAGGCTGCTTGGTAGAGGTTTTTGAGGAAGCAGCCCCAGGGGAAGGCAGCGTGCTGCCTCCTGCTTTAATTCTGTGGTGTTTTCTCTTTCCTCCTCTCACTCGTCTTTCGTGCCCGGCAAAGCCCAGCTATTGTTTGGGTTATATTCCTTCCCATTTATCCAAGCGTTTCAAGGGGAATTATTCCATGTAGCTGTCCTCTTTTCACTCAGTATTCCTTCCCTGCAAAAACACATGCCTTGCTTTAAACGCTTTTTTTTCTTTTCTTTTCTTTTTTTTTTTTAAATGAGACATCTTGTTTGTTTTTTTCCCCTGTCTTTTCTCCCCCCTTACTGCGGCTGCTTCTCCTGCTGGTGCTGCGTTGCTGGTTGCCAGAGAAATGTTTTTCTTTCACTTTTATTGTAATTTATTGATTTTTTTCCCCCTTATGGGCTCATAACCTTTTGCTTCTACCAAATAAGGCGCGAGGCGTTAAAAACATACTTTACACAACTTATAGTTAAATTAAAATAAGGAGGGCACGCTCATGTCAAACCCAGTTGGATAGAACACGAGAAGACCCGAGCCACAAAGCAGAAGCCAGCAGCATTATCTGTCTGACCTCTCCATCTCTTCCCACACATCGAGGACTTTTTTTTTCTCACACTCCTGAGGGGTTTCTGCCTTCCCCTGCTCCCTGGCTCCGTCGCCAGCAGTCCCGCCTGCTCCCCTCTCCGTGTGTAAACGGGCTGTGATTTGTTGGATTCAGTCACTGCTTCCTCTCCCTGGGAGGGAAAGCCATGTGCTTTTGTGCATGGTTTGCACCATCTCCTCTCTTTCTGGTGTAACTCTCTCCCCAGTCCTTCAGGAGAACTTATATTGTTATTTTCAGGGAACCTCTACAGAACTGGAGGAACTTGTTTCCTCTCCAGCCCTTGCTCGGTGTCCCATGGAGCCATACCCCCCTTTCCTGGACCGCTTCGGTTTCCATTCCCCTTTGCCAAGGGGGATCCCCACGCGTGCCATGATCTATATGATGATCCAGGAGGGTATGATCTTCCCCATTACAATTACATTCTTCTCCATTACAATTATCTCAGTCCTGATTATCTGAAATGATGTTCCCCCACAGATCCCATTGGCTTCAGAGTTGCATAGTCTGAGAACTTACAAAATCCAGATTTTTGGGGGCTAACTTCTGCTAAATCTGCCCACCAGTACCTCTTCTGAGCTGACTCTCAGCTTTCGGAGACCTCTGTCCACAGGAAGCATGGCACGTAGGCTGGAAGCTAATTTGCTACAACGTACTATATGTTTGGCATTAATGTAAATGAGAAAAGCAAAGCTTAGTTGAAGGTTTCTATGGATGGTGTCACCTTTCTGACCAGCTGCCGACCTGCAGATCCCTTCTGCTGCTCTTCCCTCTCACCTCGTGGAACATCAGCTCTCTGTGCAGCAGGGAAGGAATTGCATCTCTTAGTGTCCAATAACGTTTAGGGCAAAACTCTTCTGTAAAGTAGGTTTTGGCTTTTTAAGCTGAGAAAAACGCTTGTGGAACAGAGCGCTGCTCTGGGGCTGGGTCTCCTCAGCACTGTCATAGTAACAATCATTTATATGTTGTTTTTTCCAGATTTTTTTTTTCACTGACTGCAGAAGGACTAAAAAACAAAAACAAAACCAGAAAACAAGCTAACATTCAAAGTACCAGCATTTTTTTTTTTGCAGATTTCTGTTTTCACATACACGACCCTTCAGGGATAGAAAGATGCATTTGCCGGTTCAAGATATACATTAGTCTTCATAAGTATAGGTTCAAGAAGCTGTGTCGGCTCTTCCAAGTTTTTCTTACACCTACGACCATATTTCATCAATAAATTTGCTATCTAGACAGTACACAAACCTAAAATTGGACCAGCAGCTGACAGCCTGGGGACTGAGCTGGGGACTGTCAGAGCTGGCAGCGTTTGCTAATTGAGTTAAAAGACAGACACCCTTTTTCTCAACTGGGAGAGTCTGACGCGTTTTCTGGGGTCAGGCGCAACGGGTTTCCCCCCCAAAGCCCTTACCAAAGGGTCTCTTTTCAAGCAGCGAGACAGGCTTGGACTCAGGTACCCAAAAGCTTGCCCGGCTCAGAGTGTGTTATTTGCTTTTTCACAGTCAATAAGCAATCGTACATGACAACGAAATATTGGATCTCGCCTGCAGCGCCGTATAGCCTTTTTCTTTAATGTGCCGGCGCCGAGAAAGAAACTTCCACAAGTTGTGCAAATCGCTGCTGGTCAAACTGAAACTTCGCTGTAGCATGAAATGCGAAGTGGCACCTTAGCTACAACTAATGGAGCTATCATGGTCCTAAAAGTAACTCTCAGGGCACCTTAAAGGGATTCGTTTCTTCACGTTCGGCCTCCCTGTCTGGCGGGGACATTTTTCATGGCTTGTCTCTTAGTCCCCGTTTGGACTCGTTGTTAATCATCGGGCGCTGGGACTTCCAGGCATGTGAGAGCGTGCGTGGAGGGAGCTTGGACAATGCATCATTTCAGGTGGCGATAATTCTGAGCTCATTATGACCTTGAATATAGCGCAGATAAAAATACGGTGCGGGAGGGTTTGGGGATCTGTTCTTGGGAGAGGAGTTCAGCTCAGGCCAGATCCCAGGAGCGCTGGAGCAGGCGCTGTGGGCTTGCAAGATCCAGGTGAGGACAACAGAGGTGTAAATCCAGCGCGGAGCTCACCCCCAAACCTACGTCCTCTCTTCAGGCCGCCTGACCAGGAGGAGCCCGGCCGCAGTCCCCCAGCGAGGTCACAGAATCCCAGAATCCCAGACTGGTGAGGGCTGGAAGGTCCCTCTGGAGCTCCCCCAGTGCCACCCCCTGCCAGAGCAGGGGCACCTCCAGCAGTGGCACAGGACGGCGTCCAGGCGGGTTTGGAATGGCTCCAGAGGGGGAGACTCCCCCCCCTCTCTGGGCAGCCTGTGCCAGTGCTCTGCCACCCGCACAGGAGAGAAGGCCCTCCTCAGGTTGAGATGGAACTTCCTATGGTCAAGTCTGTGCCCGTTCCCTCTTGTCCTGTCACTGGGCACCACTGGAGACAGACTGTTCCCATCCCCCTGGCACCCTCCCTTTAAGTCCAAACTGCTCCAGCGACGGTGGATGTGGCCTGGCTGGCTCACACCCATCTTTAACACTCCAGAAGTCCCTTTGTGAAGAGAAGAACTCGATTGTGGAAATGGAAGAGGAACCATCATTACATTCTCAGAGTAATGAGCTGGGCCCCCACCCCGTAGCTAATTAAAACTGGAAGTCTTATTTCAGCAGTAATCAACCTAAATTTTAGCTACAAGCATAGCAAATATTTTTTTTCAGTGTGTGCGGCTTCGCTTTTACGTTAGGAAATGAGCAGGGGAAGAGACAGAGTGTTTCCCTCCGTGGCGGGAGAAGCTGTTCTGAGCTTACTCCCTGAGTCTGCAGGCGAGGCAGTTCCCATGGGGGCAAACGCGGTCGTTCTGCTCTTTTTCGGGTACAGTCACCAAACGTGGAGACATCGCAGTGCTTTGGGTTCTCAGCCTGATCTAGGCTGGGCAGGCGCTTTAAAAATAACAATCAAAAAGACAGAAAAATAGATAGCTCAGCTCGTCTCTCTCGAGCTTCAAAGCTGGGTTGGTTCAAATTTTAGGTACGTTGTTTCTTGCTTCATCTGCGGTGCCTGTTGTCCCCAGCTGAGCCACATGGACGCAGAGGTTGAGAGGCCCTTCCCAGGATTCCTAAATGGCTGGTGGAATCCTCCTGAGGCACGCGTGAGGTGAAGATGTGTGGGAAAAACCTCAATGTAGTATTCTGATAAAAATCAGGCATCCCGATTTCTTGGGCAGCTTTGCAATATCAGACGTGAAGCACGAAGGGATCTTCTCCCTAGCTCGGGGGCATGACACACTCGGTGGACCGGGCACGGAAGAACTGCTCCCGTCTTCCCCACTCTCAGCAAATGATGGTTTTCTTCCTTAAAGGCTCTTAATTTTATTTATATCATGAGTTATGGAGTTGTGGGAAAAAATCCCAATCATTTAGAAAGCTGCGATACCGGCCAGTGGGCAGATGCTGCATGTGCTGATAGAGAAAAGAGAGAGAGACCTTTTTCTGCTTTTTTTTGGGGGGGGAAAAACCCCAAAAGGTATGTTCAAAACACTAAGCACACAAACATGCGTGCACACAAAGCCTCCAGCCTCTGCGCATGTATTCACCAGGGGTTCAAATTAAACTCCAAATCGTGCAACTGTGATCTGTACAGATTAGAAGTGGGCTTAGATTGCAATTAAGTCAAGGGAAGTCAAGAGCTTAGATAACGATTATCATTTTTTTTCCTATTTGGAAGAACCAATTGGCAAAAAAAANAAAAAAAAAAAAAAGAAAGAAAAAGAAGATTAAACTACACTATGTCTGTGCATATGCACTAATAAATTGTCATTAAACAGTCCCGCCCTTATTGTACAAATGGAGATGCTATGAAATATTTGTCATTAGTGACACGATTTATTAAAGCCACACTATCTTGGCGTGGTGCTGTTTCACAACCAAATGCAGTTCGGGATTTTGCAGCCAACCATTTTTTAATCACCGGAGCGCTTCATTTTTAGTAAATCCAACCCTAATTTTTGTTATCCCCTGCTGGGCTTTACTTGGAAAAAAAAAAAAAAAAAGTTTAATTTGGTTGAGATCCCCTCAAAATCATCTCTGCTTAATGCCTTCCAGCCTGCCGCAGCCTCTCTGCCCGTTTTGTACACAACACACAGGCGAGCGGTAATCAGCAGCTGTACCCGAGTCATGCAGGAAATGTCAGTTTTGTGCTTTGAGATTTTCCGTGGGCTTTTGAGAAGTGTGCGGCGTGCAGCCCACGGAAAAAGAGAGAGGCAGCAGGAAAAGAGTGTTCATTATCGGAGAGAAGGAAGTAAATGATAAGAGGTGATTTAGAGATCCTGGATGTAAAATGCATGATCCGAATGCTCAGAAATGGACTGCTCCCTGACTATTAGGAGTTGAAGGTCACGCCACATGTCATTGGAAAGGTAATTTTCTCTAGATTTTGAAATAGGATCTCAGATTTGACCTATGCCCTCTGTGTCAAGAACATCTGGGCATCCTTAATGCATCTATTCCTTTTCCTTTTCTCCTTTTTCCTTTGTTCCCAATGCTCGAGGACAGACTCGGTTGGACGAAAGAGGAAAAGAACTCCTGAATCTCAGTTTTAGCGTTGCTATGGACTTATCTGTGACTCTGGACAAGTCATTGCATGCCTTTTCGTCCCCCCCTTGTCAGTAAGATGGGTTTGGTGTAGAAATGCCTACATAGCTCATGTTTAGGTCTCAGTACTTGATTAATTAAAGCTCATAAGTTATTTTGTGATCCTCACATGAAATAAGTTACTCGCAGTGCTCTCAGAAGTGCTTCCATTGGTTTAACAGGGTTGGGAATGAGATTTGTTTCCCATAAATAAAACAACTTTTTTCCTATCAGTAGGAATTGGAGTGTGATCCCGCAGGGTGCAAAACAGGATGAATAATTTGAAATCCTTTTGTCGGATAATTTTCAGTATCTTTGGAAACAGAATTAAAACACCCTTCTCTTAAAGCTTCTTCTCTTGTTGAGCTCAGTTAGAAATACAGATGTTTAGTGCATCTGGAAGCCAGGCCATCATTTTCTGAAGTCAAGCATCCAAAAAATTACAGTCCTCTGAAAAATATAGATGCCTACATACTTCATTTTCCCTCATCTTTAGACTGGGAAAAGTGAGATTTATCTATCCAGACTAAAGGCAGAAAGGGGGAAGAGAAAGCAGAAAAGCTCCCGGGCAGTTCCTGTAGACACCTTTCCTCGACATTTTGAGACACGCTCTCCCCATAAGTCACAATTTCTGCTTCTGTGCCCAAATCCAGCTCTTCAGCGTACTTGGGTTCCTGATTTCCAGTGAAGTCTTCAAGAACTAGAGGCCAAAGTCGCTCCAAAAGTCTTGACTCAAAATCCTTTCCCTTCAAAAAGAGTCCCGCTGGCACCATTAGCAACACTGAGGTGAGAAGAGGGCGAACAACCATAAACCCAATGTTTTCCCGTGGGTAACAGTGGTGTTTCAAGAGGGGGAAACTCTGCTTGAAAATGAATGAAAATGAAATCAGGGGAGCTCTGCGCTGCTGATCAGACCTAAAACCATCAGTGCTTCATTTCTGCTTCAGCACCAGCCTCGCCAGGGTCCCGCCTGCGCCTGGAGAAGTGCCGGAGCAGACCCCCTGCTCCTTCGGGATGCTCTTCCCGACAGCGCGGCTCCCGCAGCGCCCCGGCCCCTCTCCTCCGCTGCTCCCCTTCAATACTTGTTCCTGTTTGTCTTCTCCTTATGAAGGGAGCGGAGCTAACCAGCTCGATGGCCAGGCTGCCTGTCGGAAAACACAGAAAGGGATTTAATTCCCTTCCCCTCCTCGAGGAGAGCTATTCCCTGCCATGGGGAAGGGGCTGGTGCTCCTGACTGCCCCCGTGGCGCAGCGGGGATCGGGCGGGATACGCGGGGGCAGAGCAGCTATTTGCAGACGTGGGCTCGAGGTTCCCATCAAATTCCCGGATAAACATCCCGGCTAAGGTGAACTTAAAAACAAAGTCATCTTGCAAATGGTTCCCCCAGCAGGTTGAGACATGCTGTTGAGGATAATGTTAACTCCCCGCGGTCTCAGAGAGACAGGGAGAAAGCAGCTTATTTCCATATCTTAATTAAAATTTCCATTAATCCCATCTGAGGCCTCATAACTTCAAAAACTTGGACAAAAAAAAAAAAACCTCAACACTTATTTCCGATAAATATTTTAGACTAATTGTTCCGAGGTAGCAGACATCTCTTGCTGGTGAATATCAACTAGCCGTGGGTCTTGCGGGCTATTTAAAGGCGAACTGCCGGGGTTTTGTTTGTTTGTCCTCCGAAAATTACTGAACATCTTAAATGCCAAAGAGAGGAGCAGATGCGCTGGGCTGCGCGGCGCAGCCGTAGCTCGCGTAGGATGGCTGCGACTGCGCAGGAAGGCGGCTCTGCCCTTTGGAGGCTGCTCTCCTGCCTTGCAGCCCCCTTCCTGCGGGCTCCCAGCCCTGGACGCGGGGAGCTGCCGGGGCCAAGGAGCTGCTGGCTTGGGATGGCATCTCTCACCGATGCCTCGTGCTGTGTCCATGTTCTCCAAGGCAGGAGGGTGTCTGTAGAAAGAGTGGATGAGAATCAGGGACTTGAAAGGAAAACACGCGGTCTCCTCAGCTGAACTATGAGCGTGGAGGAACAGCTTTTTGAAGGGAGAGGTGGGATTTGGGATGTGCACCAAGAGGGAGATGCTTGTGTCAGTGGAGCAGTTGAGCACACGCAATGGGGACCTTCCTCTTCTGCCCCATCCCAGTGGCCAAGGGCTCCCGGTTTTCCTTCCATGCAAAGCCTCCGTGTGGGATGGAAAAGCCATCGCTGCCTTGGACGTTTATCAGGAACCCAGATGAGATCAAGACTTTTGCCTCTGTGGAGGGAGTCAGGGGTTCTCCCCCTTTAAACCAACATCACAATCAATACTTAAACACCCTCTGCCTTAATCCCACCAGTCTTTCCACCTCCCCATGGCCCCTGCAGCTTTTCCAGCAGTGACCCCAAACCTTCCTGAGGGAACAGAAGAAAGTGCAATTAATGGCAGCTTCAATCACCTGTCTGGTCACAGGAGATGGCTGAGAAATAGCAGCAACATGTAGAACGGGTAAAAAAAACCCTCAAACACCACAATAAAGGATTCTCCTTTGCCATTTAAAATCATGTTTCAGCCTGGTCCCAGCCTGACTGGTTTTAAAGTCTGGGCTGGAGAGGCTGGAGTTGCATTGGTGGGGCTTTCCATCAACACGAATTCTAACATTTTGAATATTTTTTTAATCATTATTCCGTGCACTCAAGCAAAGAATTGCAAAGATTGGTTGGGGATTGCCTGACGGCAGGACTCTGCAGCCGCTGCACTTCACCAGCTCTATCATTAGAGCCGAACGGGGCAAAGAACCCCTTCGCCCACCTCCAAGACCGTATGGTCTATATGTGCTCAAGGACCGCCGTGCCAGCCTGCAGCTGGACTGTCACCTTCCAGCACGGCTCTGGCATCCTCAAGGATGGGTGGTTTTCGGTTCACAGCTTTGCCAGGGGGCGAGAACACAAATAATACGTTGTCCCCTGCAGCAAATTGGAGTTGTGCATCTTAATTATCTAAAAGCTCTGCTTTTAACAAAGGGAATCAAAGAATAGTGGTTGTTTTACATATTAGCAATGTTTTCCATCCGGCTTGTGGCTGTGCCTCCCCCAGGTCCAGCAGCCCTGGAGTCACCGCAGCGCCCCAAAAGGGTGTCTTTTAGCAGCGATTTGTTGTCACCCCCTCAAACCCCTCCAGAGGCAACGGGAAAGCTGCGAGTGAGGAGGAGACCCGGGGTCACTGCTCCTGCACCTCCGCCACCTCCGGCGCGGTGGCGAGTTGTCACTGCTGTGACAGTCGGAGGAGCCTTCCTAACGCGTTCACGGAAAGGCATCCAAACCGCGCCGGTGATGCGAAGAGATTTTTAGCGTTACAGCGGTGGCTTTGACGAGGTGGGGAGAGGCAGGCGAGGGGAGCGGAGCCAGCGGCAGCCCGGGGGACGACCGCGGGGAGTCTCCGCCGTCCCTTTTGCACGGCGCTAAGGTCGCCAGAGCCCAAAGCCCACCTCCTACATCCCCACTTCCCCTTCCGCTCACTTTCCTCCCTCCCCAAAAGTGGGACGCTGGTTTGGGATAAGAAAATACTGATTTAGGGTTTGGTGGAGTGCAGATAGGTTTGGGGATTGCACAAAAGTGGGAATCGGTTGTACTGGGTTTGGGCTCTCTCCCACGTACATCTCAGCCTGGTGGACAGCTTAACAAATGAATTTAATGATCTTCCACTTAATTGTAAATGCTATTAATTTAATCCACGGAAAGGAGCATTTATTATTGTTTGAATGCATGCAGGAGTAAGCAAAACGCGTTCAGATTTCTGTTGGGCACCAGAGTGTGTTTGGAGATGCACAGAGAGGGCTCTCCATCCGCGGCGCTGTGCTGCGCAGGATCGAACCCATTTAATGGCTTTTCAGATACGTGAGGGAGAAACGAACCGGGTAACTAAGTTGAAGCCGAAATCTGCAGTGGGAGGGATGGGGTGGAAGACAGCGCGGGTCACCCAGGTCTTCCGCTGGGGCAAGACTGGGAATTTGCGTGTAACCTCCCATACGGCACGGCCGTCGGCATGCGGGAGCGTGAAGGGGAAGAGCTCCTCTGCGGCTTTGCACTTATCAAGTAAGTGGCAGCCAAGGAGAAGAGCAGCCATAATTAAACCGTGATGTTGAGCCCTGGTGCCCCGGAGGTAACATCCTCGAAATGAACTGAACATCGAGAATGGCAAACTGCAAGGGACGTGGTGACAGATTCTCCGTGGTCGTAGATCACCTCTGAGTGACAGAAAATTGGACGCAGATCACGCGGAAGGCAGGAGAGAGCGCTGGGGAGCGGGGAGGAAGGGGAGAAAACAACCATTCCTAAAAGGAGCCTAAAATCTGCCGGGTTGCTAGGGAAGTGGGACTCCTGGTAAGTAATTTCAATTTGTACCTATATTTATAACAGTATGAAGATACGTTTTATAATCTGTGTAATAAAGAACCTCATCAGCAACTTCTCAAAGAAACTTGTTATTACGGAGAATGACACTCTAATTGCCTCCAGACATTTAGCTTGTCTAGTGAGTGAAGTAACCTGATAAGCTATTGAGCTATTAAGTGATGTAGAATCAATTAATGTAGTTAGATAAGAAAGTAATACCCTACCTGGGTAAACTAAGTAATATGTGTCAAACCAGTCACTATTAATTCAGGTCCAGAAAAGCATAGTAGACCGGTATGATTCCCAGTAACCTTCATAAAAGTGAGGAGGTTATATTTTGACCAGAGAAAACTAGTTTTCAAAAAGATCATTTATGAAAATAAATAAAAACAAATACAGAATTCATTACCGTGCTCATTTTCTCAAGAACATTTTCCATACTTTTAAGACATAGAAAGGTGAATGACAGCGCTGCGGAGATGGTTCAGTCGTAGGCCCTGACTTCCCGAGTCTTGGAAAAAGCGGGAGAGACGGGGAAAACGCACTTTGCGTTTCCACACCCGCATGGGAGTGCGCAGAGGACTCCGAGAACCGCCTGTGCAATCGCCCGCGTCCCCTCTTGCGCGCCGGGCGGTGGAGAACGGGGTACGCGTCACCGTCAACGTCTCGATACGCTTTTAGCTTCAGAGCAGAGTTGCCTTGCCTGGCGTGGGGCAGGCGGGCGGTGAGCTGGCACGGCTGACGTACGGGCAAGGTGACAGATGGGGACGGGTCGCGGCGCCTTGTGTAGATACAAGCGAGAAACGTGTGAGGAGCGAGTTCTAGTTCCAGTTAATTTTGTCGCTGTCTGATCTACCTTCGGGTGTGATTATCTGGAGTGTGTTAGAGCAGAGGAGAGGAGAATGGGTGAGAAATTATCATCCTGTCTGTCTCGCCGCTGCTGCAGGTTTCCCGTCCTGATATATTGTCTCTGTAGTTGGGGAGTGCGGAGGGAGGTTAATGAATCTTAAAACATTTGCGAGTGGCACGGTGGAGCTCCAAGCAAGCCGGGGTATGCGGGGAAGCCAGCGCAGCTCCCCAGCTCTGTATCGCCGTGCTAATGTGGTGCTCAACAAGCGCTAATTAGCCCTACCTGGGAGCGCACAGCACCCCGGGGACACTGCGGCACTGCCAATGCCGACGCCGGCTGCGCTGCCTCCAGCCCCGCTCTCTCCCCGCCCCCGTTTTGGGGGCTTTCCTCCCATTTCCTCAAGTTTTTGGAAAGAGATGTTTTGGGCTATAAAAATTATCATCTGGTCAAGGTCTTGGTGTATGGTTTGTTCTCATCCAAATCTCCAGCCAGCCTAGTTATGTGCAGTATTTTATATATTTTTTTATATATTTACACACACACCCCCTTCTGCAGTACGTGGAGACCCCTGGAGTGTTTGGGGGTTTAGGACTGAGTCCGGGAACATTTTGAGACTTTCTCCCAAGATCAGGTTCATTACGGAGAGTGCTGTTACGCACACGTCCTGTTTGTACAGACTTTTTGCTCCGCTGAAGGACTCAAGGCCGTGTCTCAGAGGTGGAGGAACACCTCCAGGTCCTCATGGGGCAGTTGGCATTAGTATAACCCGCCGTGGTTGGGCAGCAATCTTGCTTAAAACTCTTCAAAAACTGTTGGAATGGCTATTTGCAACTTTGGAAATAGGCGGTCCTTTGGAAATCTGGGCCTAAAGCTGTGGGGGATGTGGCAAACCCTTGCTGGAAGCTTTATTGTGTATTACACTGTGGATGATCTTACGACAGAAGAATATTTGGGAAAAAAAAACACCATTAACATCCCTAAAATGTCTTCCTTCCAGCCCATTACATGAGGTGTAACCACATGGAAAACTTGATATTTCTGTAAAGGACCGCAGCAGTTCCCTATGGACCAACAGGGCAGCGGTAAAAAACCGATTGGCTGTGTTAAATGCAGAAAAAATAAAAATATCAATAGTGAACGTTATAGTGCTGCAGCTCAAGCATTTAGATGTGGTGCAGGATTTGAAATTTTGTTTCTGATCTTCTTTAAACAAGAAGAACTCAGAGCCATCTGAACTGATTTGCTTAATGTGCTGTTCAGCATTCAGAGTGTAAATTGAATTGTTCGCCTCTCCCTCTTTGCATTTGGATGTTGTGATTCTAATATTACCAGCAGAGCAACCTCCCCTAACTGGATTGTTCTCACAAGTAATGTTGATGCTTTGCACTCCCACTCAATTGATGTCATTGTGGCTCCTGACAAGAAGGTGCCTGTTAGAGCGAACGGGTTGAGACCAGATAAGAGGAGAGACAAATCAGAAATATCTCGTTTTTCACTGATGTCCTTTATTTCAGAAAATTCTTTTCACCAATTTTCCAGTTACTCGCCTCCCACACTTCTGACAGAGATGGGCCTGCGGCTGCTTTACACAACTTTTGTGCTACCCCTCCTTGAGGCCGTACAGGAACTAACCCCGTTAGATCACTCAGCTTTGTGCTACCACAGCTAAAGCTGGTGAGGACCTCCCTGGGATGTGTCCGCACCTTTGCATACAGTAGAAATGCCCATCATGAAGCTTTCTTGCGGCTGAGCATCATCCCTGTGACACTCGTGTGTCTGCACAGCTTTTGTGTGCGGTGATGGGAGAGGACCCACCTCACCCCAGGCCAGCTGGGGCAGATTGTCCACACTGCTGGAAGACAACATCTTCTGGGGTGGGTGAGCTGCTCCTGAGTCATCTCTGGGCCCATATGGAGCCACTGTAGCTCTGAGATAGATAGATAGATAGATAGATAGATAGATAGATAGATAGATAGATAGATAGATAGAGGTAGGTAGGTAGAGGTAGAGGTAGATAGATAGAGGTAGGTAGAGGTAGAGATAGAGGTGGAGGTAGAAGTAGAGATAGAGAGAGAGATAGAGATAGAGATAGAGAAAGAGAGATAGATATAGGTAGGTAGCTTGGACCTGAAATAACAGAGGAACATGCAGCAGCTTGACAGCTGTGGACTTCTGGAGAGCAGCTAAAGGCATAAGTTGAGCAGGGAGTCTGAGGCTGCAAGACCTTCCGGGGCTGGAGTTTTATCACTGCTGTGGGGAGAGGGATTTCAAAGTGTGTCTGTGGTGCAGACATTGGCAAACAGCTGGGGCTGGGTCTCTCTAAGTTGGCTCTTGGCAGCAAACCATCAGGGACCAGAGCCTTGGGGTGGAGAAGGGGGTAGTCAAAGTGACAGTACAGCCATACCTGTCCAGAGCTGAGAAGAAAAAGGAGAGGATTTGCCAGGTAAATGTAAAAGCTGCAGAAAACAGCATGGAAGAGTGAGTATAGGATAGATTTTGGATATTACACAAGTGAATTTTCACCACTGGATCTCAGCAAAGTTTCGGAGATCTATTACCAGAGAAAGGGAAAGGCAAGACTCCGCTCTGGGATCCTTCGTGCATGAGTAACTGTTGTGGCCTACGTGGTTTCCAGTCCTTTCCAGAGTTTGATGTCTCATACGTAGACAGTTGCCAGGGGAAATTTTGCTTACACCGTAATTTTCCATTTGCTGCTAGACTTCAGACAGATGAGTGCAAACTGTTCCTTCTGCAGCTCAGGAGATAATTTTGCAGTCAGTGTGAACGCTGCGAACCTTCTAATTTTTTTCTCTTAATAACAGTTTGGCAAATCAAAGTGTCTGTTCAGTTAGTCAGTAAAAACACCCAGGAACCTTGCAAAAAAATGCACAGGCATAGAGGTGGACTCTGAGCTGGCTGTGTCTCAGGTTAGATATTCTCAGTGATTAGGGGTATTGACCATTTTTTAATTTATCTTGTCTGCATTGAAACAGAAGTGTCAAAGATGACTACAGAGGGAAGAAACTAACACACACACGCATTTTCTAAGTACTTTTATTTACACAAATTCATTTGCTGTGTTTTCCATCATGGTAAGACAAAGGTCATCAAGATAAATTCAGAAATCTAGTCACTAATGAGAGAAAGTCAAATGGGGGGAAAAAAAAAGAGAAAGAGAATATTTGTGCTTTGTAGGGTAGAAGATAGGGAGACGTGATTGCATTTCTTGCCTTTCAAATAATTTCCATTTTAAGCCAGCAACCCTGATGGTGGGACAGCAAGTAGGAGGTAAGGATTTTCCCAGTGAATGATTTTTAATTAGTTTTAAAAACTGGTAAATTTTGAGAGATTCACCCAGATTGATATATCCACAGTAAATAATAGCAATAAACTCTCCCCCTCTACTTATGTCTTGCGTATATACAAGCACATGCAAGCCCAGGTTAGCAAAACCACACTTTCTTTTGTTCTCTTTGTTCCCTTTGTTCACTATGCAGTAATGAAAAATGACAGCCATATTTATTGTAACATTCCTCCAGGAATGCAGAGATAATTACCTGCCCTTAGCATGGGAGAGGAGAACGAGCGTGAGCCCCGTCTCCTTCCAGCTCCCTGGAATCCAACCGCCGCGTTGGCCTGAAACGCGCAGTGGAGGACGTCGGGAGCGGAGGAGATCTGCCGCCTTCAGAGGCTGTTTGCAGGGCTCAGGTTTTCGATGTTTGCAAAATAACACCTGAGAAGAGCTCAAAGGCCTCTGTTAGAAGGGAACGGCTTTGAATTCCACCCATAGTCTCGCCCATTTCTGCAGAAAAGGCCTCTGTGTGTTCGTTTGGCGTAGGCTTGACTTTATCGATAATATCGCTGTTTTCATGAGGGCTCTTGCAGGGACTGCCCGGACAGATCTGACTTCAGCCCTGGCCGTTCCAGCAGCGAGCGAGTCATTCTGCTTTCCATTAAAGGAAACCCAAACTTCATCCCATGCGTCAGTAAGAGGGGTTATGGTGTTTCTGAAAAGTACTGGATTAATAGGGACAGGAACTGAAAACTGCTCATCCAACCAAAAAAAAATATATCATTTTGGTGCTGTAAGAGCGTGTGTGACCTGGTTTGTGTTCACCCTTCTGGTGTGTACGGTGGTGGTGAGCTCAACCGCAACGCTACAGCCCCCGCGTAGGAGGGACGGGGGCACCGAGCGCGCTCCCCTTCCCACCCTGCGGTGGGACCCCTGCTGTCAGGACAGCTCCTGCTTCCCTCTCTGCCTCTGCTTTTTTTGGGAAAACACCCCTGAATGAGCATTTCACCATATCTAAGATCCAGTGCAGAAAGCTGGGGGTGAATATCACTCTTATTCAGCAAGGACAACCTACCCCAATGAGGTCCATTCAGGTAACTAGGTGCCTCCCTGTGTTTTTTTATCGTTATTTTCTAATATGTGTTCCTGTTTAATGGGAATTTAAAAACAAGACCTATTTAGCCTTTAATAAGAAAAAACTTTTAATATCTTAATGTTTTTGTCCTCTGCATTTATTTCCTCACTAGCTGGGATTTTTCAGGCTGATTATTTTTTAAGGTATTAAAAATATAATCCATATGATATATTAAAATATAATTAAAAGTGTTATCATATTTTCAGCAGCGTGTTATGCCTAGGGAGATTTTACAAGTGCAAATCCTTTTTTGCATCACCCGCACTGGTGAGGGAGACGGACTGACCATTGCTAACCCATCTTACTGATAGGAAAATGGAAACAAAAAAAAAAAGAGGGGAAGGATTTTTGATGCTTCCAGGTGTTTCACCTTCAAACCATTTCTCTTTCCAATCCAGAACGTCTCCAAGTGGTACGGCAAAAGGAGATAAGAATTAAGTTCACAGCCTGGATTTCCATGTTTTTCAGGTTGTGGTGAAGTTCTGGCAGCATGATGGGGATGTGGGTGGCCCAGGGATGTGCCTGGTCTCATTCCCTGCCCGGGGGAGAACAGCATAGCCTGTCCGTAGCAGAACAGCTACTTTTGGTGGGGGGTCGTGGAGTGGGGAAGTGGTTGTAACACAGCCCTGCAAGTGGGAATGCATGGCTTAGTGGGGCTGTGCGTTCGAAGGAGTCCTTAATGGAGACCTTTCTGTGGTCAAAAAGACCTCTTTGCCCTTGATACGTGACCCAACGCTTCACCTTCCCGAACTAAAGACCTTCTGGGGCTGGAGTTTTAGTGCTGCTGTGGGGAGAGGGATTTCAGAGTGTGTCTGTGGCGCAGACATTAGCAGACAGCTGGGGCTGGGTCTCTCTAAGTTGGAGAAGCCCCAATCGTGGGTGTGTGTTGTGGTTGTGCCCTCGTGACCAGATCATCACGCAGGGCACAGTGGTTTGCGGGGTACGTGGCACAAGCCAGGCAGAACAGATGCAAATTCTGGGATTTGCAGCTGAACTCCCCAAATCCCCTGCCCGCCCCTCCTCTCCATCTCTTGGCCCTCCAGTGCCATTTTCCAACCCTTGGGTGAGACAGGGCGCTTGGCAGAAGGCTGATGTTGGCGACCGCGTAGCAGCGAGCGGTCATGCAGATGACATCTGGCGGCGCAGAGGGAGGCGGTGATTCACTGCCGAGAGGAGCCGGCAGTAAATTTTCTTCTTGGGGAGGAAACGGAAGGAATCACAGTTCACAAGTGGGTCTTGAGCTGGAGGCATCTTGGTGCAAACAAGATTCAGTGGCTGGTAGGGCTTTTTTGGTGGAGGGCCCTCAATTGCTCATCTTCTCTAGCCCGTACCCAGAAGGGGTTGGACCGGGAGTGCTGCAAACCCCTTTATCCCTCAGCTGCCTACAGAGAGATGAAGGGCTTAGGAATAGAGGGTTTGATGGCTGAAGGATGAATTGGGGGGTGGCATCACAAATGACATGGGTGCAGGCAAAGAGTTAAACCATTGTGGGAAAGTCTGCTCACAGGAGAGTTAGCAAGGGGAAAGTAATTGAAAATGAATATAATCAAAGTGCCCAAGTGGTTTAGGAACCTGAATCTCTTTATCCCCCCTCTTCTCTTTTTCTCTCTACCCCCAGGAACCACATATGTTCCTACAGCTCATATTTTCAACAGTCTTTAAATAAGTGTTTAATGGGATTTCTAAAAACACCTGAGCAGGTTAGGCAGGTTGTAATTCCCACTGATTTCACTGACCTCTCTGTAGATGGGACACAGGCTCCCATACCAAACCGGCTTATTTAAAAATATTATTCCAAGTATGCTGGAAATTGTGAGTCCTATTAGATTTGTTGGTTTAAGTTCTGGGAGGTGCCATCAGAGTTGGACCGATGCATAGGAATATAAATAAACATAGGGGTGCCTCGGTGCCTGCCTGTGCGTGTGTGTGTGTATAGTCTTTATTGGCGACTGAAAACCCACTACCTGCTCTTTGGTTTTCCATTTTAGCTGGCCTATTATCAGAGGTTTCTGGAGTGTGAGTTTCATAAGAAGAGGTTATCATACATTGCAGGCCATCTCTCCTGCTGGGGAGCAAAATGAAGGTTTGATAATGAGATCGCCCAAAGGCAGATAAGAGCTCTAGCTCGCTGAGCAGTCCCTCAAGGTTTCCTGTGATGGCAAAAAGGAGGGAATGCAATTTATTATCCTTCCCTCCTTGTACCTTCCCATTGTTTGAAAAGTCAAAGCAACAAACTACGCACGTTCAAAATAAATAAATTAATAACCAGAGCAGGAGACCCGGTGTGTTGTTATTTTGCTGGGAAGAAGAAGGTCTGTGATTTGCTCTAACACCGTGGAGGAAGTCTCTGAACTCCAAATCCTGAAATCCCATTTAAAGGACAGGCTCGCTCCCCCTCTCCTCCCGCCCTCTCCCTGCTAGGATGGATATTCTAAAATTGAGTCAAGTGCTTTATCTTGATAGAGGATGGAGGATGGCTCCGTAACCGCTGCCGATAACCTCCCCATCTCCAATTCCGCTTGCTCTTCTTTCATGCTAAATGCTACAAAGTGCATTACAGTGAAGCGAAAGGTCAGATTTAAGCCGTAAACCACGGAAGATTCAGAGCCGAAGTTGCCACATCATTAAGTCACAGCATCTTCACGCTTATGTTTTCTAGCACATATGGTATATAAAATCACCTAGTGTTTCACAACCCTCTTAAATAATTAGGCACAACAGGGTTTGCTGGGTGACCACCTGGATAAAGTCAAAACAGTGGCATCTGCATCAACCAGATGGGAGTCTGCTCTTCGCTGCCATCAGGAAATGGACAGCCGACTTCCACTCCAGTGAACCAAAAGCTGCCTTCTTCCAGATAAGGAAGGGAAAGGAGAGTTTAGGAGAGAGCGATAAATGTGTCTTCCTTCAATTTTCAGGTTACCGAGTCTCCACTGAAAGCAAAAGGAAGAGAGCCCGTTGCCCAGCCTGAGAAGCAGCAGGGAGGAGGTAAGGTGAATTTGTACGTAATCAGCAAACCGTGTACCTGGCAATGGTGTTTTGAAGGCAGGTCGAACAAAGGCTTATATTTGTATTTGTTTCTGTCATTTAAAAAGAAAAAAAAAAAAAGTGGGGGAGGGAGAATATTAGCAATTTAGCGTGAGGCTCCATTAGATCAAATCAGTGCCAATGACAGTCACTTATTTCCTCCATTTCATAATGATTTGCTCTATGAATTAATGCCCGCCTATTTAAGCGCACTCCGTGATTCGGTCCTGGGTACCATGGCAATGTGTGGCAGGGACGAGGGCCGAACCCCCCCAGTCACGCGGCTCTCCGTGCTGTCACTGTGCTCTGTGTGCGCCGACGCTACGGTAATGGGGGGCTCCGTGAGAACGTAGACAGATATTATGCAAACATACACTGACTGAAGTATCAATCTGTCACTGGTGTAACTCATCGTAACGGCTCCACCAAAGTCATTACAGAGTAATATGCATTACAGCATGTTAACCATCTCTCACGGCTGGAGGTTCAGAGGAGCCACGAGGAAGCTGTGAGAAGGAACCAACGTCCAGATGTGGAAGACAGGCAGGTGTACGTTTTTCAGTTCGGCAAACCCCGAGCAGAGCGTTCCTTTTTTCCTCCCCCTTCCCACTCCAAAAAGATGAATCTGAAAAAAAAACGTCTCTCAGCTTTAAGAAGGAAAAAAAGACAGTCCTCTTGAGCTTGTATGTATGAAGCACACACGAGTTAACCGCAGCAGTTAAATTCAAATCTATCTCGTAGACACGCACACGGACACAAATTGGGTTTGACGGTGGGAAAACCGTAGCCTGGCTGTGCTACGCAGCGGTTTTAGGATGTGATCCCTTCTCTTGTTACCTTTACAAGTCACTCAGCCTGATTTCGTGGTACAGCGGTGGAAGGAGGAGGTAACCTCTGTGCCCCCCCTTCAGCCACTCCATGTCCTCTGCCCCGGCACACCTGGGAAGTGCATCAGCACATCCACAACCCGGACCTCTCCTTTCTCCAACGCAAAACCAGCCTGGTTACGGACCCCCAGGAGCCTCCAGTGCCAGGTTTTGCAGTGGGTCATTTCTCTTTCTGGTGAGCAAGACCCTCTTCAGGACCCGAGAGGGGAAGATACCCCTTGGATAACGATAGTGACTGAGGTTAAGCTCTTCCCCTACTCTGCATTTTTTGGTTGCTTTCCAAAGGGCAGCGCCGCAGCACTGGCTCAGCGGTCAGAAGCGGAGAGAGCGTCTGGCGTGGGCGGGTGGGGGTGTTGCACTGTTCAGTGCGGAGCTGGCTGTTTTGCTAGCGGAATATACGTTCTTCAGCCAATCCGGTGGATTAGAAAAGTACTCTATTTAAAGGTTAAATAGTTGGTGCTCCATCAACAGGTATGGGAGGTGACACGCAAATCCAAAGCGATCCAGAGCGGTTGGCTCAGTCTCCCCCCAGCTCGGTGGCGTAGCCAGGGATAAAGGCAAGCGCACAGATTTCTAAAGTGAGTTTACCCACTGCTTACTGCTCAGCCTGGGCACTCAGCGGGGCATTTACTCCCTTTTTTGTGTACTAAAGCAGTACTGATACAGCTCACAGCATCCTCAAGCAGTTGTATGGAGGGTCAGGAAAGGGGCTTAATAGACTGAAGGTGCCTGAATGCAGTGTTACAGTAAGTAACCGACTCTCTTTAAAAGAGAGAGACTGGTAAAAGAAAAAGCCCAGGGAACAAACACTGGATCTGTTGTGCTGTTACCATTTAACCTGCATTCACTGCCAATTGAAATGCACTTTACATTACTTCAGTCAGATACTTCAAAGGAAATCCTGGAGATGGGAGCACTTAAGCAAGAGCACTTCTGGTGGTAATGTGTGTATTTGAAAGCCTGGCAATTGGGCAGGTTGTGAATGCAGCAGGTATCCAAATATAGCTGCAGCTTGTTATATGTAAACGGCAAGGCTCATTCTGATATTCCTGCTCCTATCCTGCCCTTCCTTCCTGCAAAACGGTGTGATTTCTCCATCTGTCAGTGTCTCCAGTATTTGTGTTTGCATCTGACAATGTTCTCCTGTGCACGTTATCCCACACGGCGGCTCGGCGAGAAGAGCTGATGTAGTACCGGGTTATAAAAAGCCCGGAGGAGGCATTCGGGAGAGGCTCTTTGAGGAAAGTATTGCTTCTCCTGCAGCGCTGCCTGCGCCTCACGGGCTCGCGGGGGGAGGCAGAAGCGTGGGGCACAGCCATGCGCGCAGCTGAGGGCAGGCAGAGGGCACGCAGGGCTGGTGCCAGCTTTGGGCTTGTCGGGTCAGGCATAACCAAGAAGATTATCGGGTAAAGGTGTAAAGCCAGAGCGGGTGAAACCCTTGAATGGAGGCTCTCAGCTCACTGCAGTTAAATCCTGACGGAGAGTACCCACAGGGAGGTCTAAAGTGTTTTAATTTGGGTGTGCTGGGTGGTTAGACCTCGTAGCTCCACCATGTCCTGCAGCGTGAGATGTGGGGGTTTCCACTCTCAGACCTTTGTTCCCTGACGCTTGCACCAGGGCTGAGGAGCAGGCAGTATCTGCATCTGCGACGAACAGACTTTTGCGGGGTTTGCTGGGACACAGCCTCTCTCCTTCCCCACCACGCTGAGACTGGAGCACGTGGCCAGGAGCGCACGTCAACGTGCAAGATCACACTAGTGAGGCTCAAAGAACTCCCTGTTCCTTAAACATTATTATAGGGTAGATCTGCTGCAGCTCACGGTGAGATGTAAAAGACACAGGACCAAGCGGGACATACGAAGTACATCATATGGGAAGGGCAGTCCGTGAAATGTTGGCCAGCACGTGGGCAAATCCCAATGACCCCGGGAAAAATGTATCAACCAAAAATTCCTGGTTAACTTCCTTGGAGAAATGCTTTTGATTCGTTGCCTTTTACATTTGGGTACGATCTAGTCTCTGTCTTTGTTGTTGTGGTGGATGAGAGTTTAAAAGATAAATTCCTTTAGGGTTCTTGGGTTCTCTTTATGGAGTGGGTTCGTAAAAAATAGTTGAGAATACCTGAGTATAGAGTAAGAGTGTGATATCTTGGAGCTGGGGGGAAGAGCCATAGCTGCTCTCTTTTCCCTGACAAAAACAGGAAGACTGTGAGAACACACTGACCTTTATTCAGCACAATTAAATGCCATACAAATAAATAGCTAATTCTGTTTAGCAGTGTTGCTGCTTTTATCTCCCTGTGGCCATAACCAGGTAAAATTCCCCTTTGCTGATCTGACCATGTGTTGACACATTTAGGGCTGTGCCATGCAAAAGAAAGGTCCTGTTTTCTCTGTCCCTGAGCAAGAATGTCTTCTCCTTGCTCCAAACTCTCACATATGATTTGGAAAGGCAGCTGAAGGGCAGGTGTTGCTGCCTTTCCAGAAAGCATGGAGTGGGGAGGTTGGGAGGAAAGGTTGTGTGCTGCGACAATGGAATGGTTCCTGCTTTGCAGGTAGAAAATCATAGAATCATAGAATGGTTTGGGTTGGAAGGGACCTTAAATATCATCTAGTTCCAAGCCCCTGCCCTGGGCAGGGACACCTCCCACCAGCCCAGGTTGCTCCAAGCCCCGTCCAACCTGGCCTTGAACACCTCCAGGGATGGGGCAGCCACAGCTTCTCTGGGCAACCTGCGCCAGGGGCTCACCACCCTCACAGGGAAACATTTCTTCCTAATATCTAATCTAAATCTCCCCTCTTCCAGTTTAAAGCCATTCCCCCTCGTCCTTACATGCCCTTGTAAAAAGTCCCTCTCCATCTTTCTTGTAGGCCCTCTTCAGACACTCGTTTTCCCCCAAGCTGTTTCTTTCCCAGGCTGAACACACCCCAACTCTCTCAGCCTGTCTTCATAGGAGAGGTGCTCCAGCCCTCTGATGATTTTGTGGTCCTCCTCTGGACTCGCTCCAACAGGTCCATGTCCTTGCTGAGGACCCCAGAGCTGAAGACAGTACTCCAGGTGGGGTCTCACCAGAGTGGAGTAGAGGGGGAGAATCCCCTCCCTCACCCTGCTAGCCACGCTGCTAGCCTGTGGTTATGGCACAGCTCCAAACTACTCAGGTGATTCTCTAGAGGTTTTAGCTGCTAAAAATTAAAAAAAAAAAAAAAAAGTCTCTACTGAGCATGTGCAAGTAGTGATTTCACAAATGCATTTAGCACGGCCAAGTATGAGCAGATATTCATGGGAACTTCAAAAGGCAAAAGGCATATTCCCGGCATAAAATCCTTTCACATTCCCCTGTAATAGTCAAAAATTTAACAGAGCAGATTGCCGTTCATTTTTTAACATGGGAAAAACTGGTTGTTTTCCTTGTTGGTTTTTTTCCTCTAATCTGTATTACTTGATTTTTTCAAAATTCACCATCTTGAAATTTCAGGCCAAACCGTAAATTCCCAATAAAAATGACTACAAAGGTAGTCCTGGATTTAAGACAGTGGTCTCTAAAGACACGGGTAATATACCCACTTCTGCCTCCCTCACAGAGTTCCTACATGAGGTGTGAACATTTCTAGAGGCATTAATAGATGCAAGCTCCTTATTTTGGGGTTGATATCCTGGAATCTGGTCTTAGAGGGGTGCTGAGCTCCTCCATCCACATCCAAGCAGCGTAAGAGAGAAAGCACCCCAGGGCATGAAGTATCCAGTTCTGCATCATCAAAAATTGGGTACTGCAAATTGGTGCATTTTGGTGAACTTTCTGTTTGTGACTCAGCACTTTCCTCTGTAAAGTGGCAATAATGTCACCCTTCTTCTAAATTGATGCTAAACTGATGAATGCCATGGAGAAGCCTTGAGAAGAGATTAGTCATTGCCTCCAGAGAAGTGTTTAAATAGTTTTCTGGAAATAAAATATCGAATAGGTGCTCTTTAAAGGAGCTCTGCACTTTGCGCACATGGACACTTTGGAAAAATACAGCATATGAACATTTAGCTTAAAGATCATATAACCATGTATATCCCCAAAGGAATCAAACTGAAATTGTTCAGGTAAATTTAATTTGACATTTCCAGGCTATGTATTACACAAAGATCGCATATGTAATATCTTTATGCTCCATGGTCTCCCTGAATCCCAGATTTTAGTGCCATAACGTCAGAAAGGACAGTCTCCTGGTGGTATCATATTGCTTCAGGTCTTCGTGGTCCTCCCTCCTCCTCCTCCTCGGACCGAGCTGCCAGCTGGAGCAGGCTCTTGGGAGAGTTTCATATTAAAACTAACCAAAGGGACACCCTCGACTGTAGCCATTTCCGATGCTATGATCAGCACAAGGCTCCTCCACTAGGTTTATAATTTTTTGCCTCCTTCCACAATCTCCGCTTCAAAGACTCAGTTCATCCTTATCTCGGACCAGAGGGCTGCATTAAGGCTGGCTTTCTCCCTGTGCCTAGGGCCGGCCCAGCCACGAGTTTTTCTTTCCAGCTGTCCCCGAAGGCCGTGGTTTGAGCGTGGCCAACGTAGGAAACATCAGATGGACTTACGGCTCTTCCCGCCACCCTTTGTCTTCTCTTCCTCTGCATTTGTGCAGAGGCTGCGTGCACTCTGCTTGTCACGTGGAGGCTGGGGAGGGACTTTACGGCAGTCGTCAAGTGCTCGACAACTTCCCACGGCCTGCCATGAACAGTTGTTATCAGCACTAATTAGTCTACGGATGTATTAATTGCAAGAAATGCTTACTGGAAAAGCACGCCTCTTTCCTACCCTTTTCACGAGCAGCTTCTTGAGATCCTTACGCAGGACCTGTGAATAGCCACCAGGAACGGGCAGATGGAGAAATGAGTTCAGTAGCTCCGCTGCAAAGCTGATAAATAGCCTTGAATTAATATATATATATGCATATACATACATATTTAAGAGGCCTATGATGAGATGTGCAGCTTTTGTTGAGTCCTTTCACACCTCCAGTGAGTGGGTCTGTATTGCTGAGACCTTCCTGACGTCACCCAGACCCATGTTTGTCCTCTCTGAAATGGAGACCCGGCCATTTCTTGCTGTCTGGGGTGGCATCTCACAGTCACTCTGGTTTTCTCCCTCTCCCACGTCCTTGTTGAGCATTCCCTGTCCTGTACACCCTCTACTGACCCAGCACAGCCAGCTGGATCCTGAGCTGGAGTCCTACCTCTGGCTGAAAGGTGAAAACAATCACACAAAAGCTCTTTAGGGTGATCAGGACTATGATTCAAGTTCATATTTTAAAGTTGAACTTATGGACTAAAAACGCTGGCCATCAACCAAGGAGAAGTCAGGAAATTAGATATTTTGGCTAATTACAATGTACTGGAAAAAGACATGAAAATTCCTTTGTAAAGATTCATTCCTATGGCACAAGCAAAATAGCTTTGTTGCCATTTTATTTATCATTTCAACAGGTATAACCTATTAATTATTTGTGGCATGTTCAAGAGTAAACACCCACTCCAGGGAGGAAGCGAAGGCTTTTTAAAGTTGAGCTGTTTCTGGCTCCTTTCTCCCGCACACAAATGTCCCGGGAGCACCGCAGGCAGGGCCACAGTGCAAACGGGAATTTGTGTTCAGTTGCACTTTCATCACCAGTTTCTAGGTAAATATACTTTTTCAGTCCGTAGTCCGATATTCCATGCTCAAAGTAAGAAAAGCGGGAACGTGTTTCTACCTCGGCAGCATCCCCTCCACGCGGGTCGCTTGACTTTGCTCGCAATCAGCAGGGACAACTCTAGGGGCGGAATTTCTCTTAGTTCTCGTCTCCAAACCCACAAAACTCTTGAATTGATTTTATTTTTAATTTAATAAAATAAAATTAATGCTTCGAGTAGGAAACATTTGAGGACAAGTTTCAGCTCCGGGTACTTTATTATGGCTGAGTTTTAATCCTCGGTGCATAAGAAGGATTATGCTGAGAACACTGACATCACCTTAAATATAGCAGCATGAATACGCCGCTGTAATAAATCTTTTCAGCTCTTAATTTCAATTCAGGAAAAATGTTGGTTGAAAATATCTTCTTCCCCAGTAACCTTCCCCTGTCTCAAACGTGCCCACGCTCCCAGGCACCATCTGACACAGCCTCGTCAGTCAGGAGGGTGAAGAGGTGCTGTCTCCACCCAACACGGCGCGCTGTGAAAAAGTCTTTTGCAGGTCCAGATATAGCAGCAAAATGCTGCTTTTTACCTGTTGCAATTGCCATCTGGGGAGAAGGGGTGATAAAGCATCTCCTTAAGCCATAACAAAAAACTTTGACCAGTAAAACTTGAGGCTCATGCTGGGAAAATTTCCCCCTTACAGCTTTTTGGGGGAGACATCAGGAAGGTGGTGGTGGCCTCGGGGCATCGCTCCCAGGCTGTGCTCAGCAGGAGTTTGGTCCCGCAGCTCAGGAGGGGGATGGGACCCGGGCAAGTATCCAGGAAGGGGAAATTTGATTTATAAGTGAAGCGTCAGCAGATGTCTTAAAAGGTCCTCCGAGAGTCCGTAATACTCTGGAAGAGCCGAGAGTAATAAAATGGAATAAAATCGATTATAGAGCCAAGTTTCTCTCCCGACTGCCACACCTAGAGGAAAAGGAGCACGGCTTCTCGCAGGCTGCGGGGACTCAGCCGGGCTCGGAGTGCTTTCCTCCCCCAAAGGCGAGAAGTTGGGCACGGTCCAGCTCAAGCTGAGGTCTGATGACCTTCACCAAGAGGGCATGTGCTTCACCAGGTATAGGAAACATCCTCATGACTGTTCCGGTAGCGCTCGGCACTTTTGTGATTCCCCAGGGATTTTAATTGTCTCTTTTGTCTTTGAGATATCATGAGACTGCAGATACGTTCGGAGGTTTGCATGGTGACTAGAGTGAAGATAATATCTAGGTTTCTTGCAGAAATGTCAGATGTTGAGAAAATGGCCTATAAATAACGCAATTTTGTGCTCACGGAATATTTTCTGGTTGTTTTTTATGAATCGGCTTTACCTTTATCGTAAATGGAATGCTGTAGAGCTGTAGAGCCGTAGAGCCGTAGAGCCAGCTACTACGGTACAGAGTTATCACCAGTTTTGGCCTGCAAGTGATGTGCTAGTAGTATCCTCTCTGGCAAGCGATGTGAAACGTTACAGCACTCATTTTGCTAGGGGAAAAAAAAAAATAAAAAATCCCACCTACAATATCATCCATCTTTTACTGCATATGGAGTATTATCACCAAGTGTTGATGGGAGCCCCCGAAGCATTAAAAGCTGGCCTGATAACACACCTACCATCCAAGATATGTGCAAGACAAACATGTGGAACAGCACCACTGATCACTACTTTGGCAGCCAACGTTTAATGGTACGGTTTTGTGGAAAAGCGCAATTCACAGCGTTTGTGGGTGAACATATGCAAATCAGCATATAAATCAGGTTGATGAAGCTGCAGCAGCCACCACAAACCAAAAATAAGTGTCTCCTTTCCCTTTAGGCTAACGCTAGCGCTCGCTGAAGTAACAGCTGCAGGAGCCTGATGAGACCCAAGAAGGCCATTAGGGTCTCCAGCCGTGGCTTCGAGCGTAGTGGACTGAATGCAAACCCCTCTTGGCAAATTTGTGGTCCTGCTAATTTTTGGGGTTGGTTTTTTTTTTTTTTTTTGTTAGTTTGTTCAGCATTGTGCTGTTGCATATGTTTTCCCAACAGGGTCTGTACTGAGCTGTTACCTACACGGTGGGGAAAAAATGACTTTTAGTTTGAAATGAGCGTTGCAGTCATTTAAAACAGGCTTAGTTTGGAGTCGGTAAAATCTTTGGCTCAGCCTGATCTGTCTCCTTTAGGGCTGTCAAACTGAAAGGAATTAAAATGCAGAGAAAATTATTTAGAAAAGAAAATGCAACTTTGCAATTTAACTTTGTTACAGGGATAAAGTTTTAAGAAATGATTAGCGGTTCGGGTGTCTTTCGTCTTGGGAGCCTGAGGTTGGACTCATTAAAGAGAAACAATTTTCAGAAAATATTGAACACCCACCTTTGGAAAACCTGTTCCCTGCAGGAAGCTAAAGATGGGGCCTAAGCTCACTGGTCTGTTTGAAAGGCTCAGCTTAGCCTTAGATTAAAAAATTAAATAAGATTAAACCGGGTACAATGGAGAAGCTGTGACACTCCACATGCAGGAAGGCAAAAAGGGCTCTTCAGAGGGACCTGGACAGGGTGGATTGATGGGCCAAGGCCAATAGTGTGAGCCTCAACAAGGCCACACCAACCCCATGCAGTGCTACAGTCTCAGGGAAACTGCCCGGCAGAAAAGGCCCTGGGGGTGTTGGTGGACGGTCGGCTGAACGTGAGCCAGCAGTGTGCCCAGGTGGCCAAGAAGGCCAACGGCATCCTGGCCTGCATCAGGAACAGTGTGGCCAGCAGGACCTGAGAAGTGATCGTCCCTCTGTACTCGGCACTGCTGAGGCCCCACCTCGAGTGCTGTGTTCAGTTCTGGGCTCCGCAGTATAAGAAGGACATTGAGGTGCTGGAGAGGGTCCAGAGAAGGGCAACAGAGCTGGNGTCTGGAGAATAAGTCATATGAGGAGCAGATGAGAGAACTGGGGGTGTTTAGTCAGAAGAAAAGGAGGCTGAGAGTAGGCCATATTGCTCTCTACAACTACTTGAAAGGAGGGTGCAGACAGGTGAGCATTGGTCTCTGCTCACAAGTTACAACCCATAGGACAAGAGGAAATGGCGTCAAGTTGTGCCAGGGGAGGTTCACGTTAGATATTAGGAAAAGCTTCTGAAAGGGTTCTCAAAGACTGGCACAGGCTGCCTGGGGAAGTGGTTGAATCGCCATCCTTGGGTGTATTTAAAAGCCATCTGGATATGGTGCTCAGGGACGTGGTTTAGAAGTGGGCCCGGTGGAGTTAGATAATGGTTGGACTTGATGATCTTAAAGGCCTTTTCCAGCCATAACGATTCTATGATTCTAAAAAGATGCTTTGGCAAAGGGAAGCACCAGTGTAAAGGCAGTGGTGACGCTCGTGTTAGAAGGAGATGAGGTGGAAATAAATATTATTCTGGTCTGGTAACAGTAGACACAGAGTACTGGTAGAACAAGAGGGAAAGGGGGCCAATCTTCATCAGTTCTGTAGACAGAGACCATGAGGTCTCCAGGATCTTGGGACTTGTTGCTGCTAGTTCTGAAACAATGCAAATTTGAGAACCTCTGTATTTTTTGAGGGATCTGGCTGGCTGACTTCCTTTCAAGATGATCATTTCGCCGATATTGGGATTCTGCTGCTTTAAGAAAGATGAATTAGGGAATTTAAAGTCTTAGATATGCATCTCATCTTCAAATCTAAATTTATATAAATAAATAGTTGGGAATAAAAACAGAGTGATTTGGTGTCACTTCATGAGCTGAATATAATGCTGAACCTAACTAAAACCCACCGATGGTAAAAAATAAGCTATGAGTTTAAAATTAATCCCATTTTTGTGCTCTAAAACATTATTAATAGGTGTAGAGGTTTTGGCAAATCCTGTTATTTTAATACTATCCTTTCTCCTAAATATTTCATAGCCAGTTTTTATTTCTTTTATTAAATAGTCACTTTAGAAGAAAGATAAACTCCTTAATAGTGAAGTTCAGAAGCACACGACCTGCAGGGTCTAGCGGTGACGATTTTTAAAAGGCTCTGTAGGAATTAGCAGCCGCAGGAAAGGAGCGAAGAGGAATTGCTGCGCGTGAGTGGTCCTTCAGGCTGGGCACCGCTGCATCGCCCCATCTCAGCGCGGGCCCCAGCGCACGGCCCCACGTTACTGCAGTAGGAGAATATCGCGTTTGCAAGACGATAATATCATGCTGATCAATTCCGAACCACAGAAGACCGTATTCTGTAATCCCTATGCGCGCGGAATAATAACCGCACTTTGCGAGTAGTCCCATTCATTCCAGTGGGACTCTCTTGTAATCAATATATTTGTTTCCAAATTATAGTGTTATTGGTCCAACTTGATCTTTATTCCCGTTAACCAATTGCGTGTGCAGAAGGCCTGGAAACGATGCCACAGCGAGGGCTGCTCTCGTCCCACTCCCATTGTTCCAGGACTCCAGTCCTCGGAGTTATTGTTCAAGCTGCCAGTTATCTCCGAGTGCTCCCAGCAGATGTTGGGGGGAGGGGGTAATTTATTTAATTTTTTTTAAGAAGTTTGCCTCTTTAAGGACCAGCCTCGAGGAGAGATTAATTCTGTTTGCTCTCCCCTGCACTGTGTTTTGTCTCTTTAAGTTGGAAAATATTTAGAGAGGAAAATGTGTTTCCTTGCTGTTCAAAATAATAATAATAATTTGCCAGTGGAAGTTTATTATTGACTTCAAAGGGAGCCCTAAATTTGCTGATAGTAAATAAGGGGCAATCCTGCTTTCACTACAGTCGGTGTAGCTATTCTTGTGGGGTTTTGTGGGCACTGATTTGAATGCAGAGCTGTCCACAATACGATATTTCCATTCTGCGAGCATCCTCCAAAGTTCAGCATTTATTTTTGTCTGTGGTGGAACAAAACCAAAGAATTTTGGGCCGGTTTTTGAAGACATAGGATTGTATCAAAATGCTAGTTTTCAAATCAAAACCTAGCTACTGTTAGAAGGCTTCTTAGATTTGAATTGTTGGATTATCTTAATAAATAGAAGAGTCTTCTGGGCCATAACCTGATCTCTGGGGTGGTGGTCTCAGTCATAAAAGATGCAAGGTTCGAGCTCCTTCTCAAGAAGAGCTTTTCACTCTGCATCTTCTGCTTGACGATCCACTCAACCTCAAATCAAGTGATGGAGCACGACAGCTTGCTCTCTTCTGCTCTTCCTCATGTGCACGTGAGAAATAAACAGAGAAGCCCACAAGAAAGCTGGTTGATATGGATTTATCTCCATGGAACGTTTTTGCCTTAATGATCCATCCCGTTTTGGTGACATTTCATGAAGATGACGATGTCCCAGCCAGTTCTGCTTCGCTGAAGGTGGAGATGCAGAGCACCACAATGAATGAAGCCGACGAGATCCACGTGGAGAGCTCATGCCTCCGCTTGGAAGCTCACATCCCATCCAAAGGGACCTTCTTGGCTTAGCTCCCTCCCTAACCCTAACCTTAGTGCTGAGTATTTAACCAGAAACAAAACCAAAAAAAAAAAAAATTAATCCATGCCATGCCTTGATTAGGGATTAGAAGTGTTAACCGGCCGATGCCTTTTCCTGCAGGGGTATGCAGCCCCTATACCTTTAATTAGAGTAGCCTGTGGTACTTGCCATAAAGCTGATAAGTAATAAATAGCTGCCTTTGTCACATGCAAGTTCAGCATTGTGAAACGGCACACGGACGGCTTTAAAAAGCCTTTGATTAAACCCAGCACTACAGTAAATCTACAAACACAGAGGAAAGAAAAGAAGCTATTTAGTCTGTGCCAGTTCCCGGCATTAAGTATGCAAATTTCTCGGTGTCTTCAGCTCCCAAGAACAGCAGGCGCTGAATGCAGCAGCAGCAGCAAGCGGCACGACATCATTCATTTCAATCATTAAAACAAAAGCGGGATAAATCGCTACCTAATTTGTAAAATATGCTTATCATATAGGCTCTTTGGTCTTTAAGAAAAGCACCAGCTGAATGAGAATCACTGAATTATTTTGGAAAAAAAAAATGCTTGAATCAATTCTGGTTTTCCCCCTTCTCCCAATGATTGTTCTTTTCTTTCTTTTTCCTTCCTTCCTTTCCCTTTCTTTTCCTTTCTTGTCCCTTCCTCTTCCCCTTNTTCTTATCCCTTCCCCTTTTCCTTTTCCTTTTCATTTTCCTTTTCCTTTTCCTTTCCCTTTCCTTTTCCTTTTCCTTTTCCTTTTCCTTTTCCTTTTCCTTTTCCTTTTCCTTGCCCTTGCCCTTGCCCTTTTCCTTTTCCTTTTCCTTTTCTGCTCCAATTCCAGGTGAAACCCATCCATAGCCTTCCCTCCAGCTCCCACCTCAAGCCACTGGAAAATCAGAGTCTTTTTTCCTGAACACACACAACTTGACATTCCCAGGTCCGTCTGTTCTCTTCCTTTCCCCCCCCAAAAAATGGGGTAACCCCAACCACCAAAGCCCAGCCAGGAGCTCTGTGCCGAGCATCACCCATGGCCCCGCTCCCACGCGTGCCATGCCGCAGCCCCCGCTGCCGTCCTTGCGCAGTGGGTCAGCAATCCCCATCCCTCCCCGTGTGTATCCCAACAGCCTGACCCTGCAGCCTGCTGGGAGCCCAGCGGGGTGGTGTTCATCCCCTCCGCTCCGAGGGACCAGGCTGCCTCTGGCCTCTCTCCCTGTTCCTGGCCGCTCAGCTCAGATGCCGTCACTGGTTTTACAACCAGCAGTGGTGAGGATTACTGGTACCTAGGGAGCATCATTGCTGGATCCCTAAAAAGGGTTACATTCTACCCCAGCTGAATGCATGGTGGCCTGTAGATAACTTATATTTCCAATTAGACTGTTCCTTTTACATCAACCAATTCACCAGCTTCTCCGGCTCGTGGCTACCCGGGTGCAGAAGACAAAACGCTCTCGCTGCGGCTGCCCCTGCAGCGTGTCNATTCTACCCCAGCTGAATGCATGGTGGCCTGTAGATAACTTATATTTCCAATTAGACTGTTCCTTTTGCATCAACCAATTCACCAGCTTCTCCGTCTCGTGGCTACCCGGGTGCAGAAGACAAACGCTCTCGCTGCGGCTGCCCCTACAGCGTGTTGTTGCCTACGTGGCTCCTCTGCCTCCCCTCCACGACGTGCGTGCGACGAGAAGCGGGGCCAACAACGCTGCTCTTCTATGGAAAGTGCCCTTCGATGATTTCCCAGCTGTTCAGCCATTCAGCTGTTAAAGGATAGCGCCTCTGGCAGTACAGCTCCCCGCCGTTGTTATGCTGGGGCGTCAGCAGATGGAGCATATCATGGTTATTGAAGTTGGATGCAGCACCCGTCAGAAGCCTCGCGTTGCCTGGCATATGCAAATAGATCCCGGGCATCTGGTTGTGTCTTGGGCTGGCCACAGGAAAAAAAAAATCTTAAAAGGAACCTCTTGGTTAGGGACACCCGCTGGCCGCAGTGGGGATGTTACCGCGCCATGGTGATGGTGCAATTCGTGATGTGGTAGATAAGCCGGGGAAGGAGGAGTTTTCGAAAGCAGGAGGTGTCTGACTGCAGAGCCACGGGCAGAGCTGGACCGGGCCGGGGGGAGAGCGCAGCCCCGGCGGGGTGCAGCACCCACCGCAGCGCCTGGGGGTGGCGATCAGAACAGGGCTGCGGATGAAATACTTGCTGTGCATCGGATCCTGGTGCCGCCTTTTACTTCACTTTGGTATCGATTTAGTTTGTCGTTGGCAGAACACTCAAGAAAGGGGAATTAAATGATAACATGTCTCCACTCTTCTTCAGGGAGGGTGGCTGCGTGTCACCCATCCCGGGAGCAGATGAACAATATCTAAACCTGAGGAGGGCCTTCTCTCCTGTGCGGGTGGCAGAGCACTGGCACAGGCTGCCCAGAGAGGTGGGGGAGTCTCCCCCTCTGGAGCCATTCCAAACCCGCCTGGACGCCGTCCTGTGCCACTGCTGGAGGTGCCCCTGCTCTGGCAGGGGGTGGCACTGGGGGAGCTCCAGAGGGCCCTTCCAGCCCTCACCAGTCTGGGATGCTGTAACCCAAGGGCATGAAAAATCCATCCCAACTTGGTGCAGTTTGCTTTTGAGAGTAAAGTCCATGCCTCTGTACATGGAGCTCAGTCCTGTCTCAATTTCTACCAGTTCATGCCATCTTCTACAGCCAGGCCTTATAACTCTCCAGTGGAGTCTGAGAAAGGATTTTCAGCCTCAGTGCCTGTCGGATGGTGACTCTCAACACTGGTGCATTGAACAGCATTGGAGATGCTCTTGCATTAAACAGCATCATTGCAAACTGGCTAAAAAACACAGCTTGATGCTACAGCACTGCCCTTGGATATATGATAAGGGACCACTGAGATTAAATATTGTGATGAACAGGTTTCACAGAATCCCAGAATCCCAGAATCCCAGACTGGTGAGGGCTGGAGGGGCCCTCTGGAGCTCCCCCAGTGCCACCCCCTGCCAGAGCAGGGGCACCTCCAGCAGTGGCACAGGACGGCGTCCAGGCGGGTTTGGAATGGCTCCAGAGTGGGAGACTCCCCCACCTCTCTGGGCAGCCTGTGCCAGTGCTCTGCCACCCGCACAGGAGAGAAGGCCCTCCTCAGGTTCAGATGGAACTTCCTATGGTCAAGTTTGTGCCCGTTCCCTCTTGTCCTGTCACTGGGCACCACTGAAGACAGACTGTTCCCATCCCCCTGGCACCCTCCCTTGAAGGATTTATAAGCATAAAGAAATCCCAGGTGTCAGTGCCCCGCAGCCATCCCACGGCTCAGCAGAGGCAGCAGAGTATAACCCCACTCTTCTTCCATGGGGCGAGTTGCGAAAACGATGTTTGCTTTCCTTCTGCCGCAACGCCCGGCGTTACAGAGCAGCCAGCCAGAGGGTCTCCTTCGCTTCTCCTCTGGAGATGAGACATCTTCCCCTCTCCTCCCGTCTGCTCTGCTCCTTCCTGGTGCTGTGGAGGGTGTGAGTGGAGCCACAGCGTCCCAGCGGGGTGCGCAGCGAAGGGACGTCTCGGGCTGCGGCGCGGCACATCAAATCTCCCCTCCGCGGCCCAGCAGTCCCCCGGCACCCTCCACCACGCAGGAGCCTCCGCTCGCTCCTGCCTGCTCCCGTGCTTCATCCTTGGCTGCATTTGCAACATCAGAGGAACGTAAAATGGGGCAAGGGAAGGGAAATAACATCCTGAATATGGTGCCTTCTAATGAGGCTGGCGGTGATCAAGCAGCTCTTCAGGAGCGCGCTGGGGCAGGCTCGCTGGCACGCGGCTTTCCAGCCACGCGGGTTATTTCTCGGGGAAAAGCAAGCTCCGTCCTCGCTGGAGCATCCGCGATCTCATGGGGTCAGAGAGCAGCTTTTAACTCATCCAGAAAAAAAACCTGGAGAAAGAAGCTGCAATCTAGATTCCTCCTCCGTCTTCGCTTACGGTGTCCTTACCGTAAAGGGACTTGTAGAAACTTCAGCAGCACAAGCTGTTCCTGCGATGTTGTTGTATAAATATGTTTTATGTATAAATATGCATTTGAATCCGTGTTTGGACTCAAACCTGTCTGTTCATCCAGCTGTCGAGTAACCTCTGCAAACAGCAGGGTCCTTCGTGACAGATTGAAACCAAGAAAACCGCTGCCTGTTCTGCAAAACATATTTAATTTGTTAAAGAGATGGGAACTTTGTTGAATTAATAAGATGTGCTCGAGAAGGGAGCCGCTCTCCGAAGAGCTGAATCCTGGTTACAAGTGCGGTTTGCAGCTTGCTGGTAATCCTGCAATTAAAGCTACAGTACCAGCGTATCACAAAAATGGGATTTGCATAATTTGAAATTTGAGGAAAATCTCTAAATACTTTAATTTTGATAGAAACTGTTTCCACTGCTGACATGTGTCTACACCTATAATTTCAGTTGATAAATTGCTGTAATTTCTCCTCCATTTCATGTTCTTTCTAACATTAATTGTCAGTTGTAGAGTAAAACAGTAGAAAAAGAGAGAGAGAGGGAGAGAATAATGTCATTGTGCTTTTGTGGTGTGAATAGCCTTCTGAGGAATGATTATCTTCCACACAGATGCAAATAATAAAAAAAAAAAAAAAAAGAGGGAGAGAGAGACCTCTTGGCTTGCACAAAACGACCACGATGGGCAGCAATGTCCCGCAGCGAGGGAGGGAAGCAAGGGGTTAAAGCCACGTGAGGGTACCTGGGAGGGGATGTGGCCTTTCCCAGGCTGTTGGAAGGAAAGATGGACTTTCCACTGGGATGTGGAGCTGTGGAGGATGCACGGTGGTGCGCAGCCGGGCAGGAGGAGGCCTGAGCTGCAGGGTCCCAGAGGCTCAATCCTCTGGTCCAGCCGTCCCCTGCCCCACGCTCGACCCACGCAGAGCCATCCGCAGCCGTGGACTCACCTGGTTGGGTTTCCCCATCCCGGCCCCTCCCCTGCCCGGGGTCTGCTCCCCATCCCACCTCCCCAAACGCCACTTTTCAAGCTACTTTTAAATAAAATACCCTTTCAAACCGAGGGCTAGTGGTACTAAATTATTCTATTAATTTATTATTCATGATGAAAAATTATTCTAATAAACGGTGAAAAATTATTCTAATAACATTCTACCCTATTAATATTCTGCAGCCGAGCAGTTAAACTCACTTCCTGTGGCTGCTCCCCTCCTTAGCGCTGATCTATTTCTTACCGAGTTTATTGAAATTAAAATCTGCTTCTTTGGAAATGTGCTGCATTTAACAAAACCAGTGGGGGGAGATGAGCTGCGAGCGAGGAGAGAACCAGGCACCGATTTTTTTTTTTCCCCCTCTGCTGCTGCTGCCAGAGCGAGGGGTGGCGCGGGGCGGTGCGAGCAGAGCGCATCCGTACCGCAGCAGGTAGGGGATGGTGCAACCCGCGTCATTTGGGTGCTGTCACCCTGTAGACCGTCAACTTTTAGCACCTGGTATTGCTAATCTGGCCTCTGCCTATATTTCTCAGCGCAGGGAGATGGCTCCTTGCCTGTCCCCTTCCCTTGGCCGGTGCCCTGCAAGCTCCGCTCCTGCACCCACCTCGAAACCCTGAGCTCGTGTCTCTTCTCCCACCCCTGCAGAAACCTCCTGAAAGCCCACGGAGCTGCACCGCCATAGCCTGGACATCAGCCTCCACGGGAACGAGCGGAGCTTGTAGCCAAATCAAGGATGAGGCTGGGGACCCTGCTGTCACCTGGACCTCAGGGCCAGTCCCGGCAGCATCCTGCCGCCCCTCCTCCCCGCAGCCTCCCCGTGCGCTGGCACCACGCGCTCGCCAGGCTTCGTGCCAGAGAGATTTTCCTAATGGTTCCTCTGCCTGCTTTGCTTGCCGCTCTCCTCGCCTGCCAGCTGGCTGGTGTGGTCCTCTGCCCTTGCAGGCAGCTGGGGAGGGGTTTCATGGGTATGCGGGGCTCGGGAGCCCTGCGTACAGGTGGCAGAGCATCCTCAACCCCCACCGTGAGGTCCCCCCGGAGCGGCACTTTCGGGGTCCCCGCTCAGGGTGAAGGGATGCTGGAGGTTGACGAGGGAATTCCTGGTCCCCAGAGCTTGCAAGTCCGCACAGCCACCGGAGGTGCATTGAGGAAACATCCTAGAGAGACGCTGCGCAGAGGTGCCCCAAGGGCTGTGGATAACTCAGGATTTCTCTCGCAGTAGGATGCGCTGTTTGAATGATTTTGGAGAGTGGAGAGCGGATGAGCAGGTGCCACTGGGCAGCTCTGAACCTGCCTGACCGGCCACTGAAGTGCCGCATCATCTGGCTTTGCCATCCCTGTCATCCACACAACTTGGTGGGGAAAAATCTCTAACTTTGCAAAGGAGCAGCATAGTTGACATCTGTGGGTCTGTCGGCCATCGGTGTTGCTTTCCCCAAAGCTTCTCTGATCATCTTTGGTCCTGTCTGCACGGTATCTACTCCATGCCACAGCCGGATCTCCTTCTGACCCTTTCTTTTTACCATCTTTTTTCCCATTGTCTCTACAAACCTAATAATTCCTTGCACAAATATACCGGGTCCGACCTGCACCTCCCCAACCGGCACAGGTCGTTACGGCAATTGCGCTGCAAATCAGATGCACAAGTGCATGTTAAATGGTCCTGTGACTCTAAGTCCTAATAAAAAAGCTAACCTCCAGGTAACATTATTACGGCTTTAACAAGTAGAGTGCCGTAGTAAAAGGACTTCATCTCAAAGGACTTTCACTGAAGCCATCTTCTTCTTTGTGTGTTCCTCCCTCGCAGCGTGGGTAATTAAAGGACCAGGCACAGCTCAGAAGATTCCTTAGCTTTTGCATTTGAGGATGTCTTTCACTCTGTTTTTTCCCTTTTCTCTGATGGCATATTAGATCAAGCCATTAAGCAACATCCTCTGTTTCTCCTGAGAATATTCATCAATAATAATGAATAGTACTTGCTCCGGGGCTGCCCCCTCCTTGCCCGGGAATATCGCTGGCACACGATACAACCCTGTTGGAACAACTCGGCCATTTGTTTTTATTTCTGAGATTCATTTAATGGGTAATTTTTATTTTTTTTTTCTCTCTGGGACTGTGGAGGCCCCGCTTTGTTCAGGGTTTGGAAGCAGACAGTCGGCTGAAGCTGAGATTTTATCTGATCCAGCGGGGAAAAGGGTTTACATCAAAGTAATGCACAAGTGGAAACTCCTTAATACTGATTGACTGCGCTGCCTTAATTACACAGGGACTCAGCTGTATCGATTCATATCTCTTTCTGCCCCAGTACAATATACTTATTTAGCGGGCGTGCGTGAGAGCAAAGCAAAATCAAAATATTTTAAACAAAGTTTCTTAATATGGGGTTATTTGTCCCAAGCCCAGATGGCAATCTCAGAGCCACGCAGTGCGCAGCCTGCAAAGGGGCTTCTCTGAGGGGTGGTCCTGCTCCTGTTCGACAGATGATGGATGAAACCTCGAAATAATAATTCAGTGTGTAAAATAAAGGATTGGATTGGGGAGATGTGGACAGTGCTCCAGAATTAGGAATTGGAGCACACGTCTAGAGCCTCTTTGAGCACCAGAGAAGCTTGTGCTGGTCTAACTCTGTGCACACCCATCCTCTTTGCCCTGGTAATTTTCTAGATTCAGTCAGACTGAGCAACGTAAACCTGGCTCTGCCCCTTTCCCCCATGCCTGTTGCAGAAGGGATTTTCGAGGAAGTAACCGCATCAATTACACAACGGGAAATTACCGTAGACAGTACCTTAAGCTCCGTTTGCCTCATACAGCTTATTTCTTTTTCTTTCTTTTCTTTTTTTTCCCCTTTTCAAGCATAGAATCATAGAATCATAGAATGGTTTAGGTTGGAAAGGACCTTGAAGGTCATCGAGTTCCAACCCCCCTGCCATAGGCAGGGACACCTCCCACCAGACCAGGTTGCCCAAGGCCACGTCCAGCCTGGCCTTGAACACCTCCAGGGATGGGGCCTCAACAACCTCTCTGGGCAACCTGTGCCAGTGCCTCACCACCCTCACAGTGAAAAACTTCTTCCTAATGTTCAATCTAAACCTGCCCTCTTCCAGTTTGAAGCCATTCCCCCTTGTCCTATCACTCCATGCCCCAGTAAAAAGTCCTTCCCCAGCTCTCCTGTAGCCCCTTTAGGGACTGGAAGGCCGCAATAAGATCTCCCTGGAGCCTTCTCTTCTCCAGGCTGAACAGCCCCAACTCTTTCAGCCTCTCCCCATAGGAGAGGTGCTCCAGCCCTCAGATCATCCTCATGGCTCTCCTCTGGACACGCTCCAGCAGGTCCATGTCCTTCTTATGTTGGGGACTCCAGAGCTGGACGCAGTACTCCAGGTGGGGTCTCACGAGAGTGGAGTAGAGGGGCAGAATCCCCTCCCTCGCCCCGCTGGCCACACTTCTTTTGATGCAGCCCAGGATGCGGTTGGCCTTCTGGGCTGCGATCGCACATTGCTGGCTCATGTTGAGCTTCTCGTCGATCAGCACCCCCAGGTCCTTCTCCTCAGGGCTGCTCTCCAGCCATTCTCTGCCCCGCCTGGATTTGTGCTTGGGATTGCCCCGACCCAGATGTAGGACCTTGCATGATTTTAACTTTTGCAAGGTGAGCACTTGTCCCTGAGACGATGATGGCAGCGGGGAAGGGCAGAACCCCGCTTTGGTGCCGGAGACTCCCTTGCGGCTCTCGAGAGCCTTTGCGCGTCCCTCCTGGCTGTACCGCTCTCATGCAGCGCGGCGCCTCTTGATGTGGGGATGTTTATCTTCTCTCAGTTCTTACCCATCGGTGCGTCTCTCAGCTAAAGTGCTTTTACTCAGATTGTGAAACCCACTGTAGTCCTGTCTTTGTTGAGAAGATAAGCTACAGCAGGAAAGCAGCAGCAAAAAAAAGAGGTAGTATTCCTCTAGTGTGTTATATCTTTTTCTCCCAAGGAATATCACACAACTTGGACGGCTACTGTAATGCTAATATACAAATCAAAACTCTGAGGAGCAAAATAGAAACATCCAACCATATTAAATAAGTTTTTGTGCGTGTTTGAAAGCTCACAAAAAAATCTAGATATTAAATTGATGCCCTGGCATTTGTGCGGTGTAACGGGCAGATTCAATTAAAAGAAGAAAATATGTCCAGCCTGTAGTGTGGGCTAAGCAGCAATAAAAAAGCAAATCAATTTCTCAGGAGTTTCAAAGCCTGGTGCAGATTTCCAGAAGGCAGTAGCCAAAAATATATTTATTAGAAAAGACCCTAGGGGCTCGACAGTGTCATTTTAACCAAACTACTGCACCTTCAGTATGATGAACTGTCACTATATTTGGCGAAATACTTTGTAAATAATCCATTTATATGTATAGATACAACGTGTTATATATGTATAGATAAAGGCATATGCTTATGTCGCACCTGTTCAATGCCATTGATTATTTGGGAGAGGTGCAATGGTATACCGCAACAAACCCACAGATCACGCTAAGTTAGAGTCACTTGTGTTCTCAGACACCCGCTGTAACAGCAGCGTGTGGGGTTTTATGTAGCATTAAATTAGGGAACTGCATACATATATATACATATATGCATGTGGGTGGGTGTGTATAATATGTGTATATATGTCTAGATGTATATGTAAGTATGCACACACATCCATTTAGATCTATGTGTTGATGGATTCTTTGCAGAATATTCCAGATGTATCTCTACCAAAACGCCGGGTTTGGGGTTCTTAGATTGGTCAGTGGTGTTGTCCGTAAGCGAACGCCGCGTCGGGCGCTGCGCAACGCGCGGGGCTGAAGTCAGAATTGACCCCACCAGCCCGGTGCAGAACCAAGGACGGCAGCTCAGACCTCCCCGCCTTGCTCCGGCCACGCACAGCCACCTTCAGAAATTAGAGCCGGGGGAGTCCCCACTCCCGTTTACTCTTTAATCCTATCGCAGCAGGATGCCCGCAGCCAAGGCGCAGCGGGGACCCCCTTGAAACCAACTGCAGAGCTCCTGAGTCAACAGGAGAAGAGTTTCCACCAAAAAAAAGAATACATTTTAAGGGTCCCATTCGAGCCGTTGATCATTAGTTGGATCAAATCTAGAAGTGCAGAAGAGCAAATGCTGCTGCCAGCCATGGACTCAGCCTGCGCCTGGTTAACCCCCAAGGCCCTCCGCACGCTCGGCTGTCCGTTGCGAGAGCGGGGAGGCTCCCCCAGCCAGCCGCCTTCTCGCGCTCGCGGGGGGGATCTTTGCTCTCTCTTTTCTTTCCCCCTTTGTTTTTTGTCACCGTTGTTGCTAGAAACAGGTGATCATAAAATGTTCCGCCGCGTTCAGGCAGCGAACTGAGAAAAAATAATTTTTTCGTGTTACACCGAGCCACAGATTTATTTCCCTGAAGAAAATTAAATGTGACTGCAAAGATTAAAAAAAAAAANGGGGGGGGGGAAAAGCAGCATGGTGGTGATGATTAAGGTGCCCTTCCAAGAAATAAATAAATAAGCCCAACCTCCTGGCACCTTTGCGTAGATCTGCATCGCACCCTCTGTCGTTACACCAGCTCTCTGTGTAATCACGACGGGAAAGAGCTCAGCAGAGGGAGGCCCTCAGCGCTAGAGACGATATACACCCAGCTGGCAGGATGGATGTGGGTTTCATTTAAAACACAGACAAACACATACACGGAGGGAAAGAAACCCTGCAAAGCCAAATTTGCTTCTAAATCTATTTACGTTTTGCGAGACTCAAGATCACCTTGAACCATCTTTGCTGTTTCCTTTCCTTTTTTCTTTGAAGTTGCGAGTTCTACATAAGCCCTTCAGAAGGGGGGGGGGAAAGAAAGGGAAAAAAAAGGGAAAAAAAAACAAAGAAGGAAAGGGGAAAAAAGGAAGTGTATAAAGAAGCTATTTGTGATATGTATTTTTTAATACTGACATTTTAAAAGGTTGAAATGTTATGGTGTCTTTTGCAAAGTTATGCCATTTAAACAAGATAACATGGCATTTTACCATTAAAGAGAAGACCCTCTTTTTTACTCGTACCTTTGAACAGTTTATCATTTTGCAATAATATCCTTCAGCTATGTAGCTCTCTGTTCTTTTTCAAATGGAGGACAACATCTCTTCTAATTGTGCTTACGATACCAATTAGCATTGGGGTTTTCTGCTTTTATTAATAAACAGCCTTTCTAAGAGCACCGTGGCTGTCCTAAATATTTTTTCTCCTATATGGGATTCAGGAAGAAATTGTAATTAATTCCTCTTTCAGTGAAAAAGCAAAGCTATTTTTAAATTGCATGCCTGATTGAATTAACAAAGTGTTAGACAATTAACAGTCTTTCTTTTTATTTTTATGTTCTTTAAAATGCAGATTCAGTTTAAGACTGTTTTCCCCTTCATCCTTTTCATGTGTCCTAATTGTTAGCTAAGTAGTGTCAGGACTGCGTGTTATCGGCCAAGGCAGGTGTCAGGTTTAATATTATTAAAGATGCAATTACTTCTTTCTCAAGCACAGCTTGTCAGTTTAGCTCATCAATGTACATATCAATACATTTTTAAACGAGAAAAAATATCTCTGTTTCCCATCCATAATTATCTCCTTAGTATCTTGCCCCGTGTTTTGGAAATGTCTCTCTGACCTCGGTCCGCCGGAGTCCTGCGGAATATAATGAGGTCTGACAGCCCGAAGGAGCTGCACAGCCAAATTCTCCAACTTAGAATCACCGAATCACTGAGGTTGGAAAAGACCCTCCGGATCATCCCAAAACTCATCCTGCAAGCCTCCGAGGATGCTCTCTTCTGCGTCACCTCCCGGGGCTGCCGCTTTGAACGAGGGCACCCGTGAAAGCCTGGGGGGAAAACCAGTAACGGAGGAGCGGACTGATCTCTTGGCATCGCACCTGCGCCACGTAAGGGCGACAGGAAAGTTGTAAGGGAAAATGTTGATTTATGGTGCCAACACCCATAAAGGAGCCGAGAATGAAGGGCTGTATCTGCTCTGTGTAGCCCAGCGAAGCACCGCGGGTGAAACCCTCTGATGTACCCGGAGCCAGGAGCTGAATTCCTCCTCCTCTGTCCTGGGAAAGGCAGCAGGTTCCAAACACCACCGCCCCCGATAGCAACTTTCAAAATTGGGGTTTTCTCCCAATCACCATCGCAGCTGACTGTCCCAGAGAATGCGCTGGATGGATGGTTTAGTCACTAAAAATCGGATTCAACATTAATCACAACTGTTCACTAAATACAGCTTGAATTCATAAACCATTTTAGCTGGCAAAGGTGAAAACATTGAAATAGGATTTTATTTTTTTTTTTAGAAATTTCCTAAATTATATACTTCCAAAATTTCAAACTCCTGTTTTCTTTTCAGCTCTGGCTAAATTTTATTTTGAAGGAAGGTTTGGGAAGCAGCCGTTTTCGTTTTGGATTGAACAACGTTCTCCGTTGGCCCCACGGTGAGGTACGGGCGCACGCATCCCTGCGATTTGGCCACCAGTCAAAAAATCAATTATTCTCAAAGCTTACACTGTGCCCCTTGAGGGAAATTGTTCTCTGACCATTCCTGGTCAGATGAACCATGTCCTGAAGGGTATATAAGCCATGAACAGATAACAGCTTAACAGATCGAGTTATGGTTTATTCACACATCGTCTTCCAGCATCAGCACACCAAAGGTATTTTCACTCTGACACTTCCCATTCCTATTAGACTACAGCAAGCTCTTTTGCAAGACGGGTGCCCAGAAAACCCACACCCCATGTTTATTATCATCCTGAACTGCATCTTGCAGACTGGTCATTTCAGCATGAGGATGATGCCCTTGGCCAAGCCAGCTTCCATTTTCCCCGGAACCCTGCAGATATTCTTTGCCGCGGGACCTAATCTGCAGCTGAAGGGCTTCCGAGCAAACCCAGCCAAGAGTTCTCCAGTTTAGAAAAATGCATCAAATGCAATGGGCTGTTTTACTGAAATCTAAATGTTTATAGGAAATATATGGTCCTTCACTGTTTGATCTCAGAAGGGTGCGATCGAAAAGCATTTTCAACAAAGGAAACTTCAAAAATAATTGGCCAAACAAGTGAAAAAGTAGCTAATGTCGCTCTCCTGCCCCAACTATTTCCACTTTCCACTGATGAAGACTAAAATGCAAAATCCTCCCATGGCACGACGCTGCTCCCGCACGTGCCGTTCCCTCCACCCTGGCAATGCAGAGACAGGTTTCGGTGCCACAGCTGGAAATCAGCTCATCTGCTTGGCCGTGTTGCACATCGACCGGCCGCTGTTGGGCTGGAAGCAGAGCGGGAAGAGAGGGGCTCAGGTTTGGGACCATTATTTGGTTATATATATATATATATGGGGAAGGACTTTTTGCTAGGGCATATAGTGACAGGACGAGGGGGAACGGCTTCAAACTGGAAGTGCAGCAGGTTTAGATTGAACATTAGGAAGAAGTTTTTCACTGTGAGGGTGGTGAGGCACTGGCACAGGTTGCCCAGAGAGGTTGTTGAGGCCCCATCCCTGGAGGTGTTCAAGGCCAGGCTGGACATGGCCTTGGGCAACCTGGTCTGGTGGGAGGTGTCCCTGCCTATGGCAGGGGGGTTGGAACTCGATGATCTTCAAGGTCCTTTCCAACCTAAACCATTCTATGATTCTATGATTTCCCGGCATCCTTGATTAATGACAGTGGTTCGCTGCTCTGATGGGTCACACGTGTCCTCGCGTGGACTCTCCACGCTCCTGCGAGCGCGCCGGTGGCTGCACGGGAGACGGGTCGCTCCCGGAGAGACCACGGGATCCTCCGGCTGTGGCTCGGTGGTGCATGGCTGGAGACTGACAACTAATGGTTAGTTTGCAAATAGCTGCATAAAAGATCAGAGGATAATGTGCGAGGGGCGGGCAAAGGAGAAGGAAGGAAGGGGAATGACTGGTAGTACTTAAAGAAAATTGAGTCCCATTTAATTTTTACTTAGTTCGGTATTAATTCTCAACAATAGGGTTCTCAATGCAGAATTTCGCCCGGCTTTCACGCGGTATCAGGATCTGGCAGGGTGGTAGAAACTGTGACTGTAATTAAGAGGGCCACACATTCATCTCAAACTTAAATTCTCCAGGCTTAATTCTCTTCTCAACCCAGGACAAATCAGAAATAATTTCATTTCCATTAATACATTTCCCAGCCGTGTGAATCTGGTGGAACAGCACGGCCCTTCAAGTCCTGCGTCCCCCGTTAAAAAGAAGACATTACGTGTGCCCCGGCGTTACTGAGAATAGGAAATATGAGATCATGAGATCAAAGTGATGGAGCTTTGTGTTTTAAGTTTTTGATGGAGAGAATAAGGAAAAAAGAGAGAGCGACCCTTTTAATGAGAGCTTTTTAAAAAGAGGGTAACTTGGGAAAAATTACCTTTGTGCAAGTAGAAACTCTGATCCGTTCTCATATTGGTATAGACGAGAAGGGAAGAAAAGGGAAGAGCAGGAGGTCTCCAAGGGGAGGTCTCCATGGCTCCTTGCATGCTGCCTGGGATGTGAGAGCATCTGTGTGTCCTCAGAGGTTGGCCAGATCCTTCAAGCTTGTCACCTACCGCTCCTTCCCCAGGGATGCTGCAGGAAAAGCTCCTACAGGTACTATGGCCCGTCCACCTCCCAGGAGGCCACATCTGACCACCTGCATCTGTGGGTGGCAGTGGGGAGAGGGTGGGGAGTCTCCAGTGGAAATAGGACTTCTGGCAGAGCGTAGGTCATTTGGGGAAGACAGGACAGGAGGAACAAGAGGTCCTGTGTCCGCAGGCTGGTAACGGAGAGTCTGCGTCCAAGGAGGGTGGTGGAGAGGTCAGAAAAGGGGAGACCTGCTGCCTGGAGATGCTCCAAGCTTCTGCACCGGAGGCTGAGAACAAGAGCCCTGTGCAAGGAGCAATGTGCAGGAGGAGGCTCTGAGACACTGAAAGTGTTCATTGGTGCGGGAGCTACCTGGCCAAATCCTTTCCTCACCTTTGAAAATCGCCGCCTGTGAATTTTAGCTCTGAAATTTGCTGTCGCGAGGCGGTTGTGTTACTGCTCTGCTATAAGAGCCTTTGCGTTATATTGGCAATAGCATTTGATTGTTGCACTTTGATATAACTGAATAGGTAATCAGACCACTCTTTATTTTAGCCTGAGGATATGCCTTTGATTTGTAGAGGTTGGCCATTTCTTATCTGAGTTTGAAAATGGGATTATTTAAATGTGTATTGATGTTTTTCATGTGGTCTAACTGTGCAGTTCAACATGGTAATTCAACTCATAGCTATACCAGATTGTTATCTAATCTGATAAGATATGAACAGCACAAAGCCGAGATGATGAAACAATCAGGATTGTTGACTCACTGGGGTCCTGCTAAATCCAGTCTGCTTTCATACTTAATTATCCTGTCAAGTTCCTCGAATCTTAGCTCCTCCAGCACTGCGATGGCGAGAACGGTGGTAGTGACACCACTTGGTGAATACATAAGTTGATCAAAATAATTTCAGCGGATACAATGGCTATTTATGCCTCAACCGCGGTATGAAAAGCTACTGATTCAAATACCCTAGACTGCAAAATTGGCCCTCTTAGCATTTCTAGGATCACTGAAGGCCGTTATTAAAGGCCTCTGGAAGTTAATGTTTTGCTAACACGAGCTGCCGCCTGACTATCTCTTACCAGAGGGGAAAAAAAGACCGAGTGAAAATTCAGCCTTCCTAATTTTCATCCTAAACTGGTCTTTTCCAGCTACCTAGAGCAGGCGCTTTACCTGACCCTGAAAGCTTTGCTGGCAATCTACAGCCCATTCCTCCCGATGCTGCTTACGCCATGTTTTACTCTTCGTATGACTGCCACTTTTATTCAAAGATAATTAAGCTGTATTGATTAGATCTAAAAGATAAATTATAAAGGCTCCCCCCTCCACTTGCAAAAAGCTTGTATTGTCAGTCTTTTTTCTTGATCCTCTGTGGGAGTAATCATGAGAGTAAGTGTTGTGCCACAAGAGGTGACGGCAGAGGTCATGGTGTCTATAGCAGGTGAAAAACAGGTATTTCAGGTATTCAAGAAAACAAGTATTAAAGATCAAGCAGAAGTGGTGGCAATATTTTAATGGTCTGAATTGAAATCACACTCCCATAAGTTTTACAGGGGTTTTGTCTTTGCTGTTAGTTCAAGGTCGGTATTTTGCTATCAGGCAGCATTTAGTTGTAGAGTAATCTGGGTACGAAGGAGACCCGTTGATGGTGATGTTTTACATGGCCACGGAAGGAAAAAAGGGGACGTAAGTGCTCACGGAAATCCCAAAGATCAAAATATCGCAGTGTCAAGCGTCTTTTGCTGATTAACTCGCTGGCAGATTCACCTGTGGGTGTATCTGGAAGAATCGTGAAGAGCTTTGTTACGGTGCAGAGCAGCCAGTCAAGCGTCCTTGTATTTAAAATCGACACTAAAAAATATCCAGATATTGAAAGATGCTGCTGTCTATGAGGTGCATTTTAAAGGGAAAACCACCGCTTTCGTTAAAAACATTATCAGCTGTGAGACTGAGTGATTTAGATCAAAGCCTTTAATGCTGCCTTCGAGAGGCAGCACCAGGTAAAAATACCCGATTTTCAGAGAGCTGAGCACCTCACCGGGGAGATCGGTACTACCGCCCTTCTCAGCATCCAGACCGGGCAAACTTCTGGCCATAAATGGTACGGGAGCCCCAATTCCCAAGCCTTTCGTGTTGGTCCTCTTGAAAATTGTAGCTATTATGGTTAAATTAATTACGCTATTTTCTGTCGAAATTGCAGAGCGCTGCACGAGAGAGCCTTGCCCACCCCCGGTACACGCGGGGTGACGGCAGGCCCTGCCCTGGTCTTTCAGAAAGGCTGTAATTAGCATGGAAAGGAAAGACCAACTGTTGTTTGAAAATGTTAATGCTAAAGGTCTCGTTTAAGACAGTGTCTCTCGCAGACGCCCATGTCTCTCATATAAGCTGATGGAAAAAAAATGTTACTTTTCCATTCTGGCTTTTTCCTTCCCCCCCTGTGGAGAACTGTGCCTTTCAGGGGCTCTGGGAGGTGATTTGAGTTTGCGCTCCTGCTCAGCCCCCTCCCCAGCTCCATCCCGCAGAAGAAGGACATGGAGTGGGGCCAGAGGAGGGCCATGAAGATGCTCCGAGGGCTGGAGCCCCTCTGCTGTGAGGAGAGGCTGAGAGAGTTGGTGGTGTTCAGCCTGGAGAAGAGAAGGCTCCGGGGAGACCTTAGAGCCCTTTCCAGTATCTGAAGGGGGCCAACAAGAAAGCTGGAGAGGGACTTTTTACAAGGGCATGTAGTGATAGGACGAGGGGGAATGGCTTCAAACTGGAAGAGGGCAGGTTTAGATTCAATATTAGGAAGAAATTATTGACTGTGAGGGCGGTGAGCCCCTGGCGCAGGTTGCCCAGAGAAGCTGTGGCTGCCCCATCCCTGGAGGTGTTCAAGGCCAGGTTGGACGGGGCTTGGAGCAACCTGGGCTGGTGGGAGGTGTCCCTGCCCAGGGCAGGGGGGTGGAACTGGATGATCTTTAAGGTCTCTTCCAACCCAAACCATTCTATGATTCTATGATCCACACCATTCCTCCAGCTTTCCCAGGCCATTTCCATGCAGCCGCGATGCCAGGAGCCTTTCCCAGCCCCTGCTGCTGACCATATCTCTTCCATCCCTGCCTCAGTCCCGCTTCATCCTTCCACCAAGACACCCCACCAGTGAAGGACCCAAGCCAATGTCATGGGAAAATCCATGAGGATTGATCAATAGCTGCTCTGTAAAAAAAATAAGATGATGGGGAAACCTGCCTGCCTGGGCACGCACTGGAGCTGTGTGCCACCCCTCCGCTTGACGGTCACTGCTGACAGGACCCCAACCTTATGCTTGTCCGTAAAGCTATAAACACACATTCAACACCACAGACAGACAGACAGCAGAGCAGACAGATGCGCAGCTGCAGAAGAGAATGTTTTCTCCGTGCTGTCTCTGGGCGTTGCAGCCTAAGAAACCCAGATACGTGCGCGTGTATGACACCGTTTCCAAACTAGATGAGCAAAGGTGTGTGAGAGGACGGGGTTAGAGATGTGCTTTTCTCTGCTTGTCCATATTCTTTGCATTTGAAAGGTAGGGGTGTTTCATTGCAGGGCCCAGGTCCTTAAATACTTTTTGGTGTAGCAGGACTACGCAAGCCCATACCCCTGGAGCATCCATCCCCTACACCTTCCCAGCTCGCGGAGAGATGCAGAGCGCCGGACCTGGGGCTCCACATTAGTCTTCGGGCTGACCAAGCCTTGCTCATTTAGGAAAGCGGTGAGGATTTCTTTTCCTTTATGTGAATATAAGCCCTCTCCTCCTCGGACTCGTCTGCCGCCCCGCGAGCTCCTTTGCGTGGCTGCCGCCTCCCAGGGCTGCTGTCACATCCCCCCCGCGCACGTGGACCCGGTAGTGACCCTCATTCCCGACCACACCTGGGCTTGCTGATGAGGTGCAGAATGCCTTAAAATAGGTTAATTTGTAGGAAAGTGACAGAAATAAATTGCTGGCACTTTTGTGTGCTGATAAGTTTAACCTTTTTTTTTTCCCCCCGAGCAGCTAAATTGCCAATCATCCGGAAACACACTGGAGTTCACCCATTACATAAAGGAAGCTGTTAGTCTCATTTAAAACAATATTGACCTTTTTCCCGTCCTTTCCATTTTGACTAAATTACAGGGTACATTTTTTGAAATGTGGCTTTTGTCTGACTGTAACCAGGTGACCCTGATTTTTCCTCTTTTTTTTTTTTCCTCACTTACAGCTTTCAACCTTTCCTTTCTACTTCTAATGCAGTTCTTAGTTCAACCACTGAGATTTTCAAATCCGGAGATATTAAAAAAAGGGTTTGCATGATACATATATTTTCCAGTTTCAGATATCTACACCTGGAAGCTAAGGAAAGCTTAACTGGTGTACAGCGAAATACATGGTGTGGGGGTGGCAGGGGGCATTTTGGAAATGGTTGAGAAGTGTCTCTGGTCTTCCAAAGTCAGATCAGTGAGTGCGCATGAGCTTTCAGTTTCACTCAAAATTAATTTCAGATGCAACATTACCAATAGATTATCCTCTGGGAGCAAAAGTATTCCTGCTAGCAAAGAATCGGGGTTTTTTTTTTCCCATGTTTTTATCTTTAAATCAGGCTTCCTTCCTTCCTTCCTTCCTTCCTTCCTTCCTTCCTTCCTTCCTTTCTTCCTTCCATCCCAGTTAGTGCCCGTTGGCATCAACAGTATTTCCACAGGCGGAGCTGAAGCCTCAGCCGGGGTAAATCCTGGTATCTCCATCGCAACCAATGGTGGAGGCTCAGTTTCATCAGCTGCGGAGCTGAACCGTCCTCCTGTACGTTCATGATGTTCTTATGGCATTTGTTTCTTGTATTAACTTTTCCTGGATAAAAACTAAAAATATTCCCATGTACGTTCTGCTGTCTCTTGGCTCATATAGAAATGTGTCTTCTAATGCCAAACTTAAATTAATACAAGCATTTTTTTTTTTAATTCAGACGTATGTTGGTTCTTTTTTCTAAATCACTGAAATGTGGGTTTTTTCCCCAGTCAGTCCTATTTTGGTAGTTCCAGTGTTTTTTGCAGGAATTCTGAGATGCAGGAAGCTTTAGGAAGCTTTCGAATTCTCTGGTAAGGGAAACATTGGTATTTCCATTAAACTTAGGAAATATAGGTCTCTTCTGTGGGGTATTTATCCCATAGGTTTGATGCCACAATACTGAGAGCCCGAAGAGAACATGGTATCTTCCAGCTTTAACCCCATCTCTTCAATATTTGATTAATCGGAATCAGTGGCATTGAAAATGGTTTGAAATGTTTAACCGCCTTCTCTAGGAAAGAGACATTCGGAAGGTAGAGTGCCTTTCAAATCAAACTGCCAACAGAGAAAATCGTTTCTTCAAATTGCTTACTGGTACAATGTCCAATCCATCTGTGAAAATATTTGGGTTGCATTGCCGGGATTTGATTGACTCTCCTGCCAACACCAAAATTTTAATAAGCTACGAGGGGACAAATTATTCCAACCACCGTCTCGACGAGTTGTGACCAGGCTTCGGGAGGAGAGCGAAACACTCCCGCTTGATTGCAGGTGCAAGCGTGTCGCTGCGACGGCTACGTGGGCTGCAGGCAAACAAGTTCCCGGGTTAACCAGCGCCGTGCCCCTGCCTCTGCTTCTCCTCCTCCCACTCCTCCCGGGAGAGGAGCAGCCCGAACCCGAACCCTCCTCCTTCCTCCCTGGGGCATCCCGTTTTCCCCTCGGGCCGGCAGCGCTGCAAAGATGCTGCCTGGCCAAAGGTGTCGGCGTTTGCGTTTCGTTCTAGTAACGCTGGTGGAGCAATTTCTTATCTTTCCGCTCTGCTTTAGAGCACAGGGTCCAAACATCCTGTACAAGCAGTGATGTGCACGGGGGACTTACGCAATGATAGGAATAAAATAATCCCTCCTGCTGTACACAGCCTTCAGGTCGTCTGGTTTGACTCAGCGTTAGTATGTGCCGGCGTGTAAAATTGCCCCGCACAATTATTCAATCTCGTGACAACTATTCAGTTTGCAAAGCAAAAATAATCCCGTGATTACCCTGTAATTAGCTGATAGTTACTAATCAATTACCTCTGCAGAGTTTGCCTTCCATCGAGGAGGTGCCTGGTGGTGACTCACGGGGAAGGCGCAGCGCCTGCCCCGAGCACCTTACAGACCTCCAGCTCCGCTTTGCCCGCTGGCTGAGCCGGTGCTGGGCCTGGAGGAAGAAATACGGGACCGAACTCTTCCTCGGAGCCGGGCGACAGGAGTCGGGCATCTCACCGACCAGCTCCGGCGTCGGCGGGGTCTGGGGAGGACGTGCACAACCTCGTTAGGGGGGGTTAAGGCTGAACAGGTTGGCTGCCAAAGTGTGTTTGAATGAGGGTTTAGTGAAGAAAGCAAACGCGTTCTTCAGAAGATGTGGATATTCCTGTTGTCACTTGTCTTCTCACGACTCAGCACAGCCGGGGCCGCTCCGGTCGCCGGGGCGGTTTGACACCCCCACAACAGAAACGAGCAAAAAGTCCTGTGTATTCTGCGTACAAGTATCTAAAGGGTGGGTTGAAGGAGGATGGAGCCAGACTCTTTTCAGTGGTTCCCAGTGACAGGACGAGGGGCAATGGGCACAAGTTGGAACATAGGAAGTTCCATTCAAATACAACTTCTTTCCAGTTGGGGTGGCAGAGCACTGCACAGGCTGCCCGGGGAGGTGGGGGAGTCCCCTTCTCTGGAGACTTTCAAGCCCCGCCTGGATGCAGTCCTGAGTGATGTGCTCTGGGCAGTCCTGCTTTGGCAGGGGAGTGGGACTGGATGATCTCTAGAGGTCCCTTCCAACTCTGAAAATTCCATGATTCCGTGATTCTACGGGTATTTATTTACCACGATATTCCCCCTTCCCTGAAGGGATGAGCCTTCCAGTCTACGCACAGGCAAAACAGTGTGTTTTAGTGCGTACGTTGGCAGGGCGGGTTTGCCGTGCTGGCGTGCCGCTGGAAACAACGGCGCCGGGCTCCCCTCTCCGCTCCCCACGTAGGGACAGTGTCCGCGTCTGCAATATTTGCAGCTGGTGAGAAAACGGGATTAGCAAACGCCTTTGAATACCAACCAAAATGGGGCCGAGTCCCCAACCTCTGGATGCGCTCTCACCAAACTCTCCCAGAGCAGTGGTGGCTGGAGCTGGGATGTTCATTCGGCACACGGAGGAAGGGATGGTTTCGCGCTATTAGGAGCAGCGTTGGGAAAACCGAAGGGAGAAGTGAAGCTACCGGCAGGTTTGAAGAACAGTTTGATAAATATTTCTGCTGTGAAAGAAGGAAGCGAGACATGCCAAGAATAGAGATGTGTCCGTGAGAAGTTAGACAGGAGTTTAAAGAGAAGGCTGAAAAGCTTGAGCGTGATGCTGCGGGGGAGAAGCTTATTTTTGAGAGAGATGGGGGAAAAGGGTGAAAATATGATGGAAGAGGGAGAGGGACAAACCCTGAGGTTACAAATCAGGCAGAGCCGTGCTCGAGGGAGCGAGGGGGGGGGAGGCTTGAGGACCTTTGGGCAGAAAAATGTGTAGTCGGGTGCAAAAACATGTCACCTGCCCAGCCAGTCATGAAGCCGTGGTCCCATGGCTCTGATCCCCGGCGGCTGCTTCCAGCGCGGCTCTGCCAGCGCCGAGGACCACGCTCCGGCTGGGAAGAGCCTCTCCGCTGGGGAACGGGGCGGGATGCGCACACCGGCATCCTCCGGAAATTCATCCTCCTCGCCAGTGCCTTTCTCCTTCCCTTTCTATCAGCCGCACCTCCTATTAAGAAAGATCCCGACAACACCATTAAAATGTCTCACGTCGATTGAAAATTCATTGTTCGCTAAAAGCTAATCAAAGCGCGGGTAAACACAATGGCCCCCTTCTCCCCCAGCCTGACGTTTCATTTACACAAGAGCTCAAGCCCTCGCACCGGCGCGCTGCCATGCAGCCGTCAAGCATTGATTGTGCTATTCAGCAGGATGGCTCAATAATTACAGCCCCGGATCTCCAAACCACACCAAAGAGCAGGCTTACCACTGCTAGCCTTTGTTACTAATTGTCCTTCAGGATACTTGAGATGAATTACCGTGGCTTACATTTTCCTGTTTTTCCTTTCTCTTTTCTTGGGTTAAAAAAAAAAAAAAAAAAAAGAGAGAAATCTTTCCACTTAGCGGTGCCGGACGGATCAGACAAGTGTAGCGTTGACTGTTGACAGCACTTCATAAGAAAACCCTCTGACTGCAAACTGTCTCATTGATATGTTCGGCTTGACACGTCGGATTGATTTTTGATTGTTTTACAAAGCTCGCTCGCGCGTGTTTTCATTACCAAGGCTGGGCAGTTTTCATACTAACACTTACGAAATGTTAGAGCTATTAATATAATTTGATATCATCTATACTGCATCTAATTGTAACAAGTAATCCAACAAATTAAGCCTCTTTCTCCAAAGCCCTCCAAAATGGATTGCACTTCTGATTATTCTTTTAGTTCGTTTTGTTTGGGAGCGCATGAAACAGCAGCAAAATTATTTTAGTTCTCACTTTTTAATCCTGTGAGCTGCGAAGGCAGAATCAGGGCTGAAAGTTTTAGGTTCGAGACAGGCGAACGCGGTCAGCGCCGAATCCATGCCTATTCCCAGCAACTTCACAGGGAACTGGATCGGCTCCCGTGCGAACCGTGCCGGGCTGCAGTTTGGGAGGCGATGGCACGCTCAGGGAAGGGATGCTGTCAAACGTTCCCTACACACATGGACGGGCTGGATCGGTGCTTGTCCTTCGTTTGTTAAATCTGCTGTCCCCAGCCATCCCTGCAGTCACCCCCGTGATCCCCTTCCCGGTACCCTCTGGCTCTGACCCACCCTTTCCCTTGCTCTTTCCCATCTTTCCCCGAGGACGTTGGCTCATCGTAAACCTCTCTGATCCTCCAGAAACCCCAGAAGGGAGCTGTGGTGGTGCTTGGTCTTCCCCATGCAATCACTCTGCTGCTGATGGTGACCCCAATGGGAGTTTTTGCACAGCGGTGGCCTCGAGCCATTCCAAACTCCCCCAGAAATTTAGGAGGGACTTTCCTTCCTCCTAAGACAGGTTGAAGCACAGGTTATGGGTATGCGGTGGGCAGCCGGCCCACACAGACAATAAGCTCCTTCTGCTCGTCCTGGGTAGCACTGATCCCTTGGGAAAAATACTGCCTGCGCTGCCTTTGCCTTTTGCTAAATGCGGTATATAGAAAGGAGGCACGAAACCACCTAAGCTGAATTTTGGAAGACGGAAGCCCACAGTCCGTCTGCGACACCGCAACTGGTTTTGCTCCCGCGTTCGCGTTATCGGTGTGCGCAGCCGACGCGGTCACCCCCTCGGGGAGCCGAGCAGCGTACAGTCTCTATGCGGTCTGTGTTTCACGAGATTGTCCTTTTTTCCCTCCAATCACAGGAGAAAAAAAATAAATAATAATTTCCCATCTCTTTCCCCCCCATTTTTCCCCCCCAAAAATAAAAATTTAATATTCCTTGGTGCCACGGGTCACTTTTCTGAGCCCAAGGTACGATTACCCCAGTTTCCACCAGCTGGGCAGGGGCTGGGAATTTCCACTCGTGAATAAATGCCTTCCTTGGTTTTCTCTTTATAAAAAAAAAAAAAAAAAGTGGCCCTAAATAGTGTGTAAGCGCTCTCCTGTGACTGTGCACTCTCTTCATAACCCTTCCACTCGAACAAAGTGATTGTCTGAACTGAAATCGCTTCACTGAGATGATTAAATTAGTTCCTACATGCCAGAGATGCACAGAGGTCTTGACATTTATATTTGGGTACTAGAGGCTGACATTCAAATGTATTCGTGTTTGAAAACAGCGTAATTTAAAAAGTAGCGTAAAATCCATTAATATAATAGGGAGAGAGGGCGATGCTTTAATTTGTTTGGGGCTGTGCAAAATGATCATTTCCAGGGGCTGCGGCGAGGGCAGCGCTGCGCTGGCTGGGCTGGGCGAGACGTGCTCCCCCCCTCCCCAGCATCCCCCAGTCCCCCCAGCACCCCCTGTGCTGGGCTGAAACGTTAAACCCACAGAAAACGGGGGAAAATCCCCCCCCCCCGGTCTGCATGTGGCTGAGATGCCTCTGGGTTTATTTTGATATGATATAATCCGCTATTTCTTCCCGCCGCGCGGAGCACACCTGCGGCCGGGCTGTCACACCAACAAGCGCACATGGGCTAAATCTCCAAAAAAAAAAAAGGAAAAACCAACAATTACTGACGTTCTCAGCGGTCCCAGCGAGAGAAAAGCGATGGCACGTACGCAGGCAGCTTATTGCAGATTCACCCAGCACCCCCATAAAGAGAATCTGACCCGCCAGTAAGTTCTGTATTATGTGATGAGGATGCTGTAGGCTGTTTGTTGCCATTATTTAGGAACAAAAATTGTATTTTTTTTCAATTTTTTTTTGGCCCATTGACACACATATATAACATGTATATAAAGACCTCTATGAGAATCCAAATCCTATTGTTTTATCATGGCTGGGATACTCAAGGAAACACTCTCTTTTGCCTAGAAATAGGATTTTTAACTGTAACACAGAGCAGCATTGGCACTTTTCAATGTTATTTTGAACGAGTGAATGCAAATGACATTATTCAATTTGCAGAAGGGGTTTCATTCATGATGTGACATTCGCTTCTGGTACCTAAAGGAAACATTCTCCACCAACTAAAGTCAAAAAAGTCTGGTAAATTCCTGAGAGCAAATTCCCCACTGCGCCAGCAGCGCGGCAGCCCACTCCTTTTATTCTTTGGCGTCGAAACAGAACTCTGTTGGGATATTTATGTTTTTCCCAGGATGTCCCTCAAATATTGGGGGGAAAAAAGAACTGTAACAGTCTGGGCTGGAGCATAGGAGCGTGCACGACCCAGCGGAAGGGAAGAAGGAGCCTGAGATCAACGTGCGCGCCCACATTTTGCGGGTGTGTGTCTGCACATATTTATTATTCTCGCCTGCAGTATTGATGACCGAGGCCCGATCTCCCCGCGCGTGCATCGCTCTCCCCGCATCCCCGTTCCTTGACTGGCGCAGCTGAAAATCGCTTGGATTTTTTTTTTTTTTTATGTCGCTGGTTTGTTTTTAAGCAGTGAGCAAAGTGCCCTGACGTTAGTGCCAATTCATCTTCCCAGGTGGAAAAAAAACAAACAAAAAACCAAAACAAAACAAACAAAAANAAAAACCAAAAAAAAAAAAAAAAAAAAAAAAAACCAAAAAAAAAGGAAAGGAAAGAAAGAAAAGAAACAAATGAAAAGAGCAAAGAGAGGAATCGGGGCAGGCCACTGCAATCAATAGCGAACGGGGCTGGGAGACGTTGTTTCGGCGGTTGGGAGCAGATCGGGAGAGGGGAATGGATTGTGAGTGCTAAATACGAGGATTTTATTATGCAGGGGAACCCTCATTTTAAAGGGACAGGATAAAACCGCGTGCAGGATCACGATCAGTCTTCAAAATAGTGAGAATTACTCACATGGCCAGGACAACTGGTATCTCTTTTTTTTTTTTTTTCAGAAAAACAACTCTTAATTAATTGGGAAAAAATTGGCACAAGAATAAGTGAGAATATACATATGTATACACGGGTGTGTGTACATATACATAATACACTTATTTATTATGCACGTGCTGGAGTGTGTATATGAGTGTGTGTCCGTCTGATAAGAATAATGAGCTATAACAAAAATGAGGGGACAATTATTCTGATCTTTTGTAACCCATCTCGGCTCCGCAAATTATCATTTTGAACAGTCTGAAAACAGAAAACTAAGCATAATAGACTATAGGGAGGCATATTTAAAAAATAAATTAAGGAATAAAATGCACAGAGACAGAATGCCATGTTTTGTTATGTCATTCCCTGCCTGCCTTTCTTCGGGAGAGAGATTTCAAATGAAATTCAAAGACTCTACTTTTAAATAAACAATGAAAATTGAAAATAGGCCTCCTTGTTAAAATATATATCTCTCTATTTCCTCTCTCTTTTTTTTTTT
>VUYV01000138.1:0-27295 GCA_008711295.1 Anarhynchus alexandrinus | reverse complement strand
AAAAAAAAAAAAAAAAAAAAAAGGAGGGCATTAGGTATTAGGATTCCAAACAGGATAGTACATCTTTAATGATACATATGATAATTAAAGAATACAATAAACACAATTAGCATATGTTTTAAACAGTTTATTAGTGAAGCTTACCATAAAATCAGAATATATAGAGCTCCAGGGTTTGTTGGGATAACAGCTTCTAATCCTTAGAGTCATAAAATCCCTGGCTTGGAAGAAATGGGCATCTTTAAAATGATTGAATCAGCAGGCCTCGAGTGAAAACACACAAATTAGCAAACTCCAGCAGTTGGGCACTGCGCGATGCTGCAGTGCACGGAGGTGAAGTCATCGCTGACACTGCCCCGGCAGCTCTGATAGAGCACAGCGGGGATGTGGTGCTGCTGTGGACATCCGAGGAGATAATTACTTTAACTCCTTCCGGACCAGGGATACCCAAAAAATAAAATAATAATTTTTTTTTATAAAAAAACCAAGTTGCCTTTATTTTGCAAATAGTCATCATGGGGAGAAACGAATGTCTGAATAGGGGATGGGTATAAAGGCGATCGGGGACTTCAGAGGAGCAGGGGGGCTGCTCGGCTCGGTCGGTCCTCCCTCCCTCCCTCCAGCGGCGTTCCTGCGGTGGGACCGAGGGGACCGGCGGGGGGGTGGCATCCACCCAGGGGTGTGCGGCCGCGCTGGGACCCACTGCAGGAATTACCCCGAGTTTAGAAGTTGAATAATCTGGTTAACCGATCTGGACAGGGCTGTGACAGCGCTCTCGCGCAGCCGACAGATAATACTCTTGGCAGTGGCACTTTGTATTTCTGACTGTTGCCTCTTCTTTTCCCGATGTCCACATTCCGCCTTTATCTCTCCATTTCTTTCCTTCTGACTTCAGCGCAGTGAGAGCACTTGGGATGTTTTTTCTGGTAATGATTAACATATAAGCTCTTTACATCCATCGCCCTACCCTAGAGATAATTTCTTCCCCCTTTTGTTATTTGTTGGTTTGTTTGGAGGGGGCGAGGACGGGTTTAATCCCGCAGTTCAGGTATTTTAGGTTTCTTAAGAGCAGCAGGGAAGGCTTCGGATGAGCGTCGGTGTGGGCTGAAAGGAACGAAGCTCTGCTGAGTTTTTTTGAAGGGAAGGGGCAAATTGTCAACTTTATAATGAATCCTCCTCAGACGCGATGACTTCCCAGCTCTGCGGCACGGGAGAAGAATAGCAGTCAAGCGATGTTTGAACACATTCTTATGGGGAAATTGGAGTGTTTGGATCCCGAAATTAGATCTGAAGACAGCCAAACATCTCCATAAAAATGGGAGCTTCACTCAAATGAAGGCATTTCAAGTTTGCTCGGCTCCCGGTCTGAGCTGAACAAATTCAATCACAGCTCGTGGCAGAACTGGTGGGCACGGCGCTGCTTTGCACGAAAGAGCCTGCCTGCTAATTTGGGTGGTCGGGAACAAATTCTTCTGAGTCATCTTAACCATGCAAGGAATACTGAAAACAGACGGCGTGTGTGCATGCACGGAGACACTACGCTGCTTTACATCCATCCCGTAACTTGGAATTTGTGCTAATATTATTTTCCTTAACTTCTGCCTGAGACCTTAAGTCCAGGAGATGAACGCACTGTGTAGTAGCAACACAAACGCACAGTGAATGCCACGTTTTGCCCCATGGATATCCATCTATTTTTGCCCCATATTAGTCTAAATACAAAAGAAACGAGCTGGAGGAGAAATGAAGGTCCAAAAAGATGAAGTGACTTCCCCAGGGTCAAACAGCAGGACGGTGGCAAAGGCAGGAATATAAACATGAATTATGTTGTCACTCTGCTAGAGGAAAAGGTTGAATCATAGAATCATAGAATGGTTTAGGTTGGAAAGGACCTTGAAGATCATCGAGTTCCACCCCTCTGCCATAGGCAGGGACACCTCCCACCAGACCAGGTTGCCCAAGGCCACGTCCAGCCTGGCCTTGAACACCTCCAGGGATGGGGCCTCAACAACCTCTCTGGGCAACCTGTGCCAGTGCCTCACCACCCTCACAGTGAAAAACTTCTTCCTAATGTTCAATCTAAACCTGCTGCGCTTCCGGTTTGAAGCCATTCCCCCTCGTCCTATCACTCCATGCCCCAGTAAAAAGTCCTTCCCCAGCTCTCCTGTAGCCCCTTTAGGGACTGGAAAGCCGCAATAAGATCTCCCCGGAGCCTTCTCTTCTCCAGGCTGAACACCTCCAACTCTTTCAGCCTCTCCTCATAGGAGAGGTGCTCCAGCCCTCGGATCATCCTCGTGGCTCTCCTCTGGACACAGAGCAGCTCATTTTTTTTTTGCCTGTAGTTTAGACTCAGCTTGACATGTTTGACCTCTCTGCAGCTGGCCAAGGTCCAGGGAAAGAAATATAAAAAATGGGATTCTCTACTCTGGGGGAAGGACGAAGGTAAACTGAGGCGTGACGTGGGTTCCCGCGATGGCGTTGCTGGGGGGTGAGTCAGGGTCTACTCAACTGGTTTTCCTACTGACTTCATTGGGTTTGGGGTTGCGTTTGAAGGGACAAAGAGATTTGGCCCAGCAGCCTGCGAGGAGGGGAGGGAATGTACCTGCGCCCATTTTTTAGCGTGATGTTTCCCTATTGCCGTTCCCACGCTGACGCGTAGCCGGCAGTGCTCGCCAGGCACCGGTCAGCCCAGTGCAAGGAGGTTTGATCACAAGACCTGAATTTTAGCTCCATCTCCAGTTTTTAGCAGAGGAATCCGGCATCCAGTGGAGCGTTCACAGCAACCTGACAGGGAAGCGCCGAGCAAAGGCAGCTCGGCGTTGTGCTTCGGGTGGTTATTCCAGCCTGGAAAACCCTCACCAGGGGCTTGGGAAGAAGGTTCTGCTGACCTCCATCCCCGCCTTGGCTTTACACGCTCCTGGTGGGGAAGAGCTGATGACCTGGGAGGCGTGAGGTCGTATACAGCCGTGTGATTACGGTGCGTAGAGCCCACCGGCACACGAGTGTTGAAGAGTAATAGACGTGCCGGGGTGACTCGGCCGGAGATGGCTGCGCCGGAGGGCACCAGTCGCTGGTCCCCTGTGCCAGTTGCCCACCCATGTCCCCTGTGATGGGTACCGAGGCACGACGGCAAAATTGCCACATTCGGGAGCAGAATATCCTCCAGAAAAGAGCAGTTGTAGCAATAAGAAGGAATCCGGATCAAAATCAGAACAGTGTCGGTTACCCCTCTCTGCTCGTGCCGTTATAGAGATGGCCACGACATTTTCCAAACCTGAGATTTTAAAGAAAATGTTTTAAATAGCAATGTGTGCACTGTTCTCTCTTTCAGTCAGGTGTAAGCATTAGTGCACTTTATTTTTTTTAACCAACCCAACACGTGGCAGAAGCATTTTTGCATTTTGAATATAAGGTCAATTTAGCATATGCAGAATATTTTCCTGTTCACTTTCCATTAGCATTTTATATTTATTAGTGAGAAACTCAGAAATGGTGTTTACCTAATTCAGCTAAAAACTAATTCTGCACTGAATATTTGACTAAGACGTTGACTTTAAACTGTGTTAGTTATTTTTATAGGTATTCTAAAAATAATACCATAGGGTTTATAACCTAACCCATATCACACGTAATTTGACATTTGAATGCTGAGGGCTCATATGTGTGTTAAAACAGCGAGAAAATATGCACAGAAATTTTTCAGGGCTTCTTTAAAATGAAAATTAAAAAATCAGGAATTTATTATGTGCCCCAAGTACATCGCAAATTGAAGAACTGACAGCGGCGGGTGGCCTACACACCGCCATTTGTGAGCTCGGTTCCTCCGCACAGACTTTTAGGATGCTCCATCGCGGATTAATGTCTCTCAGCAAAGAACGTGCTATAAAAAAATAAGGAATGCAGCTGATAAAATTAATGAAACAAATCATTGTTGAAAAGCATTTGGTGAGGTGTGAATTTGAAAGCTAGTTTCCTAATACAATATTTGTAAAATAAACAGAAATTAATATCCATTAATATTAACATAATTATCTTAGCTGAGAATGTTGAACTGTTGCCTGTTTTGTTCTTTTCAACTGCAGCATCTCACTGCAACTGTTTGTGTAGCTGGGGAATAATCTGCCCGTGTACGCTGTAACGACACAAGAAATAAAACGTAATAAAAGGAATAAAATCTGAATTCCCATCCCAGCAAAGAGTAATTCCACAATCCACATATATATTTTTGGTGGCTTTCCTATAAGATGAGCACGGCTTTGTTTCCTAGACCCGTTTTCGCCGCCGCCTTCAGTCGGGCTCACATGAGAAACTCATTCTGCTTAATACGAAATCCTTTCCCCATATCTTAAAGCCACCCTGAGCGATCCCCAATTTCCTCAAGCCTGGGGAGGTGATGTGAGCGGGTACAAGCCCCCGCCCCCCCCGCTGCCCTCCTCCCAGCGCCGCGGCGGTGCCCTCCCGGCGGGACAGCCCCTTCTCCCACCTTTCCCCCCGAGGAGGACGGGTCCCCGGGTGGGCAGCCCGACTTTGGCACGGGTGGCAGAAGCAAACTTCAGATCTTCACAGCTCCGTGCAGAGCTGCCTTTCGGACCCGCTAAAACGTGAAAAAATACGACGTTTTTCCATGAGAAACGGCTTATTTTTAGTTCTGCAGATAGGGCAGGAGCTCGCGAGTGGAACCAGGCGCTATGTGGACCGAAATAAAAATACCCACACCTCACAAAGTTAAACCTCGGGCAGGGGGAAAAAAAAGGGAATTTGTTCTTTTAATCGCCAAAGCAACGACACGCGTTCGCATCCCGAGAGTCTGTGAGGTTGTAACGTGGCGAACGCGCGCAGCGTGGTGCCCCGTGGTGGCGGTGGGCGAAGGGACGGGGGTTCTGGGGCAGCCCGGGAGGCAGCACAAGCCCAACCCACCCCTTTGAGTTTCGGAGCTTTCGGGGCTCCAACCCCAGAGCAGCCGCCTTTGCCGCGAGGAAGCCTCAGCGGGCAGGACGGGAGAGTTTTAGCTTTGGCTTCGATGAGGTTTCAGCTCTAATTTGCGGTTTGGTAGGTCCCGCGGTAGCGCGTGCACGCCCGCCCACGCAAAGGGGGTGACATATGTTTGAGATGGGATCCTTTCTTTGAAGCGAAATGAAACGCTGAAGATTTTCTTAGCAAATATCTCCTTTTAAAACGCTTTCCTCGTCTGTCTCATGCAGACCTGAGCTAGTGTCTGTCCACCGCATCGCCGCTCATGGTTGGGTAAAGTGTCCGCCAGGTCCGATCCGGAGAGACCGGAGTTATGGCAATCACTGACTTTTCAACTCATTGGCTCATCAACCTCATTAATTTGGCCTTAATCAAAATATTTCATCCAACCTGAAAAAAAATCAAAAATCAAAATCAAATCAAATATTTCATCCAACCTGAAAAAAAACCCAAAAAACAACCCACAAAGTTTTACCTAGACATTTCTTAGCCACCTTATTACTCTCAAGATTTTCAGCGTTGTTTTGAGGGGAAAAAAAAAAAGCTCTGAAACATTTTGTTTTGAAAGCGTGGAAGTGAAACTTTTTTTAGTCTCTTTTCCAGCCTGCCACGTTGCCATATTTACCACGGCGCTAACAGTTGTCAGAGATTATCTGGCTGAGTCACAGCTTTTATGGGCTCCGCTCCGGTACTAGAGACGCGAAGCAGCTCCTCTGCAACCCAAGGTTTATGTTGGCATAAGCGAGATCAGAATTCGCCCTTCTGTTTACCATTTAGCTGAATCACCCCATCACAGACCAACTGTCATCTGTCACTCCGTACTTTTAATGGTACATTGCACTGATGTTGTCTATTTTTTCCCCGTCCTAGCAGCCCTGTCACTCTGCTACGTGCTAATCTCTTCTCCCAGGCTTCTGTTGGATCTCTTAATGATGCCGCCACTGCAATTTAGGGTTATTTAAAAAAATAAAAATAAAAAAATAAGGCGAGAGAGACTTTGGGGAGCTAGAGGCGGAATCAGGGTGGACCTCTACCTCAGGCTGCCGACTCAACGGACCTCCGTCTTTCGGAAAGCGCTTCCCAAGAGGCATTTTACCCGCACAGTCCCGGGCATCGCTGTGGCCGGGGAGCGGAGGAGGTTCCCCTCCCACCCTCAGAGCCGGGCTGCATCTCTCCCACTTAAGTGTGTTGCAGCGAATTAATTAATTTTAAAATTACACCCTGTTTTTAACGGAAGGGCCTCACCGCCGCTCCGTATTCCTCTGGCCAGTGGAGCAGAAATCTTTCCCCAGCGCAGTGCCTTCCTCAGGGCTGCGGTGGCGACGGCTCTTCGATGCTTATTAACCCCTGCGGTGACAAAGGGCTGGGGCGGCCCCGGCGAGCGCTCTGCGCGACGTCTAGCGCCCGCTTCGCGTCTCCGGATGGGAAGGTGCTTCTCCAACATCTGCAGGACGAATTGCGTACTCTTTTTTGTGTTGCAATAAGCAAAACGGGGAGGGCAGCGCCGTGCAAAAGGCAACGCGGCCGGGGGAGGAACTGCCCGCCCCAAGCAATATGAAATATTTGGATTATTGAATCGTATTTCCTGCCCTCGCAGGGGTGGGTGCGGGTGCGGGTGTAGGAGGGAATTTAAGCCACAACTATCTTCAAGGAGTTTTTTGACCTGTTCGCCATGTGTATAGTTAGATGGTTCATCTAAGAATTTTAGCCTGTTTGGTTGGTCGGTTTTGCAAACCTCTATAAAAAATTCTGAAGTTTGTTCGTGGCCTTTCCAAAATTACCCACATGAATGTGAAACAAGCGTTAACGCCGAGCGGTGAGTTTAGTGTGAACTATCACTTCGCTGTTTCTCCTGGTTTGCCGGTGGCGCCTGGGAATATTCACCCATTTGGGGTGGGGGGAGGGCACACGTTTTTATGTCAGAAAAGGGTTTTGTCCCTGGGGAATATGAGTTAACATATGCTTCATTTTGACGAGACCAAATTCAGGATAAAAATGGTTTCGCTGGGTCAATCGGTAGATGTATGCGACATATCGTACACAGAACTTGTAGAGGTCTATCTGGTAAGAGAAATAATAGTGTGTCCTTGCACAGTGTGTGTCCGGGTGTGTGTGTATTCCTCTGCGCTCCTTCTTTGTCACGAGTCCACGGTTTAATTTAAATATGTGTTTCTCTTCTCTCCATATTTCAGGTTTATTACAGAGTATGAAAATCAGGAAGCTTTTTGTTCACTTCATACATCTCTTCCAACAAAGGCAGACATCAGCACCCAGCGCAGACTCCGGAGTGATTATTGTCACACATGATCTATGGAGCAGATAAATTACAGCTTGATTTTTATAAGGTATGTTGAGCCTGCAGGCTTCAGCGGAAACAAAAACAAAACAAAACACAAAACCTTGGTTTAACTAGTAATTTGAGGAAATATGACAAACCTGACATGGAAGTCACAGAGCAAATAAATATGCACATCCATCATTTTGTAAAATAATGCCTTCGCTAGAGAGACCTCTGCTTGCTGCAGTCTGCAGTGTAGAATTTCTCTGTGGTTTCCTCGTCTCAGATCCGGCTACGGGAAGAATCAAGTTAGTTATAGTTGAAAGAAACAATTGTATGCGTAACACAACCAGGGCCGCACAGTAAAATAGTGCAAATATCAGTCTGTGTGGATCAAAACTAAGCTGATTTTAGGGCATGTTGTAATATTCCTAGAATGTTTAGATGGGGTTTTTCTTCATGATGTGATTGCTAAAATACCGCTCGGAGAGTCTTTTCTTTTATTGTAAAATAATCTAGTTCCTAGAAATAAAATCACCTGATGGTTATTGCAGATATAAAATCCTACTTCACACAAAACACAACAAAAGGCCGTTTCAGCGTCATCTTCTGAGCACAATCGTTTTGCTGGTGCACTGGAAAGAAATTAGGTACGAAATTCTCACCTCAGGAATCGCCTTTTGGTACCTGCTATTTTTTTTCGCAGCTTGCCAATATTTGGGAGGTTTTGTGTGATGCTGAGGAACACCGTCAGTGCCCTTTGTGTGAGATCTGCCTCTCGAACAGCCCCAGCCCTGCGGAGTCAGGGAACTGCAGGTACCACCGAGGTGGTCTTCACAACCCAGCAAGGCTGCAGTGAGGGCACCCACGGGGATGTCGCCTTTGGCACTGGGTTTTACTCAGAGTTTAAGGGTTAAATCTAACAATTTATGTTCAACTGCCTCTGGATAAAGCACAAACCAGAACCAAATGCTCCACTCCTAAAGAAGTGTCTTCATCAAAGCCACAGCCCCTTTCATGCTCCGTTCCTGATCCAATGAGTCCTTAGGTTTTTCTCCATTTCCAGGGGTGCTTCTTGAACGAGCAGGATGGAGAGGAGTCAGGTCACCACCGCACGCACACGTGCACATGTCCAAAATACCGCCAGCTTAGAGAAGGAGACACTGCCACGTGCGGGGAGGTGGGTCGGGGCCTTCCCAGGCAGTGGCAGGACCTGGATCTCCAGAGCCCTGTGCCCGGTCTCCACGACGTTCAGTGAAATCCCAGCGGATGGTGCCTGGAAGAGAGTGGAAGAGCCTCTGTGTGCAAGTTCCCGACGGGGCACAAGTACAAACCACAAATTGAATGGCTCAGCCACGTCAAAACTGCCATAACTCTGAGGATACACAGAATTATTGCTGTGGGTATCAGAGAGCTCTAACATCCAAAGTTGGAGTGCCAAAAGGGAAAGGATTTCAGGTTAATAGGTCGGGAAGGAGGGCTGAAGTCCCCTTTGAGGTGTTTGCCTCCTTTATTAGATATGAGCCCCATACCCTGGCTGGGAGGTCTGCAGGAAACCGTCTAAATTGGTCTACGAGCCTCATGTCTTCCACTCTTAACCACAAGACCACCCTATGTATACAGCAGAGGTGGTGGTCAGAGAAAATAAGTCTAAGTTTGACCTCTACAGCAGCTGTTTTGGTCTGATCTTGTAGTTTTTGGTCCCTATGTATGATCCTACGTTTTGGCCTCATCCTGCAGTTCTCGGTCAGGCAAAGCTTACTCGAGCGACTCGGAGCACAGCCTGTGTGAAGAGTCCATCATCTATTCCACTGAGTCTTCCAAGTCGCATCTCGCAATTCAAAGCAAAAAGCGCGTTCACTACTCTTAGCATTGCAAAGCCAAAATAACTGTTTTGTGCTTCATCCATAAAATTGCCAGCTAAATTTTCATTCTGGAATCATTACTCCAGGTGTTTGTCAAGGAAGATGTGCAAAGCAGACAGAACATGTTTAGCATTTCATATACGAGGTTGAGCCGCGGGAGTGACAGGTTGAAAAATCTTGTTTGGACTCATACACTGAAACCGTTTAATATAGAAGTCACTGGTGGACTATAAATATGGAAAATCAATGTGCCATATTTTTATAGAACCCCCATTCTACATGTCTTTTAAACATATCAGTACTTCCGAGAAGCTGTAGAATCTAAACTCACCGATTTTTCCTTTGAGCATCTACAGCTCTTCAATGGGTGAACCTTCAGAAGCCCCAAATGTCTGCACAATGTGCAGTTCATTTGAATGTGCACTTATATTAACTGACCCTGCAAAAGCCAACTGTGTTCATTTAGGCTAGGAATTACCCAATTTGCTCACATAATCTCAGCAATTACATGTTCATCTTGTTTAAATATCAGACCTATGGTGTCATTTACGTAGTATCTGATCTTTCTACTTAACCTCAAAGATATTAATCTTTATTAAAGGGGGCGAGAGGCAAAGAGGGGGAAGAGATGCTGGTGACAGATATTCTGACAGCTCGGAAAAGTCATTTATAAAGCGAACATCAGTAAACATTAGGGGTGACATATTGATATCAGCAGCAAGTAAACGGATGGCCAAGCTAGGATGAGGTATTGCACCTTAAATTGAGGCAACCATTTTTTTTTCCCAAGGTTGAGCTTTTATATTTTTTCAAGAGAAATTTACTATTACGCCTCCTGCTTCCCCTACGGTAAAATGCCAGAAATTTGACTGAGATTTACTTAAAGTGACAGCAATGCCCCATTTTGTCCAAGGAAGATGATTACTAAATGTCACGTCTATCTGCTCTCATGTGGATCACTCATTTGACATGGTCGCGTCTAAGCTTCATACATGTTTTCTGTTGCTCTAAGGCAATTTGAAATCTTTGTGGTGAAAACATGAGCTGGCCAACGGCAGTTCATTCAAATAAATAAATAATAAAGTTGGGATTTGCTCCTCTCCATCCCAAGGGTGTCAGGCCAGAAGTAGACATAAAAAGCCCTTACAAAACCAGACCAAGAGCGTATGCTTCTGGTCAGGCTGCGAGAAGGTCATTGCTGGTGGGACGCTCTTGCTGTCTCAGCTGAAGTAGAAGCACGCCGAAAAGAAAACACTGGCGTTTAAACGCAGAAAACAACCTCGTAAAATTCGATCTTTTTATTTCTTTTTTAGAAATCTGTGAAACGGCACAAAAATCTGAAGCAGGGAAGAGCGTGGGTTCTCCCACTTTGCTGCAGAACCGGCTTCTTTTTTCCCCGTTTTGCTGGGTTCCTGGAGGGGGAGACGTGAAACCCAGCTGGGTACCAACGGGCCGGTGGAGTCGCGAGCACAAGCTCCTGCGGTGGGGAGTCTGCTTACATCTCCTGCCTTGCTGAGCCTCGGAAGAGACCTAAGGAAAGCGAAATGGGAAACGAGGTAGAAGGCTTTTTACACAAAATGGAGCGGTAGTCATGAATAATTAATGGCTTTCTACCTTCTTTGCCGGTTTAGCTTGTCTTTCTTAGTAGTTATTGCCTTCCGGTCCAAAAGCGTGTCTGGAGGTTGATAAACTAAGTCATGCGTGTTTTGGAGCCCATAATGCAGCAGCCTCAAGAGTGAGGAGTTGAGGGGTGTGCTGGAGACGCGACCTCCCACCGGACCAGACCAGACCCAGCCTTCTTCAGCAGTCAGAGAAGGGAATGCTCTCACGCAGAGCCGGGCTCTGGGACGCTCGTACCAAGGCCAAGCGCTCTTTTTCCCATCCTCTTGTAAAAATTTCTATCAGTCCTATTCAAATACAGCGGTTAAGAATAAAAGAGAGGGCTTAAATTCCGAAGGCAAGGGCGTAAGTGCATCTCATGAGAATTACACACCTTTGTGTTCGTTTTAGCTCCAGAGTCGGCCAACCTGCGCAGATGCCCAAATATTTATGAATTTTGAGGCAGAAATCCTACAAAATATAGCAACAATATTGAGTAATGGCTCATCCTGTTGACCGCCCAGTGCTATCTGTGCAATCATAACCTCAGTCGTGTTTGCGGGATCAGCCCATCCCAGGCTGATGGCAGCTCTATAAAATTTTAAGTTTTCTCCTGCGGATATTCCTATAGATGCCCAGTCGCCAGCTCACACGTCGGCACTGACTGGAGTCACAGTTTAACTCCCAGAAAACCCGCAAGAGCAACAAAACCTGCTCCAAATGTATCCTATGTAATAAGAAAAGAGGGCTTTTTTTTTTTTTTTTTTTTTTTTTTTTAAGCGCGTGGTGGAAGATTAAAGCCATTCTAAATGAAAGTAGAGTGTGTAACTGGATACAAGATTTCTAAATAGGTGGCACATGTCAGCAGGCATTACAACAGTGTCTTTAGGTGAGCCTTTGATATAGACTGCTGAATAGTTCAGTGAGATAGATGCGACCATGAGAGAGTTTCACAGCCTTGATTTGTTTTCCAGCTAAAATAAATCTGAATGGAATAGACTTAAATTACCTGTGATTTTTCTGTCTTTAAAAGGACACATAAAAGCTCCTGAGATCACTGGGGTCCCTGGGAAAAAAAAAAAAAAAGGGAAAAGGAAAAAAAAAAACCCAGGAAAACTATGAAATGTTCATTTTAATGGAATCCAGGTTTGGCTGTTTCATATTTAATAATGTTTAATATTTCATTTACTACTGGGGACTCACCTTTTTCAGAAGAATGTAAGATTCAAGGCACTATCGCGCATTATTTTTTTATGTCTGACTGTAGCAATATTGTGCAGGTTGGCGCTGCAGCTGCCTGAGCCTGATGCCGAGAGCCTGGAAGCAACAAGGTTTCCTCCTTTTTTCCTACAGCCAAAATAGGAGCCGAAGCCCCGGAAAGCGGTGGGGTATAGCTGTGAATCCTAGCAACAGGCGGAGAGAGAACTGTACGTTTCTTCACGTCCTCCAAGTGTTGGTGCCTTCTGGTACATAATTTACAGGGAGCAACAGAGACCTTGGAAAGGCCCTTCATGCCGTCGCATCAAGAAAGGCCACGAAAGGACAGAGTTTTTCCAGTGGGGTGGGTGAATTATTACAGGTTGGGGTGGGGAAAGCAAACAAAGCAACACTCCGGAGCGCATATTCTTCTTGCCATTGCACCTTCCTTCATCATAACGCACTGCCTATTGCTGAGGGGTTTTTTCTCCATTTTCTGTGCTTTTAGTCTTTTTTAAGCCCTTCTCAGCGATAATGTGGGCTTTTCTTGTTGAGCGAATGCTGAAAATTTATACTCAAAAGTGTGAGCATAGGGATCTGCAAGAAAAATCCATAATTCTGCGGCCTGCAATGAAATAAAGAGTGTTAAGAGCTATCACCTGCGTTTTGCAGAAAGGAAACTGAGACCCGAGCACATATTTCCTGGAAGGAGAAGTTCCTCTTAAATATGCAGCAGGTCTGGCCAATATTAAACTAACTTCTCTTCCTGGAGAGTCTGTCAATACAGTTTGACCTCTCTCTGTGGATATCCTTCAGAGCCTGAAGCGCTCAGATGATCTAAAAGGGCCCTCCGACGCCATCCGAGGAAGGTGGTTTTCAGTCAACTGTCTTCTACGGAGCCTGGGACAACGAGCGAGAGGGGACCTCCAGACTCCTTGGTCCCATCATCCCGTTCAGAAACATACCATTTCCCAGCTGATGCCGGTTTGTGAGTTTTCGTCACCGGTTTTCCTACTGGGAGAAGTTTGCAGCCTCTTAGGAGTTTTGCCTGGATGCGACCGGTGGGAAGAGGGGCGTTGAGAAGAGCCGGGGCGCGGAGCACTTCGCTGTGCAAGAGAGACTGCTGCTTCTGTTAAAAGATTAATTTTGTAGTAAGTACCACTAGTGGGCTGCTGCCTTGGAGTGGACCAGCTGCTGCAAGGATGAAGCACAGACTCAGACAGAAGGTTGCAGCAGAAGAGAAGGATTTGGCTCCCAGCTTGTACCAAAGCTGAAGAAGGGTCATAGGAGACCTTCTGTCCGGGGGCCATGTTCAAAATACTCCCCCGTCCTGGAGCAGCTAGCTTCAAGGTTTTCTGTAAAGATTTATTGCTAGCAGAGGACAAGCATTTTTTTTTCACTAGCAATTTCAGTTTCAGATCTCATCGAGGGGCTCTGGCATTTGCATACCTTCCCACGGAAACTGAATCAATGTTTGACATCATGGAACAGAATCTCAGGCGTGATTTAGCATTAGTAAGCCACTAGTCATCAGCATACTGTCATTCCCCTATATCTGACATCTTAATATAGGCAGCCCCATGCACACACATGTTCATCAGCAGCAAGTTCTTACGCTCTCGCCGTGCATGAGTTGTTTAACATGGGCTCGGCACATACGAACATCCAAAAGACACTGGTCCAATATGACCGATTTTCAGTGCTCAAAATGCATTTTCCTTTTAGGTAAGAAGGGAATTTTAAGTCCTCTTAAATAATTGAAGACACTCCTGATACAATCAAAAGTCAAGCTCCCCAAGATGAAAATGTCTAGATGATGAATAAGTTAATGGAACTAAAATCCCAGTCGTAGCTGATTAGGGGACCAGGAGAGTTTATCAGAGATGGGAATGTACAAGCCCAGTCACAGCCTGACCTTGTAACGAATGAGAGCTGAAAAGCAATTAATTGAGAAATTATCAGGGAAAAGCGAAGCTGTATGGTTGGTTAGGTAAAGCAATATGTCAATGGGCCAGGGATTGATTTGGCTGGAATACCTCAAGGTCTCTGTTCTGATGATTCAGGACTTGAAGGAACTGGCCCGAGCCAAGCAATAAAAATAAAAGAGGGTCAGCAGAGGGAGTCATCCGTCAGCACAGTGGATCAGCGTTCATGTATTATTTAGCTGATAGTTAAGGGAAGTTATCAAACAAGAGCAGTCTTTAAACCCAACTTTTTCCCCCAGGGGAGAGGAAACGAAGGGAGAGAAAAGAAAATCCTCCATTGTGCATTCACTGTCCTCTCCTAAAACACTGAGCTAGGAGATGGTCCTGGGAACAAGAGGTGCCACAAATGCCTGCTCACGGTGAGGGACGGTCGGTCTCTCTTGGGGCTGCAGCGAGGCCGTGACAGAGACCCGCACGGACGCTCCCTCCAACGCCACGCACAGCCACTGAGCCCCGGACGCCAGCACTGCACCCTCCTTCCCGTGGCTTCTCCTCCCCCCTTTGCCTGCCCGCTGACTTTTGACGCGCGTTAGAGCACAGGCAAAGCTGGATGCAGTTATTCAGCCTCTGCTCTGCTTTGGTTTGACAGCGGGCATCTTTTTCTGCCACGATGTTTTCTCCCTTCCTGCTGCCAATGGGCTGCAGAGGACTTCTACTCCCACCTCCAGCAGATACCAGTACCTCTCCCAGGCCACCAAACTAACAGTGACCTCCTGCCCTCTTCTGTCTTGATTATAGCCACTCACCCACTCATCAGCCTCCCACGTCCCACACATTTGGGAAGCTATTGCCGAGACCAAGACTTCGGCCTTTTGATCTGAGCTGCGAAACGTGGCTGGAAACACAGTTCCTCTCCTTCACAAGATGCCTTAGGATGGGAATATGAAACGACCTGAATGAGAACGTAGTATCCTGCAGCTCAGGAGAACACCAAAGCAAAACATATTATATATAAAGTCTTCTAGAAAGAGCAGTGGGTTGGGTGCGAATAGCTGTCTCTTTGCTTGTCTTGTGACAGTTCACTAAATAACACTAAACTATGTCTCCCTCTCTCTCTGAAGACAGGAGAAAACCCCCGCAGAACAGCCGGCACATGTTCCGTGGCAGGATCGGGGCCTCAGACACCACAAACCGTTCCTTTTTGGGATCAAGATCCTGAGAAGCTGCAGAAAACTTGGGCTGAAGGTTTGTTGGAAAACTACAGCTAACTTCCCCATCAGGACAATATTTTAAGTTCTAGGGTGGTGTTTTTTTTGGAGACAGGCTTTCTAAATATTTCAGATTTGATACTGTGTCTTGTTGTCATTTCCTTGACAAAACCTAAATGACAGCCGCCTCTGTGGCTGAAAATAGGAACGTCGTTAACATCATAGCTGTAGTGGGGCAAGAGACAAAGGTTTGGCAGATAAAAATAAAATGTCCGGTGATGCGGATATAAGATATGATGTCAAGGCTAAGGAGTGCTGCCTGGAGATGACAAAATGAAGAGAGATTACAGCACGAAGAGAAACTCGCGTATCTCCATCACAGCAGAGATGAGTGGCGCCGGGCTCTGCTCTCTGCGCTGCGGGGACGGGGGTGGGGAGCCGAGGTGCNGATTACAGCACGAAGAGAAACTCGCGTATCTCCATCACAGCAGAGATGAGTGGCGCCGGGCTCTGCTCTCTGCGCTGCGGGGACGGGGGTGGGGAGGGCGGCCGAGGTGCGTGTGGAGCTGGTTTGGTTGTGGGTGTCTTGAGAAGGGGGACCCCAAAGGGGTGGCTGTAGGAATGGAAGGAAACTCAACTGCTCCCCATGGGAAAATGGTTTCCTTGCTGAGACTGGTCTCTGCCTGCAGAGAATGGGCAGTGTCCAAGAACGCCGGAGATGGGGAGTTAAAACCCCACTAATCCAAATCAGAACAAAGCGGTGATTTTAGCTTGTTAAACCTCAATACGTAATAAATAAAAGAAACTCCAGTATTTCACTGGGAGTAGCCACTGCTGCTGCAAACACAGGTTTTTAGAAAGAAATTCCAGCAGCAACTTGGAGATAAAGGCCCGACTTTATCCCCCTGCCCATGGACATATCTCCACGTGCACTCATTTCTGGGACTCGCAGTATGTCACGCTCCATGTAATGCATTTTCCATTTGTCCTGACCCGAGAGCTTTGCATTCAAGGAGCAGATCCCCCAAGTGAATTCATCAGGAGGAATAATAACCACCGCACAAGCTGGGAGTTGCTGGGCCAGCAGACCCATCCTGCAGTTGTCAGTGCGCTGAATTTCAGGGGAGCATAAATGCAGCATCCCTTACTTAAGGACCAGACGGGAACAGAGATATCATTCCAGCCTATTTTATTGAAATGGGCGAAAAAGAATAAACATGAAATCTAAGCAGCAGCAAACAAGACTAACTAGCACTGCCCAGCGAGGGGGTCATATAACAGAGTATCTTTTGTGAATAAAGGAAAAAGGTTTCAATGGTTTCTCTTATTCCAGCAGATGCTCTCGCTGCTGCGCAGGACGGCAGATGGGATCTGGTCGGGGCACGTGGAGACGCCTGACACGGGATCCTCGGTCCGGTCGGAGGGGATGGGACAGGTGACCCTCATGTTCTTTCATTATTTCCTGACTTTGGGAGCTGTGTGCCATCTTGGCAGTCTAAATCAGAAAATTTTCCTTGGATCCGTATCACTTTATGCCAGGATAGCATTCAGTCTGATGACCAGCTTGACGGAAATGTATGCGCTTTCGAGAGTGTTTTACTACCGTACCTCTCCCACCATTTCCAAACAGGTGAATTCCACACGTTTTTAAACCCGTCGCCAGAATTTGTGCTCCAGGATCCTTTTAAAGCCAGGCTCAGAGCCACTACTGACTGTTAACTCTGAGAAAGGAAAACGGGATTTTCCCCATTGTGACCAAAACTGCCTTTTCTGCTTTGTTTCCTTTCTGGGATGGCATCATTCTGGGATGGCATCATTCTGGGATAGCATCATTCTGGGGTTGCACCGTTCCTCACCTCTGAGGCGGAGCTGCTGCGCAGCCTCTGTACAGCCTCTGAGGTTTAAGGGGTGGTCGTGGCAGTGCTGGCACGACCCGGCACTAATCGCATATTATCACCTTACGATAATTATCAAAGCTGATTCCGAATGAATCCTCTTTGGAGAAGGTCCTTGGCCTGCCCTCCGCGCTGCGGAACGCTCCAGGTACCGCTGGTGCAAACACCAGAACCGCAGACAGTAACAGCGGTGAAATCCAAAGGCGCTGTTACATTGCAGGAAGCAGCCAGCTGGGCGTTATCGCTGAGACGGAATAAATTCCTGTTGTTATGGCAGGGATCGGGAAGCGTTTGTAGACACGTGTAAAAATTCTGTCTGAAAGAATTCTGTGATCCTCTGACATTTGGCACGTACACTTTAGAGTCGGCGGCATGCTCTCGCTAACGCGAGTTCGCGCGTTTGCAAGCCGTGTCGCTGCAAGAACCCAGAGACCAATTCCTTGCGTGGCTTTTTATTTAACTTAAATGTTACTGATACCTCAAATTCTTTTGTACCCCAAATACCACTAGAAATAAGCTAACAGAGGCACAGCGGAGGTACCCCGGTACAGACAGAGTTCTCCTGGCTTTTGAAGCATCCTGCTCCGCGGAAGGTGTGCTGGACTGCACTCTGATCTCGCACAGCGGGGGTGAAATTCATAGATTTGGCCTCTTTATTTCCTTTATTGTTTTCACTGGCGCTCAAAGACTTTCAGTATCAAGGCTGCGATACGCCAAGATTGTCACAATGTGGAAGGGCAGGAAAGTGCCCGGTCTGGGGTTTGATGTAGTTTCCACGATAAATTAAATGAAGAAAAGCCATCAAATGCATGGGGCACATCACACCAGTAGCAGACTGGTGTGTACTTGTGTATGCATGAGACCACCAGGGGAGGGAAGGATGGTCAGGTATTGCTGACCCCTATCTAGGACTCAAAAGAAGCGCGCTGTGTTCCTCACTCTCCCGTAGGTTTCTTACACAGGTTCAGACGTGCCGTTCAGCTCCTCTTTTTCCTTCAAGTCTTGTGAAATGTGGAATCATCGCATCTTCATTCCTAGCGTCTGCCAAAGCCCCGATGGAGCGTGGAATGACAATCCCAGGCACCGCCGGAGTGGGGATCTCTGGGACCACTGGTGTATTTTGCCCCCCATACTTCCCCCCATATTTGTAACAACAAATCAATATATATTTGCGATTCTCTGAGGAGAAGGAAATCATTCAAGCAGGTGGGCTCTAGGTGTCAGAGGGGACCCCCTCAATTCAAAATATTGTATACGAGGCTCAAACAGAGCTGCTGTGAGAGACAGGCTTGGGTAAATCCATAAATCTCCCATTTGGGCTTGTTGTTGTTGTTGTTGCAAAGGGTTAACAACCACTGCAAAACATTTCTAGGATGAAGTGCTAAGATTTAGTGCACTGAATTAATTCTTAAATTAGAACAGGGGATTTGCACATGATTTCTAAGGGAAATTATCTTCTGGGTAAAATTAATACAGGAGATGTTTCAACATCTGGGATGGCATTATTATGAGCAATGATTACCCAGACATTGCCAAAAGAAAGAGATCACAGTAGACTCTTTCTTTTCCTGAGCAAAATAAGCTGCTCACCCTGAAGGAAGACGACTCTTTGCAAAAGCTCAGGCTTATTTGGAAATGCACGAGAAGAAGTGAATTCTGTACGGAAAAAAGAGGCTGCGTGCTTTGCTAATGGACAGTTGGGAGACAGAACTGGAGGCGGTGACGGTCCCCTTTTACACGTGGGCTCCGGGCCTCGGTCTGCCTCGCCTTTGAGCTCTTCGTCAAGAAAAGGCGTTTAATGGGGCGCTACAGCTGTCCAGGTGTTTGACATTCGGAGGTTAAAGAAGAAGCGCAGTGGCAGATGTGACCTGGAAAACCGCAAAAAGGGATGGTTGGTCCGTCCGCTCCCCAACCCGGAGACCACAAACTTCATCCAAATGCCCCGTCTTCCTCCGGCCTTTACAGGGCTGGTTTTTCCCTGCCTAAAATTTAAATAGGGCAGAGAGTAAAGCCAAAGCGTGACCTGCTGGAGTTGTTTTGTCCAAACAATCACACACCGGGAGGAGCTTATAAATATTTATTTTGCTTCGGAGTATTTCATTTTGTCAAGAAAAGAGGAGGGCGCTCGAGTGGGAAAAAGAGCGGTGGCACGCCGGCCCCTGCTCCGTTCGTAGGAAAAACCACCGATGTTTAATTTAAAAGGGCGTAAATAGAAGAGAAATGCCTCTTTACTTTCATGTTAGTAGCCGGCTCTTAAATTACATCACAAGTGCTGCGTGTGGGACCAGGCGAGTGCATGGTTATTTCTGTCTTCTAAACCAGAGTGCAAGTCTCAAGGTAATTACTTTGGATCCAAGTGTAATTACCAACTGATCTGCAGGAACATACACAGTAGTGACATCCGTTCGAGGCGGCATTAGAGCCCGCTGATAGCGCAGCGTCATTAACACAGCTTAGCACTTCCACTCGCCGCTACGGGCCATGGTTTTCCTCAGGAAAGGGCTGGCGGTTGGGTGAGCGACTCTGGAGATGTCCTCAGGAGTCACCTGAGGTCCTGCCCCCGGCCACGGCGTCTGCGCGCGGGTGTGCGTGAACAAATCAGTGCAGACAATAGCAACCCTGATATCCTAATCGTGGGAAATTAAGGCGGAACAGACCTTTTTTCCAAGCTATACCTCCCTCTTTTGGCATTTCTGCAACCTGCCCTCTTTTTTTTTCCCCCAAAGCATTGACCCCCCTGAGAAGAAGGGGGCAGCTGAGTCCTGCTGCCGCCCCTGGGGTCACTGCCGTGGTGTTTAGCTTTTCTCTGTTTCACTCTACTTTAGTGTGACAGCACCATGCTCAGATTTTGGAATATTTTCTCCTGAGCTCGCACCTCATCTGTCTCCTTTTGGAAGGCAGCGGGTATAGGGTTTTTCTTTTCTTTATTCTTTTATCTCTTTTTTTTTTTTCCAAGGCTGCAAGCGTCACAGTAAACAACCCATTTATTCTGATGGTCTTGAAAGCTCTCTCTACACCTCCAAGAAGGTCAGAGAAAAGCTTCAGAAAGAGAAAAGGAGAAAAAAAAACAACTCCTTTCTTTAGAAAATTGCCCAGTTTCTTACCACAGCTTCCTAGCGATACAGGGCTCCAAAGACAATGTTAGAAATTAAGACGTATTAAAAAAAAAAAACCAAACCAAACCCGATTTTTTTTAAAAAAGTTATGTTTTCAGGTACCTTTAGTTGTGTCAGTTCTCTCTCGTAAATACAAACAAATGAAAAGATGACAAAACACAGCTTGACATGATTTCCCGTAAGAGGTATGGGACATAAGATTATACAAAAAAAGCAAGAAAATATCTCCCAGCTCCTGTGGGCAACAATATATTGGCACACAGCTCAGGTTCGGTGACGCTAAAGTGAGATTGACAGGGTAACTAACCCCTGAAGGAGGTTTTCCATTTTGGGCACTCCTGCTAAACCATGCTTGATGCTTTCAATGAGCTCAGTTGCACAGAGAGATCTTCCCCCCCCCCTCCCCAGTTTTGCTCATACGCTGGTTTTATCAGAGCAACTCCGCAGATGTCAGTGAGACACATTTTGTTTTCAGTCCCATCAGTGTAAATCACAACTGATCGAGTGAACTCCGAGATCCCCGCTTCACAGCGATAGCGGTGACATTAAGAGTTTGGTGCCGCCGTATTATGACAGCTTAAAGCCCCTCCACGAAGAAACAAAGTCAGGCTCGGCGCTGTCCTGGAACGCATTACAAAGCATGTTTGTTATTGCACAGAAGACAGCATTTGCCTTGGCTGTGAAAAAGAAAACCGGATCTATAACAGCTAGGATTTCATCTCTCCCGTTTATCCAATGAGGTTTCCAAGCCCCTCGCGCAGCTACCCCGCTGCTAACATAGCAGTCAAGATCAGAGCACTTAATCAATCATTCACTGAGGACAAATACGCGTTATCTAAATTAGAACAAACCGAGGCATATTTTATATGACAGCCGTACAGATTTTTAAGAAAAAGCACTGGCAAGAAAATTGCATGAAAACAAAATTGTCTTGTGTTTATGCTTAAAGTGGTAGATTTCCTAAAAGCTTCTGGGGAACTAGGTAGCCTTGAATATGCAGGGGCAAATTCTGCTCTCCCTGCTTTCGCTTCCACGTTTTCATTAATAAACCAGAGCCTCATTTGGCCCCTCTGGCTCCGAAGCAGAAAGCCTGCTGCAGACCTCCGTATGATGTAGAGTCCTTCTTAAAAACCTTTCATATTTTATGATCACTGTCGATTCTCTTATGATCAGTGCTGGTTCAGGCTCTCATGAATCAAAAATCAGCTCGTGGCGCGCATCTGAGAGCGACCTATTTGTCTGCAGGTAGCAAAGGAAAGTGGCACTTTGAAGAATAAAACCCCTCTGCCTTCAGAACGGAGCACGGGCTGCACGGGAGGCTGGAGCACCAGCCGGAGACTCCGACCTCCCGTTCAGGCTCAGCTCTGGCCATGCTGGGTGACCTTGTGTTCTCCCCTTTTCCTCTGGGTGAGATATTATTTACCCGCCATAATAAAACACAGGGTTCTTCAACTACCACTCATGGTTTCATCTATTGTGTCAATTTGCACAAGCTCCCTTGGAAAAAAAAATAATCAGAGGCATGAAAAGGAGCAGAAACTTAAGCATCTCTAAGTTAAGCCACACAACTCGCATCCGCGGCGATGCTCTCGTTGCCCTGACTCTGCGGGGTGAGGTCTCCTTAGAGGAGCATCCCGGCGATGGCCTTTGGGAGGAGATGACAGCTACTGCGTAGCCGGTTTTGGGGACCCTTCAGCATGGGGTACAAACCCAACAAGCAGCAGGAGAGCTTGAGCCCAGCCAGGCCACCAACGGGGCCACCAGCGCTGCCTCCTGAAAGGAGGACTTGAGCAAAAACGCTGAAGATATCTACGCAGACATCCCTTCCCCGTGTCCCTCTGCAGAGGGGGCTCCAAATAGCTGCTCTGTCTTAGTTCTGCCTCTGCTTCTCTGGAAGGAGCGAATGCTCCCACAAAAACTCACACATCACCAAACCCCCTCCCCGTGGGGAGCGGATTGCAGTTTATTGCCAAATTTTGGCACTTTTAAATACGCATTTCAATCCCTGCACAAAAGCGGGTCGGATCTGGAGTGCAGCAGGGTTCTTTTTCTCTCCTCTGACTCCAGGTTTTGGAGGGACTGGTGGAGTTTTTCAGGGACAACTGTCACGATATCAAATTCTTCTACCAACCCGGCTGCTGAGCATTGCCGTCCGTGCTGCTGACGTTGGCAGCTTTGATCAAATCGGTCAGGGAGATGTTGGTGGAATCAATGACCCAACATCACTTGAATTAAAGGCGACGGTGAGTACCCCAGAAATGCCTGGAAAAAAAAAAAACCAAAATCAGGGAAATACGGAGGACTTTGGAAAACTTTATCTTGGGTGTCTAAGCAGGAATTGATATGCCTACTCGCTTATTTTTGCATCCAAAGGTCAGATATGGATTTTACTAAGATCTCTCAGCAGGAGAACTGAGTCTCGGCTTCAAAGATCAGAGCTGAATGTGAAATTTCTTTATGCTTAAGGACAAGACAGAGCCTTCATTTTGGTGCCTAAGTTCATCTCGGTGTTGAGAGAAACCTTTGCTTCTCTGAAGCCTCCTGGAGTTAAACCCCAAAGTGCAGATACCTTCCTGTTAGCACAGACGCGCTCCGTAAAATGCGAAAAACCTGCCTCTCTTTTGTCTCCAGTAAATGAAGGAACCTCTGCCCCTTCCCATCCAAAACCAATATACTTTTGAAGGTGCTGACTTCTTCCTTGTTTGCATCAGTTTCAGTCCGCCACCTCTTGACAGCTCCAATCAAACCTCTGCCCAAACCCGGGTGGGCCAAGCAGCTGGCGTGGTGGAGGCACGGCTTGGAGCGGTTGGCGCGATGCGGTTAGCATCACCTCTTGGAGTCACCAGCCTGATTTATCAGGTACCGCTCACAGCCTGGACGACTGGGGGGTGCACCACTCCAAACTGACACCCTCTCCCTGGGAAAAAAGCAAACGTCCTTGTCAGCGTTGGGCCTTCGCCTTATTGTCCTCCCTCCGGTTCCGGGAGCATTGATGCAGGCTGGAGCCGACGAGCCGAAGCAGAGAGAGGAAAAAAAGGCTCCGCAGGGACCAGCGACCTGGGAGCAGCGCTCCCACTTTCCAGCATCCACACAATTTCCAGAAATCACTGTGAATTACATTTTAAGCTTAGATGCTCGGTTAATTCCACCGCAAAGCCCCGCTGAAGCACCTCAATGCGTGGCCCAGCTTATTTTTTTAACTTCGCTTTCCTTTTTTTTTTTTAACTTCTCAAGTTTTGACTCAGTCCCTGGAATGGGAGGCTGCTGCGTGAAGGCGCACGAGGATGGACTGGAGCATCTAAATGGAGGCCCCCAAACGTGAGCATTTTTCCCTTAACCTTCCCGCACCATTGGGAATAATAATTCCTTGCAGGGCTGCTGCACAGCTTGATTCATTAAGGCTTATGAAGTGCTTTTAGCTCCGGCACTGGAAGGCTCTGTGCAAGTTATTTTGGACTGCTCAGGTGTTGGGAGGAGAGGCACTGCAGAAGGAATACAAATAAATCACGAAGAGAAACTGCCCCTTTCCTCCATCCAGCCCCTGCCCCCCACTGCTCTCCATCACTGTTGGTGTCAAACAGTTAATTTACAAGCCCAGCACTTTGCGAAGCCCCTGGAGCACCAATTGTCCCTTTCGCATGCAACATCAGCTCCTCAAAAAAAGCCAGCTGAGCCTCCGGGGGTCAGCCCCAGCTCCTGCCCTTCCCAAGGCAACTTCAGCCCCGTTATTTCTTTTCGGCCAATTCCAGCCTCAGCCCCTCGCAGCACGATGCTGGAAGCGCTGCAATAGCCCCCGGGGGAGCGGGGCGGCTGCCGCTGGCACTCTGAAATGTGCCGTGTGCCTGGCCAGGGAGGCGATAGTCAGTTGGGGAAGGTGACCCAGGTGTCCCACCCAACCCGCCGCCCGTGAGGGCAGCATCCCCGTGCGCCGCACCAGAGCCGCGCAGGGACAGGGCAGCGCGCAGCCCGGCAGGACGAAGCGGGAGAGCAGTAGGTAAAGAACCAGGCTTGTGGCTTGGGAAGGTGAAGGCAGTGGATGTCTCACACGGCTTTTTTTTTTTTTTTTTTTATTTTTAATTCCCTCCCTCGCTCCGTCTCCCTCCCCTCCTCCAGTGTGTTGCACGGGAGCTGTCGGCCATGCTGTTCCAGTTCAGGGGCTCCTGCAACAGAAAAGATCAGCTGTTGGAGAACCCATGGAAAGCCCTGGGGGAGAGCCATGGCCGCAAGGTAATCAGCAGGCAAAGTTATTACCATTATGCTGCTAATTAATTCCCAGCTCATTACGTTTCCTGTGGCTAATTTGTACTCGCCGCTGATTTGATTAAACTCATCTCTATGCTAATAAATGTGTTTTCCATTTGTTTTAGCGACTGTAGGAAGAGAGCCCGGTATTTACATATTTTGACGTTTATCAAATAAAACGCGGCGCCTGAATTAATTCTGCTCTGATTTATAAGTGGAGGCGGGGGGGAAGGGGAGCGAGGGGGTGCTGAGGGTCAGGCGTGCATCCCGTGCGCGGCGGGGAGGGGGCTGCGCCGGGGGGCGATGCTCCCGGGCGCTTAACCCCCACCGGCCCCGTCCTGCCCGGGGACGGCTCCCGCAAGGTGTGTGCCGCCTCGTCGCCCGCTCCCCTCCCATTTATTTCCCCTTTCCCAGCTGAATTTCGAGGTGTGGGGCTCTGATCCGTAGGTTCACCACCACCTCGTCAGGTGGATTTTTCTTTGTCTTTCAGAAATTGCTCTAAATGAAGATCAGATTTACGCCGCAGCACCTAATTATAAGCAGTGAGTTTGTTTCCCGGTTCCCTTTGGCGGGACGCGCTACGGTAATACCGGACGGCTCGGATTTATAATCAGACAGGGAGGCATGCACACCTTGCAATGCATACATAAACATATATTTTAGGCACGTGTTTTACCCTCTCTCCCCCTGGCCAACGGCAGGGCAGAAAGCTCTCTCTGGCCCTCAGGCCGCTGCCTTTTAAACCCAAGAGTAAACCTTCGGGGCAGATCTTCGGCAAGTGCAACTCCATTCAGAGCGGTCGTCCTGTTTCACGTAATTAACTGCTGCAGTATCAGTCTCCTCCTCATCCGGGGCAAATTCTAACAGAAAAATACTCTGAGAGCGTAAGTCAGCGGGATTTGTGCTTTTACATCTCTTGAGGGTTTGTGAAGCCCAGCCTTTCCTGTTCCGGCAGTGGTCACCAGGCACATGCCCTGTCTCCGCGGGTGCGCGTTCGTATGTACCATACCATGTCGGCGCACATCCATATGTGTCACACGGGCGGGGGGCCGGACCCTCTGTGCGCAGCGTGGCTCGGGGAGGGCTGGCATGGGGGCAAGGCAGGGAAATGCTGGAAATTCTGGGGCTGGAAAAAGCGCGCCGGCTCAGCAGGGATGCCTGGGAGCCCAGGGTGGGTCTGACCCGTCCCGGTCCTCCTCCCTGGTTTTGTCTGGAAGTTTGGCTCAACCCAAGAGGGATGTTTTTCCCCTCTGCGTGTTCGCTTTCGGCTGGTTTCTCTGGTTTCTCTCCCAAGTGCTTCACGTTTGCGCATCACACCAGCGTCCCCGGGGCAGCCCACAGCTTTCATTCACACTCCCAGCAAGTTTCCCAGTAAAGAGGGGCCCCGACCATGCCGCTTCGCACTCCGGCACTGAGACACCTTCCACCACCGCTGCTTCACCCCGGGCAATCTGGAAACAGCTTGATTGCTTAACTAACAATTAACAGCCTTGTCTTTTGGGAGCGCTTGTGGTGCGCCACGCGCATCCCCTGCTCCGGAGCCTGCGCTCTCCTGCAGCCTTACCCAAACTGTGGACATCCCCCAGCTCCTTCCCGCTCCTCGTCCCTCCGCGTGGACGGGCGGTGTGGGCTGCACCGTCCCACCGAGCCCACCCCAGCTCGGCCACAGCCGTGATGATGCTTTCACTCCACAGCCATAATCTGTGCTGCGGCCCGGGATGCGCAGGATGAGGGTGATGCAGCACCGGTCCCTCGTAGGGCCGGATCCAGCTCATAGCAGCAGCTCCCTGGGTTGTTTCTAGACCAGGTTCCTCAAAAAAAGACCTGGAAGAGCCCTGTCTGGAGTGACGGGGCCATCCTGGTCCTCGGCTGCGCATCCAGAGACGCAGGCGTTGCGCAGGGTTGTCTCGGTATCAGTAGAACAACCAGCAAAGCCATGCGGCGGTGCGATTGCTGGACTTTTCTCTTCCTATAAAAGGTTTTAAGCCTTTGCAAAACTGGGAAGTGTTACCGAGAAGAAAAAAAATCCCACCTTGTTTCGCATTAACAGTCTTTGCTTTTCCTGGCGAAGGTGGGACACAATAGCCACGCGCCGCATGGTATCAGTGTCACAAAGAACGGACCCAAAAGGCTTCAGCTCAGGACAAATAAAAGTAACATTGATTCCTTTTTATTTNTTTTTTTTTTTCCAGCTGGTATCAATACATTAAACAGCAGAGCTGGAAAAGTGAAATTGATTCAAGGCCTTCAGTGCTCCCTGCCAAAAAAGCCTCCTGCAAGGATCTATTCTGTATTGAATTACAGTCTGGAAAAGTTCAATAGGTTATTGTACAAACAGAGAGCAAAAGCCCGTCAACAATGGAGCCGAAGTGATTGTGCGGCTCCTTTGTGCTCGCCAGCCCCGTGCCCCTCGCAAGCTCCGATGTTAAATCAGTTTAATTAAAATGGTGGGCTTCAAATGCTTCGCATTTTTTTGACCGCACGTGTAAAGACGCGTAGGCTGAGCGGTTGAAAGCTGCCAGCCTGCGCCGACGGTCCCCCCGGTCCCTTTCTTGCTCCCTAAATTGCGGCGGGTTTTTAGGGATGCTGAGCGCTTTGGGCAGGTGCCGGGTCTGAACCCCCTCCGGGTCTCGGCCGCATCCAGAACGGCCCCGTGCCCCCTGCAGCCTGTCCGGCCGGGAGAGCTGGCCCCGGGGATGGGCACCGCTCCCTTTAGCAGAGGTGTTGGTGTCACGTGGCACCCTCAGTCTGGGGACACACATCATCGGGGGGGGACCCGAGGTGCGTCACCCTTCGGCCAGCACATCTCTGCGGGATGGAGATGTGCTCGGGGCAGAATGTGTGTTGGGGACTTGGCTGTGGGACCCTCCGGTGCTGGTGTCACCCCCCGGAGGGACTGAGTGGTCCCCGGGGAGCCACAGGGTGAGGTCCCTGATGCCACCACAGGTTTGTCACGGGTCCTGCTGGAGGGTCTCCTCCTCCCAGTGGGCAGGAGGCAC